>JAJEJO010002984.1:155363-193991 GCA_020662805.1 Glaucomys volans
AATGATGCTGGCTATAAATCAATTAATTGACCATAAACTTCTCTAATCAGTAAAAAAACACAAGAGCCAATACTCGTTTCAAACAGAAGGGGGCATGACGGATTGGGCCTTAACAAATCTGGCCTCTAACAAGATGGAGTAGCCCACCTCTCCTTTATTTTATAGTCACACAGGGACCAAGAACAGGAGGTGCTTATTCTGTGATGAACAGGGTGGGGTGGAGTTAGGGAAGCCATTTGTTTAGGGAACTAGCATATCAATCTGATGGTAAACCACTCCCACACACGGCCACTTACTTCCCAGCTGTCTGGACCAGTCTATCGTGGCTGCCAGTTCCTGGGAGTTAGGCCTCTGTATCCCATGGCTCCACCAAATCTGATTCTGCTAATATGGACAGTTCTCCACAGTACTTGCTTTCCCCTTGATTTGTGAAATATAGTATTTTGTACAACTGAATTCAATTCTGCAAACATCCTTCGAACACTGCCCAATGCATGGCAGTATCCTAGTTGTGTGGCATTATAGATACAAAGACAGGACACATTTTCTACCAGTAGGAATGCATAGTCTCCTCAGGGAGGTGGATGAGTATAACTAATTATAACAACAAAATCATTTCTACATAAATTATCCCATTTCAATTATCCCATTCACTTGATTTTAGTAGTAAAAAAGAACTATCACTCTTTATAGATTTTTTCAAACTTTGAAGAGAAGTACTGTGATGATCATAAGACTTACCACTCTTCTTCCCACTGTTGTCTGTTATAGTCACTATGACAAAGAAGAATGTAGAACCATTAGAAAAGTGTATTTGTTAGAGGAAAGAAAAAAAGGGGTGATATAGTTTGTGTTTTTTAAGACTTGATTATTATAGAGTAGTATTAGGTTCACAGCAAAATTAGAAGCAGGTACGGAGATATCCTGCATACTCCCTGCCCCAACACATGCATAGCACATTACCAACATAAGCCACCAGAGTGGTACATTTGTTACAACTGATAAACCTACACTGACATATCATTATTACCCAGAATTCATAGTTCATATTAGGTTCACTCTGTCTTGTACATTCTGTGCATTTTGACAAAAGTTTGATGTTATAATATGGTTTACAAAATAGTTTAACTGACCTAAAACTCCTCTTTGGTCTACCTATTTCACCCTTCCTTCCTTCTTCTAGCAAAGCCTCTGGCAAACACTGCCCCTTTTACTGCCCTAATAGTTTTGCCTTTCCTATAAGGACATGAAATTGGAATTGTATAGTATATATCCTTTTCAAATTGGCTTCTTTCACTCAATAATAAGCATTTACGTTTCCAAAATCTTTTCATAGCTTGATAGTACTTTTCTTTTTAGCACTGAATAATCTCCATTATCTAGATGTACCATGACTTATTTATTTATTCATCTATTTAAAGACATCTTGGTTGCTTCCAAGTTTTGGCAATTATGAGTAAAGCTGCTATTAAACATCTATGTGCTGGTTTTTGCATAGACATAGGTTTTGAACTTCTTTGGGTAAAAACCAAGGAGCATGATTGCTGGGTTGTATGGTAAGAATATATATTTAGCTCTGTAAGAAAACCACCAAACTGTCTTTCAAAGTGGCTCTACCTTTTTGCATTCACACCAGTAATGAATGAGAATTCCTATTATTCCTTACCAGCATCTGTTGTCAATGTTCTGGATTTTGGCCATTCAAAAGGTATGTAATGATATCTCATCATTGTTTTAATTTGCATTTTCCTAATCACATATAATATGAAGCATCTTTTCATATGCTTATTTGTCATCTGTATACCTTCCTTAGTGAGGTATCTGTTAAAGTCTTTGCCTTTTTTTTTTTTTTAAACAGTACTGAGGATTGAATTCAGGGCTTTGCACATGCTAGGCAAGCACTGTGCCACTGAGCTACATGCCCAACCTTTTTTCTTTTATTTTGAGACCACATCTTGCTAAGTTGCTAAAGCTGACCTTGAACTTGCAATCCTTCTGTTTCAGCCTCCCAAGTCAATGGGATTGCAGGTGTGCACCACTAAGCCTGGCAAGTCCATTTTTATTGTTTTTAATTTTAATTTTCTTTAAAAAAATCAATTAGTGTATTATAAATAATAGTGGGATTCATTGTGACATGTTTGTACATGCACATAACATAAATAGATCAATTTAATTCATCTCTTGGTGGACATCTAGGCTGGTTCCACAACTTTGCTATTATGAATTGCACTGCTATCGGCATGGGTATAAATGTATTGCTATACTATGTGGACGTTAGTTCTTTTGCATAGGTGTCAAGGAGTGGGAGAGCTGAGTCACATGGTGGTTCTGTTCTTAGTCCTTGAGAAACCTTCATACAGACTTCTACAGTGGTTGTACTAATTTACAGTTACAGTGTGTAACTGTTCCTTTTCCCTCAAATCTTCTCTAGAATATAGTATTATTTGTATTTTTGATGATTGCCATTATAATCAGAGTGAGTTGAAATAGTGTAATTTTCATTTGCATTTCTCTGATGGCTAAAGATGTTGAACATTTTTTTTCATATTTTTTGGCTATTTGTATTTCTTCTTTTGAGAAATGTCTGTTTAGTTATTTTGCCCATTTATCATTTTTTTTTTAGCTTTTTATATATTCTGAATATTAGTTCTCTTTCAGAAGAGCTGGTAAGGATTTTCTCCCATTTGGGGACTCTTGCTTCACTCTCCAAATTCTTTCCTTTGTTGTATAGAAGCTTTTAAATTTGGTATCATCCCATTTTTAATTCTTGGCATTATTTGCTGAACTTTAGGAGTCCCATTGAAGAAGCTGTTGCCTGTGTCTATATTTTGGATTGTTTTCTTCTATTGTTTGTAGAGGTTTTGGTCTAATTCCTAGGTCTTTGATTCATTTGAATTGAATTATCTGCAGGGTGAGAGGGATCTAGTTTTATTCTTCTACATATGTATATTCACTTTTCCCAGAACTATTTGTTAAAAAGGCTGTCTTTCCTCCAATTTATGTTTTTGGCACTTCTATCAAGGGTCAGATTACTGTATCTGCGTGGGTTTGTCTCTTTGTAACATGTCTGTTACGGTTTGGATATAGAAATGTCCCCCACAAAGTGCATGTTTTTGAAAGCATGATCCCAATGCAGGAATGTTTAGAGGCATAGTGATTATATTGTGAGAGTATAACCTCATCAATTGAATGGTTACTGGATGGTAAATGTAGGAAGGTGAGGTGTGGTTAGAGGAAATAGGTCAATGGGGGCATGCCCTTGGACTATATTTTGTCCCTGGTTCCTTGCTCTCTGCTTTCTGACTGCTGTGAAATGAACAACTTTCCTCTGCCATGCTCTTCTGCATGATGTTCTGCCTCACTCAGGCCCGCAATGGAGTTGGCTGACCATGGACTGAACCTCTGAAACCTTGAGCCCAGAATAAACTTTTCTCCTTTAAGTTTTTCTTATCAGGTATTTTGGTCACAACTATGAAAAGTTAAACTAACACACTATTTCATTGGTCTACATGTCTGTTTTTATGGCAGTACCATGCAGTTTTTGTTACTATAGCTCTATAGTATAATTTGAAACTGAGTATTGTGAGGTCTCCAGCATTGCTCTTTTTCCCCAGAATTGCTTTGGTTATTCTTGGCCTTTTTTATTCTTCCATATGAATTTTAGGACTTTTTTCTAGTTCTGTGAAGAATGACTCATTTTTAAATTGGTTGTTCTCTTATTGTTGAGGTTTAAGAGTACTTGTATATTTTGGATAAAAATCTTTTATCAGATGAATCTTTTGTAAATATTTTCTCCAAGTCTGTGGCTGTTCTTTTCATTCTCTAGATGATATATTTAGCAGAACAGAGAATTTTAATTTTAATGAAATTCATTGAATCAGTGTTTTTGTTTTATATATTATGCTTTTGATATTATAGCTCAATAGTTTGCAAATTCAAGGTGATCCAGATTTTCTCCTATAGTATTTCCAAGGATTTCATAGGTTTTTGTACTTAGATCTGTGATTAATTTTTGTGAAGGAAGAAAGATCTGTGTCTAGATTCTTTTTCTTTCTTTTATTCTTTCATGTAGATATCTAATTGTTCCAGCACCATTTATTGAAAAATTATCTTTTTTTCATTGGATTGCCTTTGTTCCTTTGTTGAAGACCTGTTGATTTTTATTAATGTGGGTCTATCTTGGGGATTTCTATTCTGTTCCATTTATCGATACTTTTGCCTATTCAACTTTGCCTTTATTGCCTTTAGCTTTATGGTAAGTCTTGAAGTCAAAAAGTGTCAGTCTTACTACCAAAGTGAGAGGAATCTTCTTCAATACAGTATTTGGATTTTTGTCTCTGTATAAACTTTAGAATCAGTTTGTTGATGTCTATGAAATAACTTGCCGGGTTATTGATTGAGTTGAAGCTTTACATCATATGTTTGATTTCTTTCATCAGAGATTTGTAGCTTTTCTTAAAAAGATATTGTACTTTTTTTTATTAGGTTTATACCTAAGTATTTCATTTTGGGAGGTGCTAATGTAAATGGCATTGTGCTTTTTATTTCAAATTCCATTTGTTCATTGCTGGTGTATAGGAAAGCAATTGACTTTTATATATCAACTTTTATATCCTACAACCTTGCTATAATTTCTATAAGTTCCAAGAGATATTTTTGTCATTTATTTCAGATTTCTACATAGGTGATCATGTTATCTGTGAACAGATGGTTTTATTTTTTCCTTCCCAATCTATATACCTTTTATTTCCTCCTCCTCCTCCTCCTCCTCCTTCTCCTTCTCCTTCTCTTCTTCTTCTTCTTTTTGTAATAGGTAGGGCTTCCAGTATGACATTGAGAAAAACTGTTGAGAGGGGATATCCTTACCTTATTTTTTATTTTAGTGGGAAAGTTTCTACTTTCTCACTGTTAAGTCTAATGCTAGTTATAGGTTTCTTTTTTAAAAATAGTTATTCTTCATCCAGTCCTTTATTCCTACTATATGGAGAAGGGGTAGTTTTGGGGAGAATAAAAATACCTTGTCATAGAACATCTGTTGTTTGTTTTTGGAGAAAGTGCAGTTTTGATAGTTGATTGAAAATGATTTATATTCTACAAAAGGAACCTTGTTTGTTTGTTTGTTTGTTTTTTGGTACTGGTGTTGAACTCAGGGGCACTCAACCACGGAGCCACATCCCCAGTCCTATTTTGTATTTTATTGAGAAACATGGTCTCACTGAGTTGTTTAGCCCCTCGCTTTTGCTGAGGCTGGTTTTGAACTAGTGATCCTCCTGTCTCAGCCTCCCCAGCCACTGGGATTACGAGCTTGCACCACCATGCCCAGCTAAGGAAGTTGTTTGTTTGTTTGTTTGTTTTTTAAGTTGCAAGTTTTAGCCGAAATGATTTACTTGAAAGTTTATTGGCCAAATGATATTGTTATATTGTGTGAATGTACAAATATGTAACAAAAAATTCCACTACTGTGTACAATTATAATGTACCAATTAAAACATGGGAAAAGACTTTTATGTAAGTAACTGTGGTGTTCTTTTGATCTGCAGTTTAAAATATAAACATATATTAGGTAAAAATCTCTTCTCAGATTTTTCTAATGAGTGCACACACATATGGTGAGCATATGGGTAAAGATACTTTTTTATCATTCATTTCTACAATTGATAATACCATGAGCAGAAATGATGACATGGCATTTTGTAGTAAGATCAAAATATGTACATAAAATCCTTTTTATATTTACTTCTCTCTTGCTTACTGACCACAGAACACAAAAACTTTCAATTCTAAGTGGAATGGAATGTTCTGGATTAGATGAGTGTCCAAGATTTTTGAAACACTGACAAGAAAAAAGTGGGAGTGAGGAGAACTGTTCTTTAAAAGTAGACTTCAGCTGCGTGTGGTAGAGCACTCCAGGAAGCCCAGCAACTCAAGGAAGCTGAGGCAGGAGGATGGTGAGTTCAAAGCCAGCCTCAGCAACCTAGGGAGGCTCTGTCTCAAAATTAAAACAAAAAAGTGGGGGTGGGGGTTACAGTGGTTAGGTGCCCTTGGGTTCAAATTGCCAGTACAAAATACATAGTAGGCTTCAGTTTACTTTTGTTTTAGGAAAACTGTCTGAATAGGCCCTGAAGTTACACAAATGTGAGACAAGAGTGTTTTGAAAGAATGAATGAAGTTATTTTCAGGGGAAGAGATAGAGATAGAGAAACATTATTTGGGATTGTATATGAATGGAAAAATGCCTGCCATTTTTTCCTGTGGGGAGACAGATTGGAAATAAAGGGGAAAATCACTTTTTTCCCCCATGTTTTTTATTGGTGCATTATAATTGTACATAATGATGGGATTTGTTGTTATATATTTGTACATGGACACGATATAATAATATAATTTGGTGAATATCACTCCCTAGCACTTCTCCCTTCCCTCCCCATCTTTTGCCCACTGGTCCCTTTTTTCTACTGATCTTCCTTTGATGTTCATGAGATCTGCCCCCACCTTTCTTTTCCTTTTTCCTCTCTATCTTCCACATATGACAGAAAACATACAACCCTCCATTTTCTAGGTTTGACTTATTTTTGCTTGATAGTATTCTCAAATTCCATCCATTTTCCTGCAAATGACATAATTTCACTTTGTTTCCTGCCTTGCAAGATTGCATGTGGGGAAGCAAGAGGCAAAGAGAAATGGGAAGGGCTGCGTTTTAGGGACATGGATGCCAACTGTTGCTTCAGTATCCCAGTGAGGAATTGCTGAGGGGGCAGTTTTTATATAGAGAGTCCTAGAGATTGGTAATTTGGGGCACTTTGGCAGAATGTTTATCCACGTGTACTTGTAATTTTACAGGGAAACCTACATTTTTTGGAATGGTTGAGAATGGGTCTGGGGTGGGTGGGTGGGGGGCTTATGATGAAAAGTGAAAAGATCCCAAGGATAGTTAACAGGAGTTGAGGAGTCATACTCAGAATTACTGTAATAAACAATTAGAGCAGTTACAAAAGGGAACCTCATTTCTCTCCCAACTTTGTGAAAACTGGACATAGTGGTTAAAAACATAATAATTACTCTAACAGCCCTGAATATAGAAGAAATAAGATATAACTAAAAAAGCACAATAATCTGTTTCACAAAAAAAGAAAATGAAAGCACCCTTTCCACATAAGTATACAACCAAATATTAAAAACAAAAATGAAAACAACTGGCCAACTAGCTAGTTTATTTGTAAACAACCTGACGTCACACCAATGTTGTCATCAACTACTTCAGTAACCAGAGATTTCTCTATGTCAGGAGGTAGCAACCTCCTATCTATCTTTCTGGTCATTCTAGACCACAAAGTGCCTGGATGGTTGAGCATAGTGAGAAGTTGGCAGCATAATGTGTCCCTGCATTTTATTCTGTAATTCCAAAGGCAACAGGGGCCACTGTGCAGTAGGTGAATTAAATAAGACAGTGAAGAGCATCACTTTCCCACATTAGTACAGTAATATCTGAGGAAAAAAAACTTACATAACTTTGAAGATATATCGTCAACAACTGTTTTTACTTTAATTCACTTTGATTTAGGCTCCAGATTAGCCTCATTTTCTTCTATATTTGACAGAAATGACTGTGGAAGCTGTGTAGAATTACCATATAGAATCAATGCTGATGGTCACAGAGCTATGACCTTAAGAGTTGTGCTTTTTGTCATTTCCAAGAATTTAAAGGGTATGTATTGTAAGCACAAAAAGGAAAACAGGAGGCAGACCTTGACAGATTCAGAGGAGCCTTTTTCTTTTGCAGACTCGGGTGTCATTCGGGTTCACTTTCCGGAAGGGAAAATAGCCATCAGTTACAGAGGAGACGGTTTTATAGGGTACAATGATGTCATCATTGGGAATAGTCTTGATAGTCTGGGGCTAGTTGAACAGGTTAAAACCTTAATTCAGGAAGGCAGTTGTAAAAGGTTGAAACTCATTGTTGTCTGGGGAGCTAAGAGTCCAGATTCCAGGATGAGTACTCAAATCTTGCCCATTGGTGTTTGCTGTGCTTCCATTTAGGACTGATTAGCCATGGGGGAAGGCCATGGTTTAGGGCCCAGCATTCAGTATCTGCCCCTTCCCCTAGGGCCTGTTGTTATCAGGAATGCACTGGGAGAGTTTTAATGGTTGACCAGTTTCCTTTTCCCACACCTCGAGCCACACCATCCCTTCATTTTCTTGGGGAGTTATTTTATATCCTTCATGTATAACCCCAAGTGAATTTCTACGTGCCTTTTATTGAGATCATGAACTCTTTTTTTTATTATTTTTAATATTATCATATAGCAGAGCTGACTTTCTTTTTGGTGTACAGTTCTACAAATTTTAGTCCATGTGGAGATTTGTATCACCACCTCCACAGTCATGATATAGAGCAGTTTTCTCATCCCATCTTTCCCAAACTCTCAGTGCTATCAGTTTATTGCCATATCCTTCCTATACCCAATCCTTGGTAGCCATTCATCTATTCTTCATCACTGTACTTTTGCTTTATGAGAATGTCATAAAAATGGAATTACACAGTGTTTTAAATATTGTCTTTTTTTTAGTTGTAGATAGTCACAATACCTTTATTTCACTTATTTATTCTTATGTGGTGCTGAGGATCAAACCCAGTGCTCCACATGTGCTAGGCAAGCACTCTACCACTGAGCCACAGCCCCAGGTCTGACAATGTATAATCTCTTCTGAGACTGGCTTCTTTCAGTTAGTATAATGCTTTGAGGTTTACCCAAATTGTTGCATGTGTCAGTTCTCTTTTTCTATGGCTGCATGTCGTATATATAGATTTACTATAACTTGTTGATCCATTTGCTTATTGAAGGACATTTATGTTTTGGCAATTATGAAGGGAGCTTTTTTCATTTTTGTGTGTATATAAATTTTTATTTATCTACAATAAACACTCAGGAGTGGGTTTTCTGGCTCATATGTAATTGTATGTTTAACTCTAAGACATAGCTAAATTCTTTTCCAGAGTGATTATATCAGTTTGCATTTCCATCAGCAGTGTAGGAGAGTTCAGTTGCTCTGGAACTCTTTAGCATTTGGTACTGTCAGTAATATTTCATTCTAGGCGTTCTAATAAGATGCATACTGACATCTCATTGCGGCTTTAATTTGCATTTCCCCCGTGGCTAAGAAGGCTAAACATTTTAGTCACATGCTTAATACTGTATCCAGTTTGGTGGTAAAATATTTGTTCAAATTTTGGACATATAAATTAAATAATTGGATTGGTTATTTCCTTCCTTCCTTTCTCTTTCTTTCTTTCTTTCTTTCTTTCTTTCTTTCTTTCTTTCTTTCTTTCTTTCTTTCTTTCTTTTGTGTGTGGGAGTACTAGGGATTGAACTCAGGGGCACTGAACTGCTGAGCCACATCCCCAGCCCTATTTTGTATTTTATTTAGAGACAGGGTCTCACTGAGTTGCTTAGTGCCTCACTTTTGCTGAGGCTTACTTTGAACACACGATCTCGATCCCCCTGCCTCAGCCTCCCCAGCCCCTGGGATTATAGGTGTGCACCACAGATAGGTTGTTTTCTTATTGTTGAGTTTTGAGAATTCTTTCTGTATTCTGGATATAAATCCTTTGTTGAATATTTGATTTGCAAATATTTTCCCCAATCTGTAGCTTATCTCTTACTTTTAAAAAAAATTTCTTTCATAGAACAGAAGTTTTAAATTTCAATAAAGTTCAATTTTTTTTTCTTAAAGTTCAATTTACTTTGTGAATTCTGTGTTTAGTTCCATGTCCTAGAGATCACTGCCAAAACCACAAGTACATAGTTACAGAGAGAGACACTTACTGCTCCTTGGAATACTCTTCTCTGCCTTGTCTTCCTACTTGTCTTCTTCAAGAGCTAAACTTTACTTTCTTTCTTTCTTTCTTTTTTTTTTTTGTGGTATTGGGGATTGAACCCAGGGCCGTGTGCTTGCAAAGCAAGCACTGTACCAACTGAGCTTTATCCCCAGCCCAAGCTTTACTTTCTTTAAAAAGTTTTTTTGCTTCTTTTCTCCATGCTCCCATGGGGCATTCCATCCTTGTCTGTGTATTCTAAATGAACATTTATCTTCTTGACTGTAACTTCTGCTGACATGCCCCAACTTACCAAGCAGGGAACTCCAGAAGGGCAGACCTAGGTACTATTTCACCTTGTATTCCTAGCACATTGATTAGTGCATGTTCAATATATTCAGTGAGGTAATTAATTTTTAATGCCATTGTCCTTCTGTCCTTAATAAGTATGGGTTGGGCTGTGGAAAATTTGAGTATCTAGTTTAAAAAGTTGTGGTTTAAAGAACATTTAAGAACTATTCTCAATTTTGAAATGTTTGTTGGAGCTGCGGATATAGCTCAGTTGATAGAGTGCTTGCCCAGCAATGGTTCAGTCCTCAGTACCATCAATAAATAAAGTTTGTTATTTTTAGAGACATCTGTTGAAGTAATCTTCCAAGTGAACTTGCTGGAGAACATTTTTTCTCAGGAAAGGATATAGAGAAATGAATGAAATCAGTGTAGGATTTTGAGAGATTTTAAGCAGCTCAAGCAATTGATAATTGGTGATTTTGAAAAATAAACCTTGGGGTGGAGATGTGGCTTGGTGGGAGAGCACCTGCCTACCTGATTTTTGATCCCTAGTATAAACAAAACAGAACAAACAAATAAACAAAACAATAATTATGAAAAAAACAAGACAAGGAAAGAAGAAAAGAAACCTAAATAATTTTATCCACCAAAATTAAATTTTGTTCATTGTTAGTCTGTTAAGGGGAGATCAATATCATCACAATTCTTGAGCAACTGTTATGATATACATCTTAAATGGTCCCCACAGTCTCATAAGCTAAAGGCTTGGTTCTCAGCCTGTGACACTGTTGAGAGGTGGTGGAACCCTTAAGAGGTGAGGCCTGTGGAAGGAAGTTAGGTCATTGGGGGTGTGACCTAGAAGGTGATATTGGGACCCTGCCCCTTCTTTCTTTGCTTCCCAGCTGCCATTAGGTGAACAGTCTTACTTTATCATGTGTAATTGCTGCCATGTATATGTTGCAACAGGACCAAGGGACCATGGACTGAAACCTCTGAAACTATGAGCCAAAGTAAATCTTTCTTCCTTATAAGTTGCTTATTTCAGATATTTTGTCATGGTAGTGGAAAACTGGCTAAAACAGTGACCAACTCATGGGTAGCCACTAATTATGTAAAGAAAACCCAGGGAACCAGCCTTCAAGTTGGAGAGAAGATTCACATACAGAAATAAACAGATCCTCTGGGAATGAAGCTACCTCCTTTTGATGATGAAATCTTTATAAATTATATGAAGGAGCATCCTATTTAATAATATTCAGAGGAAGTTAGATATAATAGCTTTCATTTGCTTATAACAGTACCAGAAAACAGGTCCAGCTCCAAGCAAGCTCCTAAAGGTTAACATGGTTTGTCTTGATATCTTTGGCTATCTTTCTGGTTCTGCCTTTCTTCTACTTTCTTATTCTCAAAGTCCTTCAGTTCTCTGTTCCTGGACCTTGCTAACAAGGAGTAGGAGCTACCTTAAGGGCAAAAGTCTGGATCTGGGGTCTTGAGAGTGAGAGAAGGTTTGAACTGGTGAATTTTTCCATGGTATGATTGTCCCAGGTGAGGCATACTTGGGAATGAGAAAAGGAATCCAAAAATCAGAGAAGAACAATCTGGCAGAGATGACATTGGCTATCTGGGCTGAAACTAATAAGAACATGAGCAAAAATTATGAGCAAGAGATATGGGGTAATTTCAGACTATGAAAGGTGAGTTTCCAAAAATAAACTGACTTATAGAAGATGTACTGGTAGACCTAACCATCTCTTCCATCAAAGTTGGAGAGGGTTCTATGTCTATCACTCATACAATCTTCAGCATCTTCATCCCTCGCTTGACCTTATTCCCTTTATAGGGAATAATTCCCTTTATAGTAGACTCAGTTTTCTGCTTACTATCACCCTTTTCTCTATCAAAATAGGAAAGGATTTGAAATCAAACATTCATATTTGTTGGGTGATTATACTTCACTGTGAATTTTACTTATTGTATCAGACTAACCAGTCATTGCCTTATTAAGTTTTAAAATTTCTAATTGTGGAATGTAAGGTTTTATTTCCTGTTAATTCTCTCAGCAAGTAAATGGGAAGAAATATTTTGTATACAGGTCTTTAAGATGAATAGATACATAGGTAGGTGGATAAATTTCTAGGGATCCTTTCTTTGTATAGTCCTAAGCAACTAGCCCTGTTCTAAAATTACTATTTTCTAGCGTATAGCATTACAGTGTTTGCAAATTTGTAATACACTAAGCAGTTTAGCCATGTGAACTGAGTCACATGTGCCCTTGAGTCTGAATACCAGTCATTCCTTACATGCATCAGTTAGGCTAGACCACCCCACCCCCAACCCCCATGCTTCCACTTCACCTTAATAATGGAGAGCCTGCAGGGCCTCCAACAGGTTGGGTCTCTTAGAGCCTTTTATTTCCAAACAGTTCCTGCTGAGAGGCAGCCATTCAGCAAATTGTATTTTAAAAGTCTCTAATACCTAGTTATCTGACTGAATAAAAATAAATAGAAAGTCCATAATCTTCAACTTCCTTCATATAAATGTCCAACAAATTGGCAATTATTAAAGGGCTAAACATTAGATACTTCAGACTAATTTATCTATAGTCATTCAACATTTTATAGAGGGGTAGGGAAAGCACATTTTCTGTTATTAAAAAGTATATAGTTCAGAAGTGCTCAGTTATCTTCTTTAAACAAATCTCCCATTAAAAAGTTCAAAGCAAAATTCATCTCTCTCTCTCCCTCTCTCTCTCTCTCTCTCTCTCTCTCTCTCTTTCTCTCTCTTTCACACACACACACACACACACACACACAAGCACACACGCAAACCTGTAGTTATCATTCTACAGCTTGTGTGTTCACATACTTGTCAAACCAGACAATTGATGGAAGAGTAGATGACATAAAAATAATTACATAAATTAATAGACTGCAGAAAGTTGCACCATACTGTGTATTATTTAGCTTCAAAAACTTTAGTCAAGACTGCGTGGGCACATTGCCAAAATACTCAATGGGGGTGGTTGATTCTTGTGGGGAGAGTGTTTCTTTCCCCTAAGGTTTCATCTACTCCAGTTCCTGTGGGAACTGGGCCAATTTACCTGTCCTTTATAAGGAGTCAGGTGTGGGAACCTGAATTAACTGGCACAATGATGTCTTACAGATCATTTCCCCTGAATAGTTGCATGGCAGTCTTGACCCATGACCTGGCTCTGACTACATTAATACATCCTTATGAAGAAGTTAAATTAAGGGGACAGATGGCAAGCGTTTGGGCATGAAATTTTCATGGTGCCAAAGCTATATATAACCTTTTGTATTGGAGGATGTGAGTGGGGAGGTGAGAAATGCGTTTGGCTATTCTGAGCAGGTGGTATAAAGGTCACCCAAGCCTTTTTCTCTCCTAGGTATATAAAGTATTCTGCAACTGTAGGATCAAAGAGAGACCCAAGAGACAGAGACTAAACAAATCTGAGCTATGAAATCAAGAGGGCAAGGAAGTTGAAAACACTACCAAGAGAGTGACTAAAGTGATCCCCGTAGATACTGTACTTGGAGCGGTCACATATGGGACAAAAGGTTGGAGGGGCTGGTGGCCTAGGTGAGCTAGAGGAGGCAGGAGTGAAAAAGTTGGACAAAGAAGTGGACGACATAAGAGACCTTCTGATGTTGTTGCCCGGAGAATGACAATGCCCAGAATAGAGCTCTGGCATGAAGGTACTAGAAGTTGTGAAGTAAAGGCAATTCCAAGCTAGGGAATATTAGTGTGAATATTGAAATTACCTAAAATAATGGTATGCTTAGTATGGAGAGGAAAATGTGAACCAGATGCATTTTCCAGGGGAATTCAGAGAAGTTTTGAAAGTTTTCCTCTAAAATAATTACTGAATTATACAAAATCATAAAGCTATGTTTCTAGTGTAGAAAGGCAGTTTTGACACTGATAGTAGGGCTTAGATCTCAAATGTTATCACACAATTTTAGCCTTAACAAAAATCATAACTAAAAGCCTAATTTTTAAAAATCACTGATGCACAACTAAAAATGTGTAACTGAGCACTTTTAGCTGACACCTACATCATTTTGATACTTAATGGTCTCTTAAATTGCCCAAGTAAATGCTACCGTTGATGCCACTCATTTCATGCTTCTGGCCTCTGACAGCACAATTGAAATTTGGGAACTTGTAAGAGCAAGTGACATGTCAGATATAAAATCTGTCTGCCTAATAGTATGTGTGAAGGAGATTGAAAACTTGACTTAGTAATGTTTTTGTTTAAAATGTCTAGGTCTTAAAAATAAAACAAAACTGTATTTTGTCCTTTTTCATCCTTGGGATTTTGTTCAACTTTGTTTCTTAAAAGGGATTTATGTTTGCAAAGTATAGGTTGGAAATTTAGATATTCATTGTGAATTTAAATATTAAACGGGTCCTTGGGGGAAAGTGACCAATTTGCCCCTTACACTGAAGACCTCAGAGCTCACTGAGAACTGGCCTTGTCAAATGCGACCTTTGGAGAATGTTTTCAGTGTAGAGATATAGGGGAGGAATTCTCTGTAGGTAAACAAGCAGGTATGAGAAGGGCTGGGAGTCCCTGTGAAGCACACTTTCTACCATACCTTTCTTTATGCTGGGTGTCTGAATGATATTTCCATCCTGAAATATTATGAACTCTATAGAGCTTACCACTGGGAAATAAACAGCTCTTGGTTCCCTTCCAGAACCACAAACAAACTTTATAAAAAGAGAACAGAGGGTGGATTGGTGAGGTGAACCCCTCCCCTTGGCTGAACTTTCAATTTGGGCATCTGAAAGAATAGTAAGATTTTTGCAGTTTAGAGAAAGATCACCATACCTGTATGTATGAAGACCCAGTGCACAAGAATATGGCCTATAACTGTGTATCTGAACTAAAGCAAAGACCAGGCATTCTTGTGCTACTACTGAACCTGATAATTGGTGTCAGGTAAAAGAGTGATATTTATTTATTTTTTTACCTTTTCACCCCAAGATAGGAGAAACTTCTTCTCACATATTTTGCTTTTCTTTGCTACAGGACATTTGTGAAGATATTTCTGACCATGTTGAACAAATCCATGCCCTCCTTGAAACAGAGTTCTCCCTAAAGCTGCTGTCTTACTCTGTCAATGTGATTGTGGACATCCACGCAGTGCAGCTCCTCTGGCACCAGCTCCGAGTGTCGGTGCTGGTTCTGCGAGAGCGCATTCTGCAAGGACTGCAGGATGCCAATGGCAACTACACCAGGCAGACGGACATACTGCAAGCTTTCTCTGAAGAGACAAAGGAGGTGAGTGTTTTCTCTGAAGAGAAGTAATGCCTTGTCAAGCATGACCATTTGAGAATGTTTTCAGTGTAAAGAGGTTAGGTAGGAATTCTTTGCAGATAAATAAGCAGGTCCTAAGATGGGCTTTGAATGTAGGTGTAGTGAACGGAAGCTAGGACACTTCTAATGTGAATGAGGCTTTAGATCAGAGTTAACTAACATCTAGTAGTTTACACAGATCCTATTCATAGTTTTTGCTACTAACCTGACTTCTTGTTCCCCTTAAAATATTTAATACTTACTTATTGAACACTTAACTATGTCCAGGTGCTAGGTGTCAAGAATATAATAATTATCAAAAACATAGTCTTCACCTTTAAGGAACTTTGTAGCAGAGAATGGAGACGAGTGAATAGACATTAAGGCCCACCTGTGATAAATTTAAAAGATTCACTAGAAGAAGTGGATCTAACCTGAAACTTGAAGGAGAGGCAGAATTAGATAAGTGAATGGGGTAGAATACATTCTAGACAGAGGGAATGACGAGGTCAGACTCAGAGGAAAGAGAGAGTGACAGGCTTATAGATAGATAAGACTAAAACACTCGAGGGAACAGGATGCAGGATATGGCCCAGTAGGTAAGCAGAGGTCAGATCATGAAGATATAAAGCTATTAGCACCATATTAACGGAATTAGGCCTTATTTCAAGGACAAAAGAAGTGTTTGTTCAGGAAACTGCCATGATTAGATTCATACTTTAGAAAAATTATTCTGAATGTAGTGAATCAAATGGACATTAGAATGTTACAGAACTAATTTATTTTTCTTGCTTATGTTAATAGAACTTTAAACAGTTTTTTGTTATTACTGATGAATTATTTCATTAAGGATGCTGTATATTTCAATCCAAGCGTACTCTACCATTCTCAAATAAAATTGACACTTCCATTAATTGGGAGGCTGAGGCAGGAGGATCAAATGTTCAAGGTCAACCTCAGCAACTTAGTGAAACTCTCTCAAAAATAGAAAGAGCTAGGGAGTACAGTGGTAGCACAGTGGTAGAACACTTGCCTAGCATGTGTAAGGCCCTGGGTTCAAAACTTACACACACACACACACACACACACACACACACACACTATGAAAAGTATGAAAACCATTCAGGCTAATGGTTCTGGCTGCTGTTTTCACAGCTTTGTGTGAAATATCCATGATGGTTCTCATAGTGTGAACTCAACACTTATTTGTGGATTGGATTTGAAGCAGTTTAGTTTTTATTTGGGATCAGTCTTTAGTATTATAGAGATGTAAGAGTATATTGTGTGAGGAGCAGAGGAACGGTAGATTTTTAGTCATCTGCTTTGTGAATATTTTCTATGAATTGAAGTTATACCTCCATGACCATCCTTCCTGAAACTGCATTTTTATTGTTTGTGTTTCCTGTGTGACTCTATGAGAATCAAATGACTGCTTAGTTTTGTTTTTACCAGCAGACTGGGATTGTGGAAAACAGGAGGGGTATTTGAATAAAATTCTCAGCTTTATCAGAGTAAATTCAGCTGTGAAAGATTTATAAATCGAAGAGAGAAATAGCAAAACACATCAAAACATAACAAAACACTGATAAACTAGAATAGTAGCTGCCTTTCCAGTGAAGGAGAATTCACTTTTTTTATTTTTAGAAGTGAGTCGAATTTCAGAGCCACATTAAAGAGAAAATTTAAAATTCTAGAAAGTGGAAAGTTCCATCTCTTTTGTTTCTTGGAAAAGCAAAATATATGTTTTATTCTTTGTTTAAGTAAGTAATTGACCATATGTAGTAAGTAAATTGGCAAATGCTATCCTAAGATAAAACAGCCAACCAACAACATGAATAAAAACTACTTTAAAGTAAAACTCAAAATTATATAAAAACTGGGTTGCACTGAAATTTTTATGTTTTAGACACTGTGACAATCACTTTGTTTAATCTAGTAAGGAAGGTAAGTAGTATTAAAATTGTTCCATTTTATAGGTGGAGAAACTGAATTTAAGAGAAATTAAGCAAATGTTTAAGGACAAAAATCTAGGAATAATTTTAAAAAAACAAACCAGCACACCTGTAATTCCAGTCACTCGGGAGGCTGAGGCAGGAGGATGGTTAGTTCAAAGCTAGCCTCATCAAAAATTAGGCGCTAAGCAACTCAGGGAGACCCTGTCTCTAAATAAAATACAAAATAGGCCTGGGGGTGTGGCTCAGTGGCCCTTGAGTTCAATCCTTGTACCCTCCTCCTGAAAATAAATAAAACCAAACCAGTTTTTAACTGAGTTCTATTTTAATAGTAATTCTTTCCTGCCTTTCTTCCTTCTTTCCTTTTTACTTTTTCTAAATTTTTATTGACTTCTTACTATGTATGAAGCATTAGGCATTAAAGATGAATAGCATATTAACAATCATCTTCCTAATTTTGTTTGCTCCTCACACTGTTCTGGAAGGTAGGCAGGGCAGGTGCTATTATCCTCATTTTATGGGTGTTATTATTATATCCATCCTACATATGAAAGGAACTAATGTCACATAGCTAGTGATAATTTAATGATTCTGTTAATTTAGCTTTATGTCATTGAGTCCAAAAAACCTGATAAGAACAACTTAGAGGAGGAGAGTTTATTTTGGGTTCATGATTTCAGGGGTTCAGTCTGTGGATGGCCAACTCCTTTGCTCTTGGCTTGAGGTGAGGCAGAATGTCACAGTAGAAGGGAATGACAGAGGAAAGCTGCTTAGCTTATGACAGCCAGGAAGCTGAGAGGGAACAGGAAGCCAGGTGGTCAAGACGTAATCCTCAGGAGCATAGCCCCAGTGACCTACTTCCTCCAGCCATGTCTCACCTCCCTGCAGTTTACCACCCAGTACAGTGGTCCTCTGAAATGATTAATCCGCTTGATAGATTAATCCACCAGTGAGGTTACAGTGCTCATAATCTAATCATTCCACTTCTGAACATGCTGTATTAGATAACCTGTGAGCTTTTGGGGAGACATCACATATTCAAATCATAACAATAATTAGTATTAACACAATAGCAAACGTTGATGAAAACTGTGTGCAAATGATGTGATAAGCACCCTACCTAAATGATACTTCCTTCTCCATGGGGATACATTGGTCCTTCCAGAGTACTCACAACATAGCATTTTATGTATTCCTCCACTAGCACTTATCATGAGCCAATTTATAACAAGACAAAGTCTGTGTTAGATTTTGAACTGTGTGAGAATTAGTTCTAGATTATATTCATCTGCCTTCCACAGAATCTAGTTTGTATCACTGTGTATAAATGTTTGATAAATTGAATTAAATAATAGAGATAATCACCACTTTTGGTATGGAACAGGGAGGTATCACTTTAGGTGAACTGTGAATTAATCATAGCGATTCTTTGATTCATAATTTCAGCCTATAGAAAATGAAAATTCTTAAGAATCATTAATGTAGCATAAATAAAAATATTGAAATGCTTTTGGGTGCTTTTTCCTTGCCCATCAGAAATGGAACTTTTCCTCACATTTCCTTATCTTGCTTGCCCTTCTCAGCCCACTGCTGCTCTCTGGAATGCACTTAGAATCAAGAACTCCTAACAATAAAGGAATAACAGAATAGGAATCTGAATGAGTTTAGTCAATGGGGTCTGAGGACTCTGGATGTGTGGCACTTTGATAAGAGGTCCATGAATTTGTATGTTAGGGATTAAAACAACAAATACTATGTAGTCAGATTAGAGGAGTTAGGGGACAGAGGGATATATGTATGTGTGTATATATATATATATATAATTATATATATATATATAATTTTTTTAAATTTTTTTTTTAGCTATACCTATACTTCAAAAAATAGAATTCTATTTCTGATTCTCTTCTCAGGGAGAACACTAAATTAGGGCATAAAAATGACCTTAAGTAGCAATGGAGACTGATGAACTCTTGGGGCATTTTAATAGACAGATATTATAAATTATGGACATTAAATTTCATGTTCATTTGGTGGTAAAATACAGGATAATACATATATATACAGTATAATACACATACATAATATATAATACTGCTGAAAAAGAAAGCTCTAAAAGTATCTGGAACTAGACTTCAGTTAACTTAATTATGGGTAAGGAACAAAGCAAATTTTCTTGCTTCAAATTATTTTAAAAAATGGTGGGGGACCTTCTTTAATGTCTGAGATAAGATTGAAGCCTGTAATAAAGTGAATAAATTACCACCTCCATAAAATATAACCTTCTGAAAAGCTGCTTCATAATGTATTAAATGGAGGTATATTTGAGCGGAGTCATTACAAGGCAGTTCTGACATAGGTGTCTGCACTAATAATTAAATATAATGTTTCTGAAATAAAAAAGACAGTAAAACAGCATGCACTCGTCCCCTGAGTCCATGCCTACCTGACACTATTACTTACACATATTAGAAAACTATCTGGGAAGGTGGTCAGGAAGGAAGCAACAGGACTAGAAGGATTAGTACTACTAAATAATACTTCAAATAATGAAACAGTGTTCATCTGTTGTGAGAAACTATAAAGAACTTTCTTTTCTTAAAATTGCCTCTGTACCATGAAAGGTAATGTTGTTTTTGGTTGCTCTCCCCTCCCCTAAGAATTTTTTTCACATTAAAAAATTACAGTATGAATAAAAAATAATAATTTTCAAGTGATTCAACTATCTCAGTAGGTGAGATAGCTGGCCTTGCTGGAAACAGAATAGGAGAGGAGCCTTTGGGGCATTGAGTACTTTCAAGTATATTTTCTTTTCTATACCAGAGATCTGAGAAGATTTAAGAAGGGCAGTCATACTCTATTCTCTGAGATAAAGTCATATATTCATCTAACATATATATTCAGTATATTCATTTCACATCATTTATTGAGCACCTATTATTCAAGACAGTATGACTGGTCTTAAGGGGTTGTGGCCACCAAAATGAGAACTAAATATACTCCTAGGGTCATGATGTTTTGTTTGTCCAAATGCAGGTAGCTTATACTTTTCAGTAGTCTAATTGTTACCTGAACTCTCAAAGTTTCTTTTTCTCTCCTCATCATTGAAACACTTTTCTTTAGTGCCTTTTTAACTTCATGTAAGTAATGCAGTACAATAACTATGATAGAAATGACAAAAAATAAATTTGCAATTATTTTGTAACTAGCTGGTAATTGGACTAGGTCTTATGGGATAATTTTTGGACTTGACCATCACTTACAATACTAGTTCTGTAAAAGAGTAACTTCTGAGTAATGAACAGGCGAAATAAAAGATTTTAAAAAGTACAACCAGCTTTTAAATTGGGAATCTCATTATTACTCTCTTAAAAATCAGACAAAAGTGTGACATTTATTGGCTAAGTCATTCCTTGGTATTTTTGGCTTCTGACGTTGTTATTTAAAGAGCCTAGGCCAGGTATGGTATGAACCTCAAAAGTCACACAATTCCATTTAGATGATTTTTGTTCAGATTGGCAGCTAATACTGATTTCTTTCTTTGTGCAGTGTAACTTGGCAGTAGAGGTAACTCTCATCTTGAAGAAACTTTCCTCCTCAACATGTTTTATTACTAAAAATAATAATAAAAGCAGTAAGAGTGAACATTCATTGAGCACTTACCCATATCTTACATGCATTATTTCCTTTAAGCTTCTCAACATCCCTGTGACATGGCCTATCATTTCCTTTTTACAGATGTTGCCAAGCAACATCAAACTACTGACCTTTAGTTGCATAGCTAATTAGTGCTAGGCAAGAATTTGGCTCTGAAGCTTGGGCTTTTAATCATTTGAGTCAACTAAAAGTGTGTAATCAGAGAAATAAGTTATAGGAAGGCATAGAGAATGTCCCAAAATGTCATAATTCATTCATTCATTCAACAGAGGTGTCTTTGAGTGCTCATTCTCTACAGATCTCTTGCTAAATGCTGCAGGTACACTGGTCAGTCAACCATTTTCTGTGTGATTTATACTCTCACAGTGTTCACAAACTGTGTGTGAAACAAATGAGTCAAATAATCACAGTAGTATTTATTTACATTGAGATAAATGCTTGAAGGGATAATAGTATAGATTTGAGAGCTTACAATAAAAGATTCTGACTTAAGTGATGGTTTGGAATCTTGAAGAAGTAAAAACCTGAACTAAACTCTTCAGGATGAATAAGAATCAAATAGTTAAGAGGTGTAGGTGGGAAGATTTCCAGATGTGAAATAGCATGAGCAAAGGCCCTGAGGCAGGAGGAAACATGATATATTCAGAATTGTAAGGAGCTTAATGTGACTGGGTACAGTTGTGGAAGAGAAAGTAGCATGAAAGAGGCTTCTTCATGCCTGCCGTTGGAAGGGTTAGGATTTATAACCTAACAGCAAGAAGAATCTACTAAAAAATTTTAGGCAGAGAAACAACAGCACCAAATTTGCAATTTGTAAAGATTACTTTGGTGGCAGTGTGGAAAACAAATGGGAGGAGGGGCCATGTCAGTTTAAAGTAATTTCCAATGCTCAGAACTTGGACTTTGGGTCAGACAGCCTTGATGGGCTCCTTTCGTACCTTCTTTTGACTCAAGGTCTTTTGTAGAACAGAAGTATAGTACAGAGCCCAGAGAAAAGTTCTAAGAATGGTACAGAGCCCAAAGAAAAGTTCCAATTTATGGATGAGGAAACTGAGGCTTAGAAAGTTAAATGAGACTTTCTGTCATTATTATTTGGATTATGCAGATGTGAAGTAACAGTAAAGGGATTGTGAGATAAAGGCAAGGTGAAAGTCTGAAGGGAGAGAGCTTTCCCAAACCAAACCAAACAAATGAACAATAAAACCCCACATAAGATCCTGATGAGGTCAGATCTTGGGATAACCTGATTGAAAGGAACACAGGGTCCAGCAACCACGTGAGATCTGGCTTCAATGGGCTCCTCCCAGTTATTCCTCCAGCAGAATGAGGTCTGAGGATATAATAACCTTGCACTTTTCTATTTTCTTCCTTTATTTCCTAAGGTGCTTGATTAGACCAGGCTGTTCCTTAGCCTGATAAGAAAACTAGGATTTCAGGGGTCCTTTTACCCCAAATCATCAATCAAAAACCTCCCTATTTGTTGTGATATAAGGAAGTACATTAGAGGGCCTGGGGTCATAGCTCAGTGGTAGAGCACTTGCGTAACATCCCCAAGACCTGAGTTCAGTCCCCAGAACCACAGAAAAAAGAAAAAAAAAAATCTACATTAGCAAAGAGACAAAACCTTAAATGCACAATTAGAGTAAACAGTTAAAACACTTGTATTTTATAGCATGGAGACATTTCTTTTCTTTATTATTCGTATTGGGGATTAAACTCGGGCTCTCTTTACCACTGAGTGGCATCCTTAGCCCGGCTTTATATTTTATTTTGAGACAGGTTCTCTTTAAATTGCTTAAAGTCTCATTAAGTTGTTGAAGCTAGCCTTAAATTTGCAATCCTTTTGTCTCAGCCTCCCAAGTTGACAGGCAGGTGTTACCATGTCTGGTTAGCATAGAGGAGTTTCAAATCGATGAGCCTACCTGGAAAATATAAATATACATAAACAAGGGAAGTGGGAACTTAGAACCTAGCATACACTGGTGGATTTAGGGTGAGGGGAGAAATGCATGCAGAGGGAGGCTAGGATGATAAAGTTTTGGCATCCATTAATTTTTTCCAGGAGTGTGTACTATGTGTACCTTTGAAAAGATGGGGCCAAGTACAAACTGGTCTTGAACTACTTGTTATGTATTTGCAATTTCAGTAGTTTACATTTCTGTGATTTGTGAATAATTAAATGATTGGTTTAATACAATTAATTATTCCACTTTAAAATACTTATTGAGCATCTACTATGACCTAGCCATTGTGGTAGGTAGACTTTAAGCAACTTAAAGAGAACAAAAAACAAAATACACACTCATGAAGATTTTACTCTTACATTATTTTGTTCTTGAAATTTTATTACTTAAGGCTTTACTTATAAAGGCTTATTAAAGGATTAATATACTAGTTTTAAATAGAAAATTAGATAAGAATGAATATTTTGGGCTTGATCTTGTCCATTTCTCTTATGGATCTATGTGCCAGATTAAATAAAAGTCTTTTAATGTTTAAGAACAGGATACTGCCTATGATTCAATGAGATAATTGATTAGTATACCTTTCTGTATGTCAAAATAGAAGCTGTCAAGACTCACACATTTCTGAGCTTAACAGCAGCCTGTGCTGAGATTTCATGTGAACAGCAGTTGAGTATAATTCATGTTGCATTTACTGAAACCATTACCATTCTCTGTTTCAGGGCCGTCTTGATTCTCTAACAGAAGTGGATGACTCAGGACAGTTAACTATCAAATGTTCTCAAAATTACTTGTCTCTGGATTGTGGTATTACTGCATTTGAACTATCTGACTACAGTCCAAGTGAGGATTTGCTCAGTGGCCTGGGTGACATGACCTCTAGCCAGGTCAAAACCAAACCCTTTGACTCTTGGAGCTATAGTGAGATGGAAAAGGAGTTCCCTGAGCTTATCCGAAGTGTTGGGTTACTAACAGTGGCTGCTGACTCCGTCCCTTCCAACTGCTGTGAAGCAGTCAGTGAGGAGACGTCTCAGGTATCTCTTTCAGCAGAGGACAAAGGTGGATGTGAGAAAAACAGTGCTTCTGCAGTCGAAGAGCAGCCAGTCTTAACATCAGGAATGCCATCTTCAGGGGAAGCTCTGACAAATGCTGTTCAACCGTCTTCTGAGACTGTGAAGCAGGAATTCAGTTCCTCCTCACATCTTGGCTCAAAGAACCAACAGCCTCCTCCTTGTGAGAATGCAACCCCCAAGCGAACCATCAGAGACTGCTTTAATTATAATGAGGACTCTCCCACGCAGCCCACATTGCCAAAAAGAGGGCTTTTCCTTAAAGAAGAAACTTTAAAGAATGATCTGAAAGGCAGTGATGGCAAGAAGGTGATGGTTGATCTGAAGCCTGAGATGAGTAGAAGCACCCCTTCACTGGTGGACCCTCCGGACAGATCTAAGCTTTGCCTGGTGTTACAGTCTTCCTACCCCAACAGCCCTTCTGCTGCCAGCCAGTCCTATGAGTGTTTGTACAAAGTGGGGGTTGGGAATCTTGAAAACATAGTCAGAAGTCACATTCGAGAAATCTCTTCCAGTCTGGGAAGGCTTAATGACTGCCACAAAGAGAAACTTAGACTTAAAAAATCACGCAAGACCTCAGAAGAGGTGCCTCCTTGCCGAATACCTAAACAGGTAACTGGTTCGGGCAAGCAAACTGAAAACACGAGGAGCTCAGTGGTGCCTAATGGAATGCCTTCTTGTATTTCCAAGGCCAGGGAAGGGCCAGAAACAGATTCTGCTTCCACATCCTCAGTTGAGCCATGTAGTCAGCCATGTAGTCGGAATGCCAAATCGCCACTGCAGTCAGAGATATCCAGTTCACTACCTTTTACTCAGAGCAGTGAATCTTCTGTTGGCTCAGACAATACTGTGTCTCCAGAACCCCTTCTTAAAAAACACGAAAGCAAAAAAGGTTGCTCTTCTTCCCCAAGTCATGTCACCAGGAATGGTCAGGTTGTGGAGGCCTGGTATGGCTCTGATGAATACCTAGCGCTGCCCTCTCACCTTAAGCAGACGGAAGTGTTAGCTTTGAAGCTGGAAAACCTAACAAAACTTCTGCCTCAGAAACCCAGAGGAGAAACCATTCAGAATATTGATGACTGGGAACTGTCTGAAATGAATTCAGATTCTGAGATCTACCCAACATACCATGTCAAGAAAAAACATACAAGGCTAGGCAGAGTGTCCCCAAGCTCATCCAGTGACATAGCCTCTTCCCTGGGTGAGAGCATTGAATCTGGGCCACTGAGTGACATTCTTTCTGATGAGGAGCTGTGTATGCCTCTTTCTGGTACGAAGAAATACATTGATGAGAAATCAGAGCGAGCTTCATCCTCTGAGAAAAATGAGAGCCATTCTACCACCAAATCGGCTTTAATTCAGAAACTAATGCAAGATATTCAGCACCAAGACAACTATGAAGCCATATGGGAAAAAATAGAGGTAAGGTGATCTTAACCTGAATGATTTCTTACCTGAATTTTGGAAGTAATACTGGGAAAACATCAGTTCCTCTCCAATGCACTTTCAAGTGTATAACTATTTTTGATAGTCAGTTCCCCAAAGAAAGAAACAAAAAAGCACAATGATCACTACATTGTGACAGTATTTATATTACTTGAAACTGCCCTTGTCAATGCATTGGCTTGAAGAGTTCCTGCCTGGTATAGAATTCCCTGTTGGTACTGCTCAAATTTAACAGGATTCCTGGTGAATGGTACACTCCCTGGATATAACAAAATAAAATAAAAAAAATCTATACATATAGATATGTATGAATAGAATATTCCAGTTATCTTCAGCACTTTTTGATTAATTTGTTCTGACTGCAGAATAGCTTCCCCATCTCTGGTAATTTCCTGTTGAAATAGACCAGGCATTTGTAATTTATCAGGAATCTGCTTTTCTTTACACTCCTTTCTTGGTGAGACCTTTGGCTTTATGACCATGCCATCTGGGAAGTTGATATTTTGGGTAAACCTGTACTTTTTGAATGAATTGTTAAGTGTGACAAAATCTTTGAGGATAGGCTTATCAAAATTCTCAGGGCTGAGCTCCATAATTTAAGTTATTATTTGGTTTTTTAAGAAGCAACTGAGCCAAAAAGATTCACTCTGATTACTCTGGCAATAGCCCTTTCTCCAGAGCTCCACTGGAAATAAATTCATTCAATTTGATCATTTTTATGGTTTCTTGTTCAATGACATAAATAAGCATTCCTTATATCATTTGTATAGCATTTTACTGTGTGTGAAGTTCTTCCAGATGGACTTTTTTACTTGATCTTCTCTGCCATTATGTGAAACAGGCAGATAATGCCAGATTCTTTTCCCTTTATAATGATGAAAATAGTAAGCTCAGGTTGTTTTCCTCAAGCTAAAATAGTTGGATAGATAGATACCTAGACAGACGGAATGAACCCTTTGCTTGGCAACTGAGACACAAACCATGTATACTGGTTCTCAGTCCAGTTTTCTTCTATCACATCACGTTGCCTCCCTAAAGAGGTTAGAGTATCTCTTTCACTAGGAAACTATAACATTAGAGGAGAACAATGTTTAGGAGCCATCCCCATTTGATAGAGAATATTGATATAACCCAATGGTTGGTTTACGATACTACTCCCAGTTTTTCACATCCATTCATTTTCAACACTATTCTGAGCCCAGTGTTATGCTAGACACTGGATTAAAGTATTGTACACATGGACAGAATACCTGGGAGGAGAAAATGCAGGTTCTTGAAAGAGGGAAAGTTAACATAAATATATAATAATCATAACATAATACTATTAATTTAAATGACATATTTATGTATCCACTCATCACAACAATCTTAATATTAACCCCATTTTATAGATGAGAAGACTGAGGAAGTCTTCTATAGATCCCATACTACTGACTAAATGCTCTCATGCCTCTTCATAAAGAAGTGGTTAATATGTACTATATGTAAACACTGTAGTATGGGAGAGAAGAAATAATGCTGGTGGAGCTAGAATTTGCCTCGGATGTTCTTGTACGGTTCTACACCTTGTATGGGGCTTTGACAGATGTTCAAGATTTAGATAAGGAGAAGGAAATTGGGCAAGTCAGGGAGGAGGAGCATAAGCTAAAATGAGGAAATCAGAATGGGAATAAGAGTGGATGTGGGGATCCAAAGAGAGCTGTGCCAATTGAAAGGTCTGTCATCAGAGAACAACAAGTTTACATACCTGTAATAGACATGGTTTCAGCAAGACCCTGAAAGCCACACTAATCAATTAGACTTTGTTTACCGGCCATGATTAACTTCTCTGAAAGGGAATGAGAATGGTAATATAAGCCATAATAAATAGTGCTTTTTGATCCTTTATTTTGTATTTGCTTATGCTGATTATTTACATGTCTCATTCTATTTACTTTATAGAATATAGGGATTTTTCATATGAAGAAACTAAGGCAGCATATGGTTAGGAAATTTGCTCAAGTCCTCACAACTATTTAGGTGCTCACTAAAGCAGTGTAGGCCATGATCTCCAATCGTCTTTCTGGAAGGTTTAATTGGCAATAATGGTAGTGCCTGGTAGAGGCAGTGGTGCCTAGTGTGGAGATATCAGCCCGAGGCAGAAAAACTCAGGAACTGATGTGATGTAGACTGAATAAGCAGGTATTGTCAAGGAAGTAAACAGAATCTAGAAAACTGGTTCCAGGCCTTGTTCAGGCATTAAAGTCTGGTATGGCCCACGACTAGTCATGCTCCTTTCTGAGCCTTGTTTCTTCTTTTATAAAAAGAGCTATTTTAACCAACTGATGGCTATGCTACCAATTTACAGTGGTATAATTCTACAAAAATGAAACATCTGGGGACTGGTATATCTTGAATAGATGGAAATATTTAGATTGGTAGCTAGTTTAAGGAAGAGATGGGATAGGTACATTTTTTAAACTGTGTATATAAGGTGAGTATATGATAAAGCCTTTAAGAAGAAGTATCTAATAATTGGAAATACTATACTGGTTGAAATATGAGGTGAAGGCAATAAGATTAAGTTCCTTTCTCAGCCCAACTTCCCTTCACTCATTGGTAAGCAAAGTGGTGATGGTAGCTACCAACTCCTGGTCAATTGAACTTGGATGTCACACCCTAGCTTTGGCCTCTTCCAAATAGTGACTTAGAGAACTTATTCTTCTTGCAAAATTTAAGAGACAATATTACTTAACATCTTTGCACCAGTCCTATAATAGAATCATCTATGATGATTCTATTAGTAGTCTTCTAATTAGTAGTCTTCTAATCATCAATGATGATTCTATTATAGGATTCTTGTAACTGTCTTGCAAAGTAGGTTTTTATTTTATTTTTTAGTGGTTCTTTTTAGTTATACTTGACAGTAGAGTCTATTTTGACATAACTGAAAAAGCATGGATTATATCTTGTTCTAATTTAGTTCCCAAGGTTTTTAAAAAATCCTAAATTGGCCACTTCTCTCTCACTCTGGTATTCCCACTCTGGTCCTAGCTGTCACTACTCCTCCTGCCTGGATTGCTGTGGAAGCCTCTTAGCTGGTCTCTTTCCTTCTATTCTGTTTCCCCTTCAATCTAATCCAAACATGGCAGCCAGAATGATAATTTTAAAACATAAATCATAAATCAGATAATGTCACCCCTCTGCTGAAAATGCAGAAACTTCTACGAATGCATTTAGATGTCCTACATGGAGTAGTCTTCTAATTTCCTTTCTACCTTTATTTCCAACTGCTTTTCTCCATGCCCATTTCACTCCATTTCCACTGACTTCTGTTGTTCCTAGAAAATGCTGGTTGTGCTCCTGTATTTTAGTACCTTTTCAGTTTCCCTTGATTATATTCTCTCCATCAGATGTCCTCATTTCTGATTCTTCCACCTTTTCTGAGTCTTTGATCAGAAGTTACTTTCTCAGAGAAACCTACCCTGACCATTCAACCTTCCTTCTTTCCTTCCCTGCCTCCCCCATTGCCTCCCTTTATTTATTTATTTATTTATTTATTTATTTATTTATTTATTCAATTTATTTAGTGATTCTGGTGATGGGGGTTGAAGCCAGGGCCTCATACATGCGAGGCAAAGACTCTACCATGGAGCCGCATTCCCAGCCCCTAACCATTTTTTAAAGGGTACATAACTCTGTTTTTTTTTTTTTTTAATCTCTTATCATATTTTGTTATTTTATATAATTTCTTACATAGTATGTTTGTTGCATTTGGTTCATCTCCCTCTGTTAGAATGGGAGCTCTGTGATGGCAGGGATATTTTCAGTTTATTTTGCTAATGAATTTCATGTACTTAGTGTCTGGAACATAGCAGGCACTTAGTGGAGACTATTGAATGAAAGAAATTCCAACTTAGAGTGGAGGAAACTGAATTCAGACAAATGAAATTGCTTTTTTTAAGCAGCACAGCCAATAAATCACAGAGGCAGGCTTTGGGCTCCCATCTGCTGTACTCTCTGTACTAGATAAATATTTGAGAATAGATGGATTCTATAAGAGAATGAGGATAAATAGAGAAAAGAAAAAGTTGTAGCCCAAGTAGAGGCAGGACAAGGAAGAAGCTCCACTGTGGGGATCAGGAAGGGACAGGGAAGATCCTCCAGAGTTTAAATAAACAGGAGAAAGAGATATTTAATAAGATGGATATTAGCCTTGTTCCTTGCAAAAGGGCGATCAAAAAGCATAAGGACTAAGGGGGAAAAACACAACAACGTTTACATTTGTTTGAAAGGATCAGTGAGGACCTTAGAGAAAAATTGACTTAACGGAGGAGTAGAGGTAGAACTTGAACTATAGATGTTTGAAAAATGAGAAAAATGTATTCCTAGTACCTCAAGGATTTGGTTCTGAAAGCAGCATGAAATAAAGAATGATAGTTCAAAATAAGACCCAATGAAAATTTCTTTTGTAAAACATTAAATCTTACTTAAAGGAAGAAGTGGCAAGACAGTTCAAAATGGCTGAAGTGTATAGATGCGTACACACTGAGACTAGAAGGGAGGGTTGTAGAACCTATGGGATGGATTACAGCCTGACATAAAATAATACTGAAGAATATGCCCTTCCTCTGATTCTACCTCTATCAGATGGAGAGTGGTACATGTTTTCCTCTCTGTCTTCTCTGAGTCATACAGAGCAGAAGGCAAAAGATACATAAAAGCCCACTAACAGAGTGGGTCTTCTGGGGGCCATGGTAGAATTCCCTAGGGTAACAGCTGGGGTTGATGACTAGTGTCTTAGATACCTAATAGTTTCCTTTCACTTCCTATATCTCATGTTTATGTCTTTCATTGGTTGGTTTCATTAATATGAAATATTCATTTTAAGTCCGTATTCTTTATCCATTAGGAAATGAAAATTTTGAATAATGTATTCACGTTTTTAAAACATAGGCTTTAAGAGGTATCCAATAAATCTACTTCCTATCCCTACCCTCCTTCTTGAATTCTGACCCCACCATAAGTGTTGATGGTTGCTTTTAATCTTATGTCCTTTAAGAAGTTTACACACATACAAGCAAATGCAAACATATTTATGAATCAAAAATTTTAAAACCAGGAAATAAGTTACAACTTTCCCTTCCCCACAGATGAAAGCTCCTCTATAAACTGTCAGTTTCCAAGGAATGGTCCATTTTCTGATTTCTCTGTGAGAACTGAGGAGATTTTCTTCAATGGTGGCTGATTTACTCAGAACCTGTGGTGTGGATAAGTTAATTGAGCATCTTGGGTTTGAGTGCCGATGGGAGCTTCTCAATACATAATAGTGAAAAAGGAAGACTCAGGCCTTTGAACTAGACTCATTTGTTCTGATACAGTCAAGAAATAGGATAAAAGCAATGAGGAGAAAGGAGGGAAGGACATATCTGGAGCAGAAGAAATCTAACAGAATGGTGAAAAGTTAACTTAGTGTGATATCTGGACATATGCGTTATAACTACTAGGAGTTAGCAAAATTTAGACTGTTGTTCAAATCTAGCACACTGCCTGCTTTCTAAAATAACATTTTATTAGAACACAGTTGTGTTTATTGTCTATGCTATGTTTTTGCCCTATGATGACAGACTTGAGTAGTTGTGACAGGAACTGTGTAGCCTGCAAAGACTGGAGAAAAATCACTGACCACTGCTCTTGATTAAGGCAGAAGTAAAGGAAATAATTTCTGATCAGCATCTCTTATGCACAGGTTCTGGAGTAGTTTCTTTCATTTAATTTAGATTAATTTAGATCTCCCTATGGAAGATCTGTTATTGGCCCCATTTTATAGATGAAGAATCTGAGGTTTGAATGTTAATTACTTATCACACAGCTATTAAGTGTGAGGGCCAGGAGTCCAACCGAGATGCCAGAAATGAAGTGTTTTTTTCCTTAAGATGAATTCAAATGCTAGTGAATTTAGACAATAATCATATATGCAGATAAGATCTATTTATAAAACCCACAGACTGCCTCTAGATTGAGGAAAGGAACAGTGTGGATTCTTTCTCATGAGATGAGTAGATTCCCAGGAGGGCTGGCAGAATGCAGGGTCAGGAAGTGTACTGCAGTGAAGCATTTCAGGTCTGTCCTTTGGGATACAGTGCAAGATCCACTTCTTGCATCATGGGCTTACTGCTCACACTAAATTCTCAAAATTTGTCCTGGAAATAAGACTCCATTAGATTGGAATCAGTGGTACCATTGATAGGTGCATAACATAGCTGATCCCATTTCTCCACAGAGATATAAATGTCTTCACATACCAGATTATGGCATCTCAGCTAGTGCTCAGTAACTCAGCTGTTGTTTCATTTTGTCTTAGAAACATCTATAACCCAATTCTAAAAACTTCTTTGCTGCCAGCTGGGGATGTCATGGTACATAAATTATTTTGGATTCAGTGCAGCCAGTACTTAGCTGAATGCTTACTCTTTGTAACTGGACTGTGTAATCAAGTCTGTTTCTGATTTTGTGGTAATGGTGCTAAGGTTGCCACCATTGCTCCTGCCTAGAGATAAAGCTGGCAAGCGGTGGGCCCAGTGTAATATGTATGTAGAGGAGGCTTTGTCTGAGATTCACTTGGCACTGATTTTTATATTTCTTTCCCTATAAATGGGTCCGGACAGCACCTATGCTATCTTTCCATCTTCATTTTGGTTTTACAATGACACGACCCTAAAGATTGCAGTCATAATAAGAACATGCTGTCCTGAGTTTTATTTCCTTTCCTTTCTTTTTTCTTCTTTATTGTGGTAAAAATAAATCCCTCATAGCATAAAATTTACCAACTTAACCATTTTAAGCATCCATTTCAGTAGTGTTAAATATATTCATATTGTTGTGAAACAGATCCTCACAACTTTTTTATGCTGCAAATCTGAAATTCTGTTCCCTTAAACAGCACCCTTTCTTCCTTTATCCCTCATAATCACCATTTTACTTTTGTCTGTATGATTTTGATAGCTCTAAATATTTTATATAAGTGGAATCAAGACAGTATTTGTTTTTTTTGTGACTGGTTTATTGCACTTAGCTTGATGTTCTCAAGTTTCATCTATATTGTGTGCTATGTAACAGGTTTTCTTCTTTATTAAAGCTGAATAATATTTCATTGCATGTTTCTACCATATTTTTATTGTTTATCCATTTATTTGTTGATAGATATTTAGGTTGCTTTTATCTCTTGTCTATCACTGTGAATAGGGATATTATGAACATTTGTACATAGATATCCCTTTAAGACCCTCCTTTTATTTCTTTGGAGTATGTACCCAGAAGTAGAATTGCTGGGTCATATGATAATCTAGTGTTAATTTTTTGAGGAACATCTGTCTTACATCATGGTTGTACCATTTTGCAATTCCATTAAGAGTACACAGGGGCTGGGTGCAGTAGCACCTGCCTGTCATCCAGTGGCTTGGGAGGCTGAGACAGAAGAAGGATGGCTAGTTCAAAGCCAGCCTCAGCAACTTAACGAGGTCCTAAGCAACTTAGTGAGACACTGTCTCTAAATGAAATACAAAAAGGGATGGGGATGTGGCCCAGTGGTTAAGGACCCCTGGGTTCAATTCCTGGTCCCCCTATGCCTTCAAAATACACAGGGATTTCTTCACATCCTTCACCTACTTGTTACTTTATGGTTTTAATATTTGTTTGGTTTTATTTTGTTTTTTGAGACAGAGTCTCCCTATGTTCCCCAGGCTGTCCTCACACTCTTGAACTCAAGCAATCTTCCTGCCTCAGTCTCCTGAGTAGCTAGAACTACAGGCATTGACTCCATTCCCAGTTTGGTATTTTTGTTCATATTAGCCATTCTAATAGATATGTAGTGATATATCACTGTGATTTTGATTTTTATTTCTCTTATTAGTGATGTTGAGCATCTCTTCATATTCTTGTTCGGAAATTTGTATATCATCTTTTGGAGAGATTTGCATATCATCTTATTCTAGTCTTTTGCCCATTTTTAATAGAGTTGTTTGATTTTTTTGTTGAGTTATAGGAGTTCATTTTATAGTCTAAATATTAACAACTTGTTTATATGTATATGATTTGCAAATCATATATATGTGTGTGAAATAAACTGAAAACTCAGTCCAGAAAAAGAATAAAGAAAAAGGAGAAAATAAAATCATAACATTTTTATAATTTTTACAAAAATCATATATGTGTATATGTATGCACACATGTACGTGATTTGCAAATATTTTCTTTCATTTTGTAAGTTTCTTTTTACTCTATTGATTGTACCCTTTGATACACAAAAGATTTTAAATTGAATGTAGTCCCATTTGTTTATTTTTGCTTTTGTTGCCATATCCAAGAAATCATGCCAAATCTAACAGCATGAATTTTTTCTCCTAGGAGTTTTATAGTTTGGGACTTTGTGTTCTCTTTTGTTTTATCTCAGTGTGGTTATGATTACTTCTGTTTTTGAGGACTTACCCCAGGCTTTCTTCTAGAATGGGACACAGCTTCAAGGTTAGAGCTAAGTCATCTTCTGGGTTTTGTCTCCTTAAAAAAAAAATACTGAGGGTCTCTCATTTTTAAAAGTCCTGTATGGACATTATTTAGTTGCCTTAAGATTTGAATAAGTCCTATTCGAAGCGCAATTTTATCTTTCTTTATTTACTCTGACAGTAATTGACTGTTAAGGTTTTACAATAAATCCAATTCTCATCTGCTTGATAATTTCTTTTATACCAACTACATACTAGTTTTCCTTGTGCCAGTAGAGTGGCAGTTCTCTAAGGTGTAGATAATGATCTCTTATGAGGCCCTGTTGGATTGGAAGCATTTTGAAGCTTCCCACCTTTTTTACATCTTCTCTTCCATTCATTTTTATTTATTCTTCTTTTGGGACTAGCTTTCGGTTTCTTTCACAAATTTCTCCTGAGAGTACCTTCTTCTTTATCCCTTTGCTATGGTCCTAGATATTCTCAGATTCCCAATATAAGAACAATAGGAGTAAGCTCTTCAACACCAATCAAACTTGAACCCTGATCTTTTTAGTGAATTTCTTCATTTTAAAAATAAATACCCAGAAAGTCAGGGAGTTGCTTAGATAAAAGATAAGGAACTAGAATTCAGCTTAATTATCAGGTAAAAAGCTACATTCTTAAAATATTGAGCAGATTCAGCTTTGTAATTATAATCAGAAGATTCAAAATTCCTGGAGGATCACAGATTGAACTTGAATTGACAATATGGATGATCATTCAACAGGAGGTACAATAGTAGAATAATGTAGGCCTCTGAATATGCTCTTTATTTCTACTGGGCATAACCTGAAATTTTGTTTTAGATTATGGACTTTTATGTAGATATGGCAACATAATTCAAGGTTCTTAAGTAAGACAATATTTGATAAATGCCAATATTTGTGTTCTTAGACAATATTTGATAAATGCCAAAGGAAAGTCATGTGAGAGAACAGAGGAAGGAAAACAAGTGTAGCTAGACCAAACCTCACAGAAGAGGTAGTACTGGAGCTGGGCCTTGAATGATGAGGAGAATTTGTATAGCAGAGATGAGGAGACAAAATATGAGTGATAGAAGTTTGACAGACTAAGGTTGAGGGCAAGAATAAACTAGTTATGTTTGGAAAGTAGTAAAAAGAGATTCTGGGTGTTGTAGAGAGAAAATTAAGCTTCTATTAAAAAAAAAAAAAAAAGGACCTCAAAATGCAGTAGGGTAGAAGTCTCTTTCTCTCTCACTTAACAACAGGCAGCAATCCAGAGAAGACAGACGACACCTAAGATCCAGGTTTCTTTTCCCTGATGCTCACCAATACCATTCTGCATTCCAGTTCATGAGGAAATAGAGGGAAGCCAGCTTTCTTTTTTATGGATATGACTTGGAAGTTTCATACAACTTCACTTTTTTTGACATCCTGTTGGCCCAGGCTTTGTCATATGGTATCACCTAACTGCAAAAGAATTTTGGAAATGAACCACTAAGCTATGAATATCAGAAGAATGTCTCTTAAACTAACTTCTGATTAGAATAAAGTTTGTTAAAAGGAAGGGGAATATAAAGCCAGAAAGAATAGGGTCAAAATATGAGGATCTTTGAATGCCAAGTATTCGAATAGCAAAGTCACAAAGTAATTATCTAATGAATTCATGAGTGAGTATGTAAGTGAATGAGTGAATGAATGTGTCATTGAGTTAGAAGATTATCTTCTAGACCAGGATTACAAATTAAAAGAACTCTAAAAGGCCAGGCAGATGATAACAATGCATTAGATAACCAGATGTACAAGGGAAGTGATGGACTGAATTTGACATGCCTAAGGGAACCCACTGCTCAGCTTCAGATGATAGTTGCACAGAATTGTGTGCCTATCTGGCAAGATCTTACAACTTTTTAAAAAGAACTAGAAAATATGGGTTTTGTGTGACATCTCCCAATTTTAAAATGTTGAGTCTGAACAAGTTTTAAACAGGCCAAACAAAACACATTTGTGGAATAGATTTGACCTTTAAGTCACTAATTTGCAATCTTTAATGGGAAGCTACTTAAAAGTTTTGGTTTAAAGAGTTGATAGTTTAAGAAGGTTAATCTGGCCATGGGATGCTGGCTGGATACACCTCTATGCAGTGGTTCTCAAATGTGGCTACAGATTATAATCACTGGAGAACTTTAAAAATGTCTCAGCTTTTGACTCCACCCCAGGGCAATTAAAGGTGCTCTTCAGGCAATTGCATCATGCAGCCAAGGTTGGGAGCTAGTCCTCTAAGGCTAATTTTGAAGGTTATTTCCATAGCCTGGACTGTGTGATAAAAGAGTCTGAACTGTGCTTCTGGAAGCAGACTGAAGAAAGAGATGTTGTAAAAGATAAATTGATAAAATTTTGTGCCTGTTTTAAAATAAGAGAATGGAAGAAGAACAAAGTCTAAAGAATTGAGGTTTCAAGCTGAAATTTGGGGGCTGGGAGATGAAATACTTTAACAAATGTTTCAAGGGATACATGAAATGAAGATACACAGTTCACTTGAGGAAAGGTAAATGTTATCTTACATGCAAATACTATGGCCCAAATCCAAGTTGAGAATTATAAGCATATTTTTAAAGATAAGGCTATAAAATTCTTCTTCAGAATAATAAAAAAAAAACTTTTGAGAATCTTTTATGTATTGCAATACCAGAAAAAAAAATGTGAATTAAGATTGATAATGGGTTTTTCTGAGTATATCAAGGTCATTGCTCAGGATTGGTTGAAAAGAACCACAGGAATCCAAAACTAATGCCTTCTTGGTAATACAGCAAAACTATCTTTTCAATCCACCATCAGTTTTCTTTCTGCAGAACCTTCACTCCCTCTGGAAGGTTTTATCAGTGATGATTTAGCTCCACCGTGAGGCTATATCTGATCACTGCATCTGGTTTTTGACCTCAAATTTGTGGGCAAGATGGTCTGCTCCTTTGTTTGCAGTTTTAAATACGGCAATGAAAATATCAAATTCTTTGTGATTTTCTTAGTGTGGAAAGGCTATGACTCAATAACATCATATTGTGTCAAGGTGATAACAGTGCCTAACTACATTTGATAACAAACCGTTCTATGGTGATGAAAACCCCTAAAGGAATAAACTCAGTCCTACATTTTAAAATTAAAATAAAGTAATTCTTAGGACATTGATGTATATTCTTTATCCTTAAGCCTAAAGTACTAACTTTTTATCCCTGGTGGCATGTGTTGGAAATATAACAATTAAAAAACCAAAAGGAAACCTTGTCACTTGTTTTTTACTTTCAATGTGTCAGGCAAAATGCTTAGAAGTTTATTCATTTAATACTTATCACTTTGACTTTTCAGAAAAATCCCTCCTTGATGCAGACATGTTATGTCTCCATTTTACCAATGAGGAACAAAGTTATTAATTTACCCAAGAGTATAGGACTTGAAGATAGGAATTTGGGGCTTAATTCACAGTCCAACTTTTTAATTATGAAAACATGAATAAGTCACTTAATGTTTACTGTATAAGCCTTGTAGTCTTTAAAACATTATTAATGTTTGTCATGTCATTGTACCCTTACATGAAATTACAAAGATCAAAGGCTCATTGCAGACTCTAAAGGCTATATGAATATTAGTCTTATCATTTTCTATGAATCTAGGGAACTGGCATCAATTATATTGAAAAGAACTAGAATAAGAACCTTAATTCTGCCCATAAGTAGCATTGTGGCCTTGGAACAGTCTTTCAAACCTCAGTTTTGAGAAATAGACAATATAGGAATCAAATGATCAATGAATACTTCTTAGTTCTGAAATTTTATGTGAGACTGACTATGAGGAATAATAAATAAAAGCAGTGATTTCTCTGTAAAATATTCATTGGAATATATCACTTCAACATGGCTAGCTTTATGTTCCATGGAATTCTGCACGAATTCCCCTTAGAAGATCCTTAATGGCAAGTGAATGTGAGACTGAGACATTTACGAGCCTGGAGGTATGAAACTATTCATGCTGCATTCTTAGTACTGTAATATGACAAGAACCAGACACACTAGAGGAATTTGGGGCCTGGCTAGAGTTTATAAGATGCCAAGAGACCAGGGCCAATGGCAACAGTAAATAAGTGAGTAACCCTGTAAGAACTAGATATGGATTAGTCTGAAATTATGGCAAGTAAGGTCAGCTAAATGAAGCAGCTTGGAAACATTCATCTTGGTGTATTTGGTGTTGTGATATCATAGAATTGTCTATCAGCATTGTTGTTTATCCTGTATTCAGACCACAGGAGGAAACACATTCCAAGAGTGTGGGTTCTATGTCAAGGGCATTCATGATGTCAGACCATGTCTGAGGCTGATCTTAGTATCTAAAGATCACTGGCCTGGATTTTTGCATGTTGAATAAGCAGCTTTATCTAGGAAAGGTGCTGCCGGTGAGCTCAGGCCCACATACCTTACATTCTTCGGGTTGATAAAGCTCAGTATTTTTCTTCTTAGGAAGCTAGCGGCTTTACCACTGGCCTTCATGCTTTATCTAGAATAAAGGATGTTGCTAGTAACGTCTCTTTTTAAAACTTTAAGAAAATCACACTGGAAAGGTATCACTTATAGGTGGCACTCT
>JAJEJO010002984.1:194091-366345 GCA_020662805.1 Glaucomys volans
GGGGAGTGGGAGGCAGAGGCACAGGCATATGCCACAATTGGCAATCTGTCTAGTATTCTTTTTCTTTCTCCTTAAGCCCAAAAACAAAGATGGCAAGTTCAACAAAAAATAGTTTTGTGTTTTATTTTCTATGATAGAGAAGACTGTTATGTAGCTTCCAAAATAAAGCTTCACAAAAGCTGTTCTATCTTATCTTCAGTACTTCTCAAGTTTCCTGCTGTTTCGTGTATGCCATTGTATTTTAGAGACTACTGAGGAGGGTCTTAATGGGATGTAGGACCTATTAAGAGTCATATTTTGCCCACTTCTTTCTCTGACACACATGGAATTCTGGGGAAATACGTCTGGAAAGGACTCCAAGAAAACCCTTGCTCAAGGTACCAAAGATAAATATTCAGAAAAGGAATAGATGGAACTTTTTGCCAAAGGAAAAAATAATTCCCTAAGAAGGGAATTCTAGAGCGACATATATTAATTCTAGAGCGACTTTTTAGTCCTGGATGATTGTGAAGCAGGGTGGCAAAGAATGTGGGTTCTGGAGTCATATTGCCTAAACCAAGGCCTAGTTTATCCACCTCTGTTACACTTACCATCTTGTCATTTTGAGCAAGTGACTTAACCTCTCTGTGTTCTGGTTTCATCTTCTGCAAAATAGAATATAAAAAGCATTATCTATCACATAGTATGATGATTAAACATATTAAAATGTATAAAGAACATAAAATAGCACCTGACATTTAACAACCATTTAATAAATGTTAGGTCTTGTGGTGGTGGTTGCTGCTGTGGGAAAGGAAGGGTCAAGTTTTAGCAGCTCCTGTACATAAAATGACTGGGGCATTTTGACATAAAATGCCCCACCCTGTTTTCTCCTTCCCCCTTCAGCCACCTCCATCATTGTGAATTCAACCTTCTATACAACCCCCATCCACAATGGTCAGGGCCACCCTTCTCCCTTCTTGGGACTGGTAATTGGCCTCCACAGGAGGTTCCTGTGCCCTCTTTGTGAAACTCTGAGCCTCCTGCCTTGACAGATGATTCTTGTAGTATACTAGATATAATTCTTCTCCAATGGCTTAATAATTTAGTTGACACACTTCTGTGGCAAATTAGGAAGTCTATGTAGGGGAATTTGTCCAGACAAATACAAACAACATTCTAGTTTATAATATTCACACAACAACCTCATAAATAATATGTATTTATTTATAATTGTATTTATACATATTTGAAATATTCAGTTATAATGACATGCTTACAAATAATCATTCCCATAGCAAATTTTAACCAGAGGGAGGGTCACAATATATTATGTGAAGAAAAGGGTAAGGACTCATCGATTTAGAACTGTCCCTGAAACTACTGATTGATAAAGATGGAGAGATTAAGAAAATGTATTTCAAAAGTGGCAGAGACTGGGATGGTTCGCTGGAGTGGAGCATTTGAGTGGATCATAAAGGATAAAGATGGCAAGCAGATAAGAAGACACTGGGAGGGTATATGGAAGACTTCAAAGAACAGTCCCTGTCTGACTAGAAGGGAGAAGGTGAATCATCTGAACATCTCTGGCTTTGAAGGAAGTTCTGTATGCAGTAACCATACATGTTAACAATCGGAAGGACATGAAAAAACACTCAGCTCAATGCCTTCATTTCATAGTTGAAACTTGTCTCTCCTGTCCAGAGCACTTCCCGTCTCCAGGTCTACCAGATACTGCAAGCTTGTCACAAAGGAGCCGCAACTACTTTCCCCCACCCCCAAAATCAACACTAAAATATTCCTAGTGTATCCCATCTGTTGTCTCTTTGCCTTCTGTAGCCCTGAGAGTCTTTGAAGAGATTTTTCCTTCTCTGAATTCAGTTTATGTTTAAAAGTTTCACAATTGACTTTGAAGCACAACCCAGACAGAGACAGACAACAGAATGAGGGACTGGGGTAAAGAAAAGTGAGTGCATTGCACTCTTTGGATGCAAAATATAGAAGACACAAGTGGGTTTGCCTTTTATACACTATTCCTAGGTTATCTCATCCATGTTTCCAATACCCCCGCATGTTGTTTTCTCTGATAAGTCCTGCTCCTGAGTTCCAGGCTTATACTAAGAGCCGCTTCATTGGATGCTTTTAGTGAATCCAAAAACCAAATTCATAATATGTTCATGATCTGCCTTCAGATGATTGCACCTTCTGAACTTATTCCTTCTTTCAGGAATGTTGAAAGTCATCTCAGATTCTAACAGCTTTCTCATATATCATATCTAACTGGTCTTGTCCATTCTCCCCTGGAGCACTCTCTATAACATGGTGTATTCTCTCTACATCTACTGAAGCTGCATTACTGTAGCCTCTTCAAGTTCTTCAGAGAGTTTTATAGCAGTCTTTTAATTTTTCTTTGCTCCCAGCCTCACAACTGGCAATCTGTTCTCTAAACTACTGCCAGACTGAGTCTTCTAAGATGGCAATCAAATTCTTTCACTCCCCTGCTTCATACTTCAGCTACCACCCATTGTCCTCAGGAAAAAGTCCAAACTCCAGAACATGTCAGATGTGGCCTGGCTCGTGGCCAGTTTCTCCAACCTGTTTTCATTGCTTTCTTGTTTGCCTGCGGAGCATTAGCCATGCTCAAGCTAAGAGTTCTCAGAATAAGCTGTTCTCTCTTGGGCTTTATTTGCCAGGAATGTTCTTCTCTGTTCTTCCCAGTCCTCATCATTCTTTTTCTGAATCACTGAGTCATATCTGCCAGGGATTAGCATAGTTGCAGTTTCCTCAATGAAGCTCCCCTGGATGCTCCCATACTGAGTTTAATGCCTTTCCAATGGCCCCTGAGCACTTGGGACTATCTAGATCAGAGGTTTTGAGTGTGGTTCAGGCATCTCTAGAGACTCCCAAGACAATTTTAAATGGTCTACAAGCTATTTTCATATTAATACTAAAATGTTTTTTGCCTTTTCACTTTCTGTTTACAGTGGAATTTTCCAGAGGCTGCATGATATGTGATGTTGTAATAGATTAAATGCAGAAGCAGAAATGGGAATCAGTTCTCTTCTATTAAGCCAGACATTCACAGAATTTGCATACAGCTACATGCCACTCTTTCCATTGTTTTTTAAAAGCATAGTTATTTTTCATAAGAATATCTTATTTAATATGTAATAGATTATTGTCATTTTAAAATTAATGCATTTTTAAAAATTTCTGAAATGAAGATTGATAGATGTAAGAAAGAAAACAAAAGTTCTTTGAGTCTTCAATAATTCTTAATAATTTAGAGTCTCGAGACTGAAAGTCTGAGAAGCACTGATCTACACTGTCATACATATCACATTTTATATCTACCACTACACTGAACTCTTTAAGAATCTGGGTCATTGATAAGTGAGACATAGTCTCTAATATAATTTCTTATTCATAGTAAAGTCTCAAACACTTTTCAAACAAAGGAACTAATTCACATGTGTGCATATTTGTGCACACATATGAAGTTTGAACAAAAAAGGCAATTTAATCCTTACTTCAGTTGGCTTAGAGCTACTCAATCTTGATAGTATATACAATTGACTAAACCAACAGTACTCTAGAATTTTACATTAATCCTATTTCTGTCCTTTTTTTTGAACTCTAATCTTGTCTAAAAGATGACTATGAAAACTTTAAAATGAAAATTCAGAGTTTGATACTTGAGGACACAACACCTAAGTTCTTCTGGCTCTGCTCCCTGTTGGTTATGTGTTATCAGTCGAACATGTAACCTTTATGAGCCTCACTTTCCTCACTTGTAAAATGGGTGGGGGGCTTTGAACTAGACAGTCTAAGGATCTTTTGAAGACTGGGAATTCATCTCATTTCTCCTTTCCTATTTTCTGTCTTGGCTCTGATGATAGTATGCTAGCAGAATTGTTACCCTTTGCTGACTTGCTGCCCTGGCCTTCTCTGGGAGAAAGTTGGCTGTATAATCTTACTCATTCAGTATGATAATCTCTGCATATGGAATTTCATTGAAAAAAAACTTTGTTATTACTAAAGAATGGTATTCTTCCTAAAGAAAATTTAGACTATTTAGATAAATAGCAACTCAGCAATCACATATAATCATTTGAGTAACCTTAATATTCTACACATACTCCCATCTAGCCATGTACATTCCTATTCCACATATTTGATTTGTCTAACCAATCAGGGAAGTAGTTAGAGCTAATCTAAACACAGGATTATAACATCATTTTCAGTTTTAAACTTCAGTGTTGAGGAGCCAGCCCTTCTCATTAAAACTCCACGGACATGTTGGGAAATTTTGTTTTTTTGAAAATGATTGATTAGATCCAAAAGGTGTGGGGACACTTTGAGCTGCAGGAAAAAAGAGCAGGAAGAAAGATAAGAGAAAGGGAAGAGAAGGAAAAAGAGAGGAGGGCAGGGGGGCTAGGAGAAGGGGAGAAGAAAAAAACAAAAGAGAAGCAGAAGCCAAGAAAGAAAGAAAAGAAAGGTGGACAGAAAAGGGAGAGGACAAAGTACAGAAGGAATGATCTAAAATGGGGCTGTGATAGGAATGGAGTTGTGTGACAGGGGCTAGGGTTCTCCCTAAGCTTAGACAACAGGAGATGTTACTGTCCTTTGTTTTCTCTCTGTGAAAGTGAGTCTGGTTAGAGAGAGAATAGGATGTGTTGTTCCAAAGTTGTTCCACTCTGCCTTTTTTGCTATTTCCTGCTATTACCTTTATTCTGGTAGAATTTCCCCAGGAATATTTTTATATTCTAAAGCCATCCCATTCAACCTTTAGAAAAGAAGCTAAATATTTAATAAGGCATTTCAATATTTGAGTTTTTGTGACATCAGAGTTAACACCTGCTGAAACTACTCCCCTTTCTCTTCAGTCTTTGTTCTAAAATGACACACCACATCTTTTCTTTTGGGTTGGATTTTGTAGGCAGGAACATAGGTAAATGAGTAAGGTGGTAGAGTCTAGAGCACTACTTTTAACTTTTTAGCACTTCATTTTTAGCCTCTGGGCCATGGGAGCATATTAAGCATTTAGATTGATGGTTAGGAAAAGGCAAAATGCATTTGAGTGCTGTTGTATGAAAATCTAAATTAGACTTTTTTTTTTAATAGGAACTCTGTGTATAATAATTACATGCAAAATGCAAGATTAAATCTGTATGTTGGTAGGTATACATATCAAATCTCAAGACATAATTTTGCTTCTAAATGGAGTTCTAATTTACCTGTTTTCAGTGCTTAAATAAAGCGTTACAGTGGGTAAATGGATTGTAATGTCCTTTAGCTATTACTTTTTGGTAGCCCTGTTGCTAATCTAAAGACTTGCTCCAAAGAATATGGCCTTTTTGGAAAAGTTGTCAGATTACTCTTAAACTTGGGGCTATTAATAAAGAAATGTGATTACCTCCAGATCCACTGGTGGTATAGGGAGGCAGTAAAATCCTTTCTTTTCACATGCTATTCTCTTCTCACTGCCTCATTGATGTGACATAAGCCATTACTCCCTCTCTGTTATCATTTAAATCTTAAATGTCTCCCAAAAGCTCATGTATTAAAGGCCTCATCCCCAACATAGTGGTATTCAGGGGTGGAGCTTTGAAAGTGATTGGATCATGAGGACTCTGGTCTCCTGACTAATCAATGCATTTGTGGATTCATAGTTTATTGTGTTATTGGAAAGTGGTAGAAATTTTTGGAGATGAGCCTACTTAGAGGAAGTCGGTCATTGGGGTTATATCCTTGAAGGGTATATTTTGTCTCTGGCCCCGCTCTCTCTTTCTACTTCCTGGCCACTATGAAGTAAGCAGCTTTGTTCCACCAACACTCCCCCCACCCAAACCCACATGATATTCTGCCTTGCCACAGGTCTGATGTGATGGGGCCACGTAACCATGGACTGAAACCTCTGAAACTATGAACTAAAATAAATCGTTTTTTCCTTTTAAGTTGCTTTTCTCAGGTATTTTTGTCACAGTAACAGAAAGGACTAACACTTCTGAATGTCCAGAGTTCTCGTTACTACCCCTTATGTTGTAGCCATGTGGGGACTTCTCTCATCCATCTTTTCTCCAGCACCTACCCAGTGCTGTAGACTTAGTGAATAATCAAACTTTTTTTTTTTTTTTTTAGTGAAATAGATCAAACAAGAACTTATTAGGAATGATTTTTAAAAATCATTTATCAAGCCCTTGTTTTACATCAGGATTCAATATTTTTTCTCTTATTGTCCTCAGGTGAGGTGAAATATTAGATCTTACAGAGGAAGAAACTGAGGTCTGGAGACATTAGATAGCTCGTTTAGTTTACTCCTAAAATCCAATTCAGTTTTGTCTGACTCTTGCAACTGCCCTCTTAACATTATCCATACTGGTTCATGATAAGCATTGTTGTTTTCATTTTTCTCTTTCACTTTTTTAATATATTCTTTTCTGTCCTCTGACAATCTTCATTTAAATGCTTTTTATCTTCTAATTTCTGCTAGGATATACACAAACTGATAGATCAGCTGGCCTTTCATGATTTTGTGTGGTGCTAGGGGCACTTTCTGAATTCAGTCCACCACCTTCTAGCCACAGGATAGTGGGCAGTTCTTACCTCTCGGACCTTAGTCTTTGCATCTGTAAAATGGAAATGACAACAGTATCTACCTCATATAGTCATTATGAGACTTCAATGATCTATTGCATATAAAGTACTTCAACAGGTCTTGGCACATAGTGAATTCTATATGAGGGATATTTATTGTTTCAGCTAGAATTATCTGGATGAGAGCCGTCACTGAATCCTTTAATCTTGGAATACCAAGAAAGATATAAATGCATTTTAATGGTTTAAAATATTCAATAGCAGAGGATGATCAATTTTTTCATATAATGAAAATAGTTTACTTTTTTGGTGTTCATCAGCATGTCCCTCCCTGAGGGCAACTAATTTGATTTAAACTGGGTCAGACATCATGCCTGATTTCTCTGTCCATCAAAAAATGTGAATCCTTCTGAAGAGGAGTGCACATGTGTTCACATATACACAGACACACAAATAGCAAAAGAAACTAACAGTTTATAGGGGTGGTTTAACTGCCCCTTGATAACAAAGGACTATCTCTTCTGTGATTAAATGGAGTCGCACTCAGCTATAGTTGAGGCACAGGTAGAATGGGCTCATTCGAGAATATAACTCCCTTAAATTTTTCATTTAGTTTTTCTTCAAGTCAGGAAATGAACTTTACAGTGATCTTTGCTTACATCTTTTTAGACATTTAGCTTCATCACAAATCCCTTTTCAGGGGGAAAAAAAAAAAAAAAAGAAGTGAATGTGAAGGAAGAAGGGCATAGAACCACTATTTCAGTGCCAAGACTGTTGGATTGGGAAGAAATGCAGGTTCTTCACCTGGCTTTCAAACTGGGTCTCTGGCTCACTGTTCCTAGCTGGGAGTATGGTACTAAGGGAGGAACAGACTTTGGAGTAAGATCCAGGTTCAAATCCTGCCTCTGCCACTGGGGAGGTCACTCACCTTCTTTGACCTTTAGTGTCCTCATCTGTAAAATGACTATCCTCAGCAGCACCTCATTGAGTTTTGTGACTACACAGCATCAACTTCCTGCTGCATACTTCCTTTTTCTCCTTTTGGAGCGTTTTCAATTTTACTTTGGCCTAAAGTCATGGAATCTCAAAAAAAAAAAAAAAAAAAAAAAAAAAAATCCCTGGCGTTTGACTCCACAATGCAGGGAAAATATCTAGTTTTCACTGTCTGTTTCCTGGCCCTGTATTTAGTGCAAGGAAGGCCCTCCTTTTATCTGGGTCAGGCAAAACAGTGTTGCAGAGGGCAAGGGTAATCACCTTTACAATCTATATGTAACCAGATGAAGTTTGTTGTAGAAGAGGAAGAGGAAAATAAAAAAAAAATGAATATTCTTATATTCTTTTTTTTTTTTAAAGAAAAAGATGTTTTAATATTCTTGTTATACTATTTTTTCTTGATTATTCTTAACCTATTATAAGTGCGTAGCTGTTTACAAGACTTGACTGTAAATGTCCCCGTGAACATAATCTTCAAATGTATGTTAGCTGAGGACTTGCAAATTATTTTTTACGAACCAGTAAATATATTTTTGTATGAACTTTACTCTGCTTCTTACTCTTTAAAGAGATTGATGCTTTAGAAAGTTTAAAAGTAAGTTTTTAAAAAATCTCCTGACAGATCTTTGAAAATATAAATGAATTGAAAGTAGGAGCTGTGCTGCCAATTGGTGAGAACCTACTGTAGTTCCATTTTCTTCCAAATTTCATGACTGAGATTCCTTTTGGAGGTTGAGTCCTGTTTGGCCCCAGTCAAGAGTTTACAAACTCTTAGAGCTAGTATCAGATATGAATGTGGCAAGGGATCCACCCAGAGGGAAGCAATTACACCATGAGGGGGTGGGGAGCACTTGGGCTTGTGGATTGTCACCTTCCATATGACCCTGGATAGTTTGTCAGAAAGGCAGAGAAAGATAATGGAAGAAGGGCCAAAAAGGAATTTGGTGGTAGAAACTGATAGAATAGAGACTGACCAGGTACGTTAATGGAAGTTTGATGAATGAAGCCTGAAATGTGGCCTTTCAAAAGTTTGTGATTCGGCTTGTGACAATGAGTTGAATGTGCATAAAATGTGCTTTTTATGTGGTGCAGTTGGCACTGGATTGTCATGAAGAAAATCTGATTTTTATAGCCATCTTTGATCCTCCAGGTAGAGAAGTATGAACTTAGAATATTAGAGAAAAACACCCAGATAGATCAATATTAACAAAAGAAACAAATTTGGATATATACAGAATTCTGATACAGACTGTTTTAGTCAGGCTTCTCACTGCTGTGACCAAAATATCTGACAAGAGCAACTTAGATGAGGAAAAGTTTATTTGGGATTCATGGTTTCAGAGGTCTCTTAGTCCATAGATGTCTGACTCCTTTGGTTTGGTCCTGAGGTGAGGCAGCACACCATGAGGGAAGGACCCAGTGGAGGAAAGCTGCTCAGTTCATGGCAGGGTCAGAAAGCAGAGAGGAAAAGAGAAGATGCCACAAAGAAGACGCACCCTTCCAGGACACACACCCACTGACTCACCTCCTCCTGCCATGCCCTACCTGCCTACAGTTACACCTAGTCCATTCAAATTAGAATGGTCTGATTAGATTACAGCTCTTGCAATCCAGTTGTATTACCTCTATTTCTTCATTAACAGGAACTTTTGAGAGACACCTCCTGTTCAAACCATGACATACAATATGTTTCAAAAGATCCAGGAGCATGTCTCTGTTCTTCGTTATTGTAAAGCTATTTTGTTAATAATTAAAATTACTTGAATTTAGTAGGTCAATGTTTAGACATACTTTATAGTCTGCTGAAAAATTTTCCACAATGGTATTTACCTTCATATTCTAGCAGTGTGCTTTGTACATAGTGGGCACTTGATAAATATTTGTTAATGGAATGAATAAATGATCAGTGCTCGTTGTACTAGAATTTGACCTGTGTTCAAAAATCATTTTTAAATATTTTCTCTATTTTCCTATGTTGCTACTTAAGTCAGACTCATTTTCCTACATTCATAACACAAAGATTTCAGCTGAACTTATGAAGATGAGCATCAAACATTTGTTGTATGTGTTTAAATGTGAATACTTTTGCATACCTACATAGTCTGTGTATCAAGTGCTACTTCCTTGATCTTTCTAAGATCTATCCCATGATACAGGGATAATCCACAGACACTCTACACAGAACACTGGAGTAGTATACAGATAAAGGGGTTGAGAGAGTTGGAGAAAAATAATTGACAAAGATATCAAGAATTGAATGACCTCCAGTTTCACTTGCTTTCATGATTCTGTATATTCTTGAGCCTTACACATAGAAGCAGGAGAGGAAGAAGAAAACTTAGATCTCCCTAAGAGGGAAAGGTTCTTAGTTTTTTTTTATTATTATTATAAGGTAGGAGCACTGGGATTTATCAGATTTCTATTGTAATTGACAAAACGTATGAGCAAGAAAAGAGGAAAATGTGCAACAAATGAAAATTGGTGTAGATGAGAATATAGTTTAGAAGAAATCCAGAGAGGAGCTTTTAAAGGGCCCCTGTTTCCTTGATACCAGACAGCCATGTTTTGCTGTCAAACTGGGCTACAGAAAGATCATCCATAAAAGGTTACCATTTCCCATGCGTTTTGCCTAATATGTATCTCACAAATTGCAGCTAAGTATGTAATCATGGTTCTTTTAGGCAATATGACACACACTGTTTAATAATCCTTGGCTAAGAATAACCTTTTATGATGAGACACCTATTTAGGTACTTGCTCACTGATTTGTTTTTCAGAGAGAAATAAGGTAATGAATAGTCTGTTAACTACTTATATTTCACATACTATCTTGCTATTTGTCTTCTTGGATTTAATCAGTCATTTCCAAAATAGTTGACTTTCTGACTTAATATTCCCCCCAAACAATTTATTTATGCAGATATAACAATTCAAGTCCAAATTCAATAGTAAAAAGTGTTTAATACTCTAAGTACTATAAAATACTATTTTCACCTCACAGTTATCAACCATCTAGGCTCTGCTTTGCTGATAAACTTATGTAAATAGTAGTATTTCTTTAGGTTCATCTGTTCAGCAAAGGGTCTCTTTAATTTTTCACAAAAATTCCATTTAAGGGTATGAAGAATTAGGACTTGGGTCTTAATAGACTTTGTTCTTACTTCTCACAAATTTAATGTAAACATCTGAAGAGCTCTATGGTAAGCATCAAGTCAGATATGAATTTATGAAATATTCTAGGTCCTAGGTAGTCTATCAAAAAAAGGACTTTGGGGAATACCATTTTGAATAGGTGGAAGGCTCTATTGAAAAGACCGAGTGTGAATATGGGTAACTTCTACATTAAGAGTCAAGTATTGGGGAGGAAATGAAAAGCAGAATAACTCTTAAATTTATGAAAATGCAGGACAGAAGAAGAAGCAGACAAACTGATGCCTAAAATATATGAGAAAGGGAAAAATGAATGATTTTGCATAGATTCCTAGCATTTATGAAAACTTGTAACATGAAGAAACTAGAAAAATGTTGATCTGGGTAGATCATTAGCGAATGTATTTTGTAAGGAAATGTGGCATATGAAATTCATGAAGTCGTCTCTGAAGTACACTTTTATCTCACTTAGAAGAAGCTCTTCTGAGTGAAATCCAAAGGAAGCCTCAGTAGTATCATGAGTTAAGTTTGGAGGCTAGGATTTGTGCATTGAACTACCTCATGCAGTCATTCAATTGCAATTGCCTAGGTCACAGTTTCTGATTAAGCTGTTTCTAAGATGATATTTCTTATTGGCTTTACCAAAACTACCTGATTAGGATAGATTTTTAAAACACCTAAAAACCCTTTCATTTGTGAAATCTAGTTGTGATGTGTTGCCTGTGTCCTCTGAGTCTTGACACAGTAAGGGACTTTCCCATTTGGAAAGCTTTTGCTAGCATTTATAGACTATGGGCAAACATATGATATACTACTGAGCTCCACTCAGGTTGACAACATGCGACCAAGGAGGGGACAGTCTGATCTGATTCCTTGGGCCTCTGTGTCCACATTTATGCTTTGTCCTTTAATAGACAGAAATGTGTTTCTGAGTGTTATTTTTCTGCCTTTCTCTTTATCATCCTCCTAGATACCATATTTCTTTTTCTAATAATTCTTTTAAGACAAATCAATTGCTCAAATTAAAGGATTATGGACCTTAAAGAATTATCTTGTGGAATGCTTAACAACAAAACATAGTTTCTAAGAAGCATGATAAAGAAAATGAATTTTCACTATTCTCACTTTGGTCACAGGATAGCCTCAGTTAGGCATTAAAAATATCAGTCAAAATTAATAAAAAGGCAAACCTGAAGGAGTTGTTTAATAGGGAAATAGCATCCAAGCTGTTAAGTATGGCAGCCTGCCCTTCCTCCTTATGACCTCCAGGTGGTGCTGTTTACCTAGATATGGAAAGCAGGTGCTCGGCCCCATTCCATTGCTTTAGGTTTGTAGCTGGTCTTTCATTTTTTCAAAATATTTTTCGTTTCTACAGATGTGTTCTTTTAAATGGTCAATAAAATTTTATAGCCACTATTTGAAAAATTGCAAGATTATTGTGATTTGTGCTTGCTAGACAAGAATATTTATGTCCAGACATACCCAGAATCAGGTGGTTGTGTTTGTTCATCGGCCCCACTATTCTTCCCTTCCATGTTTCTAAGCATCCAGGCTCAACCAGACAGACCTTTGGAATGTGGATAGAGCTCATCTAAGTGCCTTTAAACACTTACGTGATTTTAGTATATATGTCTAGTTTGGCAAAGGCAACTCAACTCCATAGACCTCTGAGTAAAGAACACCATCCTTACAGGAATGCTTTTCTCACCCAAAGTGGGTTTTCCTAGAATATCTGATCTGATTTTTAGGCAAGGGGATGCTTGACACCAAAAATGTTTTAATGTTTTGAGGTCACCTATGCACTGACACCCCACAATCCAATCCAAATTCTTCAGGCAAGTGTTCCTGGTTGGGGTGGGGGAATCAAAGGACAGGTTTTTAAAATTTGTTTTTGTTTTCCTATTTGGAGAGATTTCATGACCAGGAATAGTGGAAATTTTATCACAGCAAAAGTGGCACTAGGATGGGAGTGAAGTGGTATCACTTTCATCATGGGCAAGGTTTGGAATTTTTAAGTCTGGCTTAAAAAAACCTGACTAATATGCCTTTCTGTTTCTTTTCCCCCTTTTATTTTCTCCCATAGGGGTTTGTCAATAAGCTGGATGAATTTATTCATTGGTTAAATGAAGCCATGGAAACCACTGAGAATTGGACTCCCCCTAAAGCAGAGACGGATGGCCTCAAGCTATACCTGGAAACACACTTGGTAGGCAAGATTGTGTTGTTCTTAATATCAGTAATTGGAGGATGTTAATGTGTTGTCTATGAGTAATCAACAGTCATTACATGCTAGTGAAACCAAGTTTTAATGGGGTAAACTACAAAAGCTGAAGATTTATAAGTGTTTCAAGTAATACTATGAAATCTAGGATTTTTCAAAGCTTTTCCAGAAGGGTAAATAACTATTTAAAAACACCTTAAAAAATTTTACTAGGGCCTTGCTCTCTCAAGTGACAATCAAAGGTTTTTCTCTTCTTAAAAAAATAGATAAATGAAAGACAATTTTGATGACCATTCTAAGCTTTCTAGAATTCTTGTAAAATTAATGAGCCTCTCATTATCAAGAGGGTCTACTTTATCTGTTCTACACTGGGTTATTTTAATAAAATATTTAAAACAATGATCTCCATCATTTTTGCTGCAATGTGGATTTTTCAGCAGATAATTAATACAACTGTCATTATACTCGTCCCTGTGCACAGGGAAAACCACGGAAGGGAAGTGGAATACACTTGGATGAATATGCTTCTGAGTATGTTAAAAGCAAGAATTATAGACTGGGGGACATTTGATGAACCTCATGAGGTTTTTACTGAATGCTTCAAATGGCCGATATCAATTATGAAGGGGCGGAAACCAAGTAGTGGAGTGTGATAAAGCATGAAGAAAAAGCACGTTGTCACAGGAAATGAAAATTCAAGCTTTAAGGGTCTCATCTTCATTCCTCTCACTGATAGCATAAAATTGACAAAGGCAATGAACATGAATCCTTGGGTACCCGACTGTGGGGTTGATTTTCTGCTCCTTTTACAAACTCAGAATTTGGATCGAGTGAACACTGTGTGGGAGTCCTGCATAGGTGTGTGTTCCCAGGGTTCCAGAACTGTTCTCTGTGATGTTAAGAGAGAGAGAGTTGGGAGAGACTGTGAGAGGGAGAAAAGAGGAGATGAGAGAAAGAAAATGTTTTAGTATTTATGTGTTTGTGTTTCGCAGCATGTTTATATTGTTGCAAGAAAAACAGTCTCAAAATCCTACTGCAGCATGCAGATAGCTGTATGGATGATAAAGAATGACAAATGTGTGGCGGAGGATGAGCATATTGCTTCCCTTTTTGGAGACCTGAGTTGATGGTGTGTAAAAATGCCAGTGACCCTAACTGCCTCTCTTGTACATGTATTTTTAAATAGTGCCCTTAGTATTCAATTCCCTGTTGAGTACAGTTCCAGTTTTTTTTTTTTAAAGAGGGCATTTCATAATAGCAAGATAAAGATATTCAGTGCTTTATAATGTAAATTGTATTAATTAGAATGTCAACTTTTCACTGGCATTGTTCTGACAGAAATTCTAATCTGTGTTTAAACAGGAGTATATGAACTTTATTTCACATTAAGTGTGCTGTCTTAATTTTCTTGATTTAATGTTTTATGGAAAACACACATTTAGTTTTTGAGGTCCCAGAGGGCATGGGGGCATCAAGAGCACTTTAAGTCTATGTTACTTATTGAAAGCCGGGCTAGGAGAGTCTGAGCCACGATCTCTTGGGAGTTGAGCATTACACGCCTTTAAACCAACGTGTGCTCTCATTCTCAACTCCAGGTTCCCAGAGATCCTCATTTGGCATCCTTATGTTGGACTCTATCTCATTCTAACCCAAAGCTGCCCACTAGAATTTTCTGTGATGAGGGATTAGAGGTACAGGTACCTCTAACTACATGTGTCTGCTGTACATTTGAAATGTGACTAGTGCAACTGAGGAAATGAATTTTTAATTTTAATTAACTACATTTAAATTTAAATTGCCACATGTACCTAGTGACTGCTGCATTCTATGTATCCTTATAAATTGCAACATGTTTTAAGATGAATTATAGGCATCTGTATCTGTCTCAAAATGACCTCCTCATCCAAAACATGAAAATCATGATTTACTTTGCTATGGATCTCTACACTGGAGATCCACAGCAGAGGGCCCTTCTTTAAGATAGTTCTCTTCAGAATAGCCTTGTTTCTGCCTAATGATATAACACTTTCTTTGACAAGTTTTCTCCATGATCTTTTCTGATTATGTTTGTGGGAATAGAGATAATTTAAGGATATCTTCTTTATCTTGGCTTTTCAAATAGTTACAGACTATGATTACTGGATATTAAGTTACAATCTCAAATTTCACTTCTGAAATTATGAATAACAATGTCTGACATTTGTTAAAGCCCTAGAGTGTGTGAATTGCTACTAAGTAATACTTAAGGACAGTTGTGGGCTAGGATGTAACTCAATGGTAGAGCATCCACCTAGCATAGCATACACCAACCTCTGGGTTTGATCCCCAGAACTGAAAAAAAAAAAAAAAAAGACAATCATTAACAATTACTGTTCATGATTGTTTGTTATTCTAGACACAGCCTGTGACTCAAATATCCTTCATATAGATGCTGAGTTTTTCTGTCTGTCTATATTGTCCTTCTGACCAATATTGAATATTGTTATTTATATTTTTATTGCATTTCCTTGCTGTCATGCTGAGTTAATATTGTTATTTTCAAGAGAAGGCAAATAAAGTTTACCTTCTCTTAAAAGCAGATATATGAGTAAACCTAGAGATACATATTCCTTACATCCTACATAAAGATTTACTTCTTACAAGTGGGTAAGTGGTATTTGCAAGATTATCCAATAGTAGAGATAGCTACACAAGTTTATTTAAATGGCTTTATAGATTGTATGACTTAACATTAAATGAAGAGAGGAGCAAGCCCATAGAGTGAGAATCTCCCCTAGTATAATATGTTAGAATAACTGGTATCTTCTAATATTAATTGTAAAGATAAACAAATATAAAAATCATAACAAAAGTTGTACATTTATATTTTGATACTTGATTCAATTATTTTCCATGATGGTACCCAAGGGTTTTTACCAACACAAATTAATTAAAGCTTTACAATACCTTTATGAGAGATACGAAGGAGCTTTATTTTAACAGTAAGAAATACTGTGAAATTGCAATGATACATCAATGATTTTCCGTGATAATTAATCTTCTGCTTGCAACCTAGCTGCTCCTTTCAAAACTACAATTCCTATCTTCTTAGAAAATGACATTTCAAGAAAATGTCACTTTGGAAGTGTATTTTTGGGGGTATTGAACAATCCTTTGAAAATCACTTTTAAAATAGCATTATATTGGTTTATTCTTGACTAGAATAAGTTCTCTATTCCTTCCCTCACCTCTGTCTTTCTACCACTTTTTAAAATAGCTTTATTGAGAGGTATAATTGTCATACAACAAATGGTATAAAGTATACAATTTTATGTTCTGACAATCTGCAAAATGTATATGCTCATGAAATCATTACTATAATCAAGATAATGGACACATTCATCCACCCACAAAAGATTCTTCATGACACTTTATAATTCCTCTCTCCAGCCCTTCTCCATCCTTTCTTCTGCCCTTCTCCATCCTCTCTTTCATTCCTCAGCAATCACTGACTTGCTTTATATCATTCTTGGATTATTTTGTACTTTCTAGAATTTTATTTAAGTGAAACAAACACTATGCATTCTCTTTGAAGGGATTAGGTCTGGCTTCTTTTGTTCAACATATTATTTTGAGATATGTCATATACTCATGTCATTTGCATTCCTTTTTATTGCTGAGTAGTATTCTATTACATGGATTTAGGACAGTTTATCTGTTCACATGCTGATGAATGTTTAAGCTGCTTTTCCCTCCACAATCTTTTTGATTGATCACATTTGAGCAGAACTATAATAAATAAAGGCATAGTAAATATACATCATAAAGATCTCTTGGCAAGCTCTTTAGATTTTTTTCCTTTAAGAATTTATTAATTTTTATCCTTTGAGGACCTTCAGAGTTAGAGTGCTTAAGAGTAATCTAGAGATTCTATTTCATATCCATTTGCTCCTGAATTGATAATTTTGATCTCCCAAAATATTTTCACACATGCCTTGTTCACCAAATGGCCACCACAGCATATGCAATCAGTCCTAGAAAAACAAATCAGAAATTCACTTACCTATCGCCAGAGTGTCGGGTGGGAGAAGGTGAAGTCAAACGAACACCCGACAGCTATACTAAGATTTAGGGAAAAGTACCAACCACAGGGCCCCTCTTAAACTTGGGGAGTAAATTTTCATAGGTGGCACATGTTTTGATGGGCAAACATTAACTGACCACATAGAATTAGTCTTAGAGAAACCACATTATTAATCAAGTTTGATGAATAAGAAAAGTGGGAGGAAACGGTGACTATGAATTCAAGCTCATCTATATCAAACAACTATGATTGCCAGGAAGTTATTTAGTTGTTAGGATTACATGATAAAGGGAACTTAGTTTCTTTTTTTCAGGGATTTCCAATCTAAGGGAGAAAAATAATAGATTGTGCATAGTCTTTTGTAGACCCTATAATAGCTAATATAATATTCTATTCAGGAAAGTTTCTGTAAGATAAATGAAGTACTCTCAGGAGTATGGAGAACAATTTTTATTGATTCTTCCTGGGGATAGAGAAGACTTAAAGAGTAATTTGATGTAGACCTCAAAGGACATGTATAATTTCGGTAGGTAGAGACAGGAGGAGAGAAAATGGGAGGAAATTTTATTGGATAGGTAAGGTAGGTGTGTTGAGCCATCGGGTGTGATGGAGACTAGGTTGAAGTCTTGCAGGTGGGGCTGATGGTGAAGGAGATTGAATGACTTTTTAACAGATTGACTTTTTCTCTGGAGGCAATAGGGACTCACTGCAGGTTTGGTTTTATTTTAAAACATGAGAGTGACATGAATCAACCATAAACGTTATGGGGTAGAGTCAGCCTGGCATAATTAAATGGGTGAAGTACAGGGCTTAGAGGAGAATAATTATGGGCATTATAGGTTTGAGTATAGTATTTGATGTACTAGTACAGGTAGACAGCTTTTGGTTTTAAAAACTTGTTTTTTGGCTGACTGTGTATAGATATGACAATATGATTCAAAAAGTAAATAAAGCAAGGCAGTAAGATGGTGAAGGTCAAAAGTAAGTCTTCCCCTAACTCATGTTTCCTCAGGTTCCAGTTCTTCCTTGAAGTATTCACTACTCCTTATTTCTTTATATAATTTCAAATTTATTCCAAATATTTAAAAATAAATGCATATATGTTCTTTGTTCCTTCAGTTAATATTGGCAGTAATGCAAACTCAATAAACATAGAACTGCATCCTTTTGAATGGCTGCACAGTATTCCCTTTTATGCATATATCATAACTTATTTAAGCAATCCTTTATGCTGGAAATTTAGGTTGTAATCTTTTTTCCTACTACAAATGATGCTTTAGTGCATATGATTTGAAATTCATCATCTTGCATAGTATAAACATACCTTTAGGATACCTTACATGTGAAATTAATGGATAAAAAGTTATACACATTTGACATTTTCATGTTTTGCTACCCTCCGTGATAGAGATTGTGCTAGTTCATACTCAGCAATGCATGAGAATGTTGCTGCACAGTCCTGCTATCAGAGTATTGGTTGAACTTTGTCACTGTGACAGTTACAAATGGCATCTTATTGTATTTTAGTGTGTATTTCTTATATTTTAAATAGAGGTGAGTATCTCTCCGTATTTTTAGGAATCCTATGCACTTCCTTTTTGAAAACTATCTGCTCATTTTCTGAATCTATTTTTCTGTTTGGTCTTTGGTCTTTTCATATTTACAGGAGCTTTTAAAATATTAATACTAATTAATTAATTGTCTATAAGGTGAATAGAAATATTTTAAACAGAAATATTATAGTGGTTCTGTTCCAAAAAACCACAGGTAACAATTTGAGGAATCCAGAGTTAGACAGACAGACCTGGAAAGCCAGTCTGATAAACATGTAAGAGGTTTCTACCTTGGCAAAATCACACAGGATTCCAGTCCTGGAAGGAGCAGCGTGTCCTGGGGAGTTTTCTTGCTTACATGTGGAAGGAACAAGCTTAAGATCAGGGAGGCTGGAGTTGAATAAGTAGATTGAAGAATGATTGAGCAGTAAGAAATGTGGAGAGCCAGTGTTAGGTGAGGGAGGTAAGAATAGGGAAAGGGGTAGATTAGAGAAGGGGTCAAATCAGACAAGTCAACAGCACTCTTTTTGAGGCTCACTCTTGTCTGGTACGAAATATCATGACTAACGTGTTATCCCTTTGTTTTTGTCTCCCCCAAAGCTACTAAGGCCTACTGCCCTGCATCTGACATTAGTCTGGGAAAAACGTGAATGTAGCTAAGAATATAGAAGTTGCAGAGAACTGCGGTGGGTGTGGAGTGGCAGTGAGGCTCAAGAGCAGTTCTAGGGAGTAAGTGTGAAACCAAGTGATGTGAGCATTACAAATCGTATTTTCATGAAAAAAAGGGGCAAATGTCCTAAGAGTGCGAGAGGCATTGCTGAAAGTGGGGCAAACTTCGTCTTTCACACAACTACTGAAATTATTGGACTCCAGTTTAAAAAAACCCTTACATTCTACTCACTAAAAAAATCAAACCATATAAAAGCATAAAATTAAAATGCTTTACCCTCCCTTGGGTAGCCATGGTAAACAGTTTGTTCTATGTCTTTCTGAACCTTTTTATGTAAAAGCATACATTTCAAGAATTTTAAAATTCATATTAGATGTACTGTTCAACAATTTGCTTTTTGAACCTAAAAATATCTCAAATATCCTTCCATAAAAATATGAAGATCTGTACATTTTAGAAGTTCCTTAGTATTTTATTGTGTGAATGTGCCACAGTTTAATTCTTTCCTACAATGATGGGAATTTAAGCTTCCTCCTTATTTATGACTTTACAAATAATCTCCATGAACATTCATCTTATTTAAACACCAGTTGAGAGTCTGCTTTTGGTCCTCTTAGTGTCTGCCTACAGCAGCACCTCAGGTATTCCATGTAATGAGAGTCTGTCACACTCTTGACATACACTCTGAACAACTATCACTCCATGTCCTGAAAAGTGAGTAGGACCCACGTTTGTATGTGTATGTGTTGGTCCATGTTTACAGGGGTAGACTTGTAAAGCACACCTCTCTGAACTTTTTTGTTCATTTTAGGATTAATACCTGCAATTTGAGTTGGTTGCCACAAGGTGACAGAGCAGCACAAAAATCCATTTCCTAGGTACCTGTGAAGGGTTTGACAATTTTTCCTTATTGTGTCATTACCCTGAGTATTTATAAAAAACCGGCTAACAAAATTCTCAGCAAAGGTATTTACACACATTTGTCATCCATAATTAGATCTTTATATTCTATTTCTGATTAAATAACTTTCTTATGTATCATAAGAAAAACCAATATACTTCTCACAGAGTTTTTAGCCATATAAGAACACTTCCCAAAATACTTGATGCTGTTTTCTTTTGTGTATTCTTCTGTCTCCATCTTTGCTCCATGTTTCATTGCTCGAAGTTAAGAGACGACACTGTTTTCTTTTTTCCACTTCCTGGTGCCCACCTCTCCCACCTCCCGTTTCCTGCTGAGATGATAGACAATGATGGCCCGACCAAGTTGACGTTTGCAAGAACAGCTGTAACCAGCACTCAGTGCTACTCAGCTAATGTGAGGCAGTCAGTCAAACTTCAAAAGCCAGAGCTGTGTGGCCATCCTGCCTTCCACCTCCCTCAGCCTCCATGAGCAGGTTGGTGGCCTCACAGGAGCTTTGAAGTTCCATTTGCTTGTCTTCCTTGATTCCCATGAGTTTAAGGTGAGTGAGAGTTTCATAGGGAACAGCAATATTACTTTTCTTTAGGGAATTTGAAATACTCAACTCACAACCTTGAAGTATTAGCTTTGGTGGATAGCGATAGAAGGGTCTGTCAGGAATTTATAGCATGCAGGCATTTTGAAGTTGATGTGTGTGGAGGAAGTTGGGGAGTAGTAGGTGTGGCAGGAGGCTCATTTTGGATGTGTGTGAAAATCCTGGACCACATTTCTTTGCTCATATAATTAATTCTGTACATCTAGGAGACAAACAGTATTGTCTTCCCTTTTCTTTTAAAAAAGATCTCTGCACTGCTTAAAATACCTAGGAAGTACACTTTCTACCTGAGTTTAAGGACTCTTGGCCCATAATACCTGCAGTTTTAATTGTTTGAAAATTATTGGTGCCCAGTTTACTCATGTATAGCTTTATTTTTTTTAAAGGAATTAATGACTTTATTTTGTTTGTTTTGTACTGGAGATTGAACCCAGGGGCATTTTACTGCTGAGCTACATCCTCAGATCTTTTTATTTTTTATTTTGGGACAGGATCTCATTAAGTTGCTAAGGTTCTCACTGAGTTGTTGAGGTTGGCCTCAAATTTGCAATTCTCTTGCCTCAGCCTCCTGTGTTGCTAGGGTAATTACTTTTTAACTAGATGTCAAGGAAATACTATATTTATTAAACACTTCCTAATTAGGGCAATGGTATATTAAGCCTTGAAGAAAAAGTTTGTAGATGAGCCTTGTACTATGGGGTTCATGCACAAGTCAGGGAATGTTGTATCTGGACAAGAAAGTCACATGAGCTAGCTGTAGTCACCTTCTATCTTTCATCATGTGTACCCCAATCACAGATCTTGCTTATCCACTGGGTTACCTAGAATTTTAGAATCTTAAAACAATTTACTTGGTAAATAAGGTAGAAATCTCAGATCTTTATATTAGCTAGAAAAAATGTCTGTCATATTTACTTACGGTTGTAAGTCATATTTACTCAGGGAAGATCAAATGAACATGTTGAATGTGAGATGCTTTTATTTTTATTTTTTCATTTTAGGAAGTTGTACACTCTTCCTTGAATACTTGAGAATGTATGGTATGAGAAGCTCAGGCATTCCTAGAGAAGTTGAAATTCTCCCCACCTACCTGCCCACCCCTCAACTGTTCTCCTGTGGCTGTCACAATTTGAGGGACAGCTTATGTCTCTTTGGTTCTCCTCTGACACCCAGACTTGCTCATACATAATAGATACTAAAAAAATCTGCTTAAATGAATGAATGAACATTTGTAAAAGCAACATTATAACTACTGTAGCAGAAAATTCTAACTAGTGTTATAAACCATCAAATGATAACCAAGTATGTCTGCAAGTTATTTTCTCTAACATTTACAAACTGAAGTGGTCGGATCACTGGGCTTTCTGGGTACTATCCGGTATATTTGTGACAAGAAAAATACCTATAAAAGGGGATCAAGAGGGAGGGAGGAGGGGGAGGCATGAACAAGTAGTGGGGAGTGAAATCTGTCATATTGTGCTAGGTCCATGTATGAATATACCACAAAGAATCATGCATATAATGTACTTATAATCATCATCATCATCATAAAGGGAGATCAGTAGAGTAGAGCAGGTGGATAAGGGGGAAGGAAGGGAGAGGTACTGGGGAATGAGACTGATCAAATTATATTATATGCATGTATGAATATGGCATAATGAAAACCACTATTATGTATAATTATAATGCATGGATAAAGTAATTAAAAAAGAAAAACACCTATAGAGGAAAAATGGGATTTTTTTCTTTAGTTTTTGGAACATAATTAATCCTCTTTGATAAAAGAATACAAGGAAAATAAAAACATTAAAACAGATATTACAAGGGTTAATAAAATTCCACAGGTTAATGTTTCAAAATATGAAGACTATATGACTAGACAGGATGTTAATGACTTGACATTACAAAATTTATTAAATTTATTTTTAAAGTGGTTTGGTTCCCCCTCTCAAATGCATGAAGCTTGTGGGAGTTGGAATAGATCTGCCCCAGGCTGCCAAACAAAATTTTAATAGAACTAGAGTCCTTCAGGGATTGTCCTAAATCCACATAATATTCTTAAGTCCTGGTGTTTGCACTGGGACCTGTATATTAACAGATGTACATGTGAATAATATACTTATATCCATCCATCACCCTTGTGACTCCACATCTGTAGGGGCTGTTGCACATCAATTATTCCACCTCAGGGGGTAGAGAGATATTTGGGCCAGCATTGACCTCCTTTTCAATCAAGGCCTCTGAGCAGTATGTTCTGGAAGTCAAATGGTCCCTTTAGACAGAACCTCTGTTTGCGAATCCATTTGGCCTAATGTGGCCATGCTGAGAAGTCAATGTGATTACCTGTGTCAGGTGTGGAGGCAGCATCCAGAGAAGCAGATGAAAATTCCGTCACTCAGAGCCACCATCAGCATTCCAGATCTCTCTCATCTATCTAATTCTTGCATAAGGTATTTTCAGAATCAGAAAAGAATGTCAACCTCAGTAAGATGCATCTACTTTTCAAAAAAGCAACTGTTTGAAATAAATTATAAGTTGCTCAAAGAGCTAAATTCACTTCAAATGCTTGGAATAATTTTTGTTATCTGAGATTTCAGGAAGAATTCTTTCCCAGAAAGAATGAGGAGTTTTGTTTTTATATCTTTGTGTCTTTGTTTTAAAGGAAAACAAAGATTTTATAATGTGTATCTTTTTAATAAAAAATTTGGAACTTCTTTTTCAAATGTACAGAGTTCTTTGAATTTTTTAAGCTTCTAAGATTATACCTGGAGGTGTGTTACAGATTGTCATAACTGATAAATCAATGACAAATGTAGCCACTTCACTTCATTGAGGAAATACACAATTGTGGCAGTGGCTGACCATTTATTTAATTATGTGGTAAGTACCATATGATGAGAGGGTAAAGTTAAATTGATGATATGGGCTATCTCAGCCAGGGTATAGTTTACATGGCAATTAATGCTGGGATCATCTTAGTGTAATTGGCAAGTAATTTTGTAAGCGAAGGAACATGACAGCTCATTTACATGGTGTTCAATGAGTAAAATTTGGGGACATTTATCAACCACTTCCAAGTGAAGAATGATTGTACCAATATCTCCCCAAATGCTGTAGGCTGTTTGAAAATGATATGGAACATTTTGGTACAAATCTACATGTATTCACTCCCCTGCACATTTGTTAGCTATATGCTATGTGTCAGGCACTGTCCTAGGCACTGAGGATAAAAAAAATGAGTGAACACAGTTCTACTTTCAAGGAACTCAAATATGGGAAGTAGATGCATCTATTAATAACTTCAACACAACATAGTAAGTGGAGGTTTGCGCTCTACAGAGGTACTGTGGATGTCCTCCTGTGACAACAGGAGGGCAAGTTGGTAAGATAGAAGACTTTCAGGGAAAGCTTCCTAGAGAGAGTAACACCTGAGATGAGTTTAAAAGATGTGAAGGACTTTGCCAGGGAAAGGTTTGCCAGACAGAGTAAAGCATGAAAAGAACCTTGGAGGAACAAGTCAGCTGGTGTGAGATGGAAACTTGAAGCAGTTCAGGAACATTTCAAGGCCGGCCAGGTCTGCAGAGCTGACCTGGTAAGGATCTTAAGGGTCCTTTAGTCATGCTAGGGGCCTGGAAAACCTTGGAAAACCACTGAAGTGTCTTAATAGGAGGAAAGTCTTTGTCAGAGTTGTTTGGCAGATACCTCCTACAATGTGCCAGGCTCTGTTCTACAGGTATCAATGCATTTCATGAACCCCATGAAGGAGGCACTGACATTTTCACCTCATGGTTGGAAAGATGATGGGGAAGTCAGGATTTGAACCCAGTCTGTCTAGCTCCAGAGCCCTTGCTTGTCACTAGCACACTCCCATCTCATGTCAAAGCTCCCTCGACACAATTCACTACAATTCCATTTATTTGACCCCTCCCCGACTCACTCACTAGACTGTGGACTCTGTGAGGACAGGGATCCTGTTCATCTTGTCCATAGACATATCCTTCAAGCTTCCCACAGTGCCTGGATCTCCACAGGTACACAACAAATAAGGGATACGTGTAGTTTTGAGGGGACCATGATTGGGGCTGTCTTAGTCACCCTAACAAGGAATATTGATAAGTCTAAAGCACTTTAGTCAATATGGAGAGGTTAGGATGGAGAAATAAATTGGCTGGGCTTGGTGATAGATTGGACATGCAGATTTCGTAGGCATATTCTCACAGTGCTTTTGGTTTCCAGTCCATACACTGGAGAGATGATTTGGCAATAGAATCTGAAGAAGAGGGAAACTCATGCTACTCTTCACAGAGATTTTAAATTCCTGAGAAGAAGTGCTGTGGATTTACAGTGAAAAGTTAGAAGAGACTTCCCTGGAGATGGTTAAAAATAGAAAGGGACACATCTGCCTGGGATGCTTGAGGGAGGGAGCTGCCCTGGGGTAGATGAGGGATTAGATGGCCTTTGGGATTCTTCCCTCCTTGAAAATTCTCTGGTTCAAAATAAATAAAAATTCTCCCAAGTTGCCTATCTTAAACTGCCTAGATTTAAGGAGATAAAAATCAAAACATTCAAGGACTGGAAAATATTGAGTCCAAATACCTGGATTACAGATAAGGGAACAGAAACCCAGAAGGGTTAAATGACTTGTCCAAGGGCACATACTGGAGGGACAGGAAGACCCAGATCATTGGCTTCTCAGCCGGGGCATGTGCTTTCTCATGTCTCAGATAATAGCATTTATGTTTGGGGTGTCCCCTGTGAGCAGGTCTGTGTTGAAGAAAAGAAAGCAAATGAGACCTGGTATATGTCCTTGGGCACTTCAGAGGCCTCAACAGTATGGGACATAAAGTACCAACTACTACCTAGAACATCTGAAAAACTGAAAAAATGAATTAAAATTTTATAACAATTTTTTTTAGCCTCATTCATTGCCATGCGCTGTTTCAGTGCTTCACATTCATTATCTCTAATTCTCACAATAACTAGAAATTGGATAGTATTGTTTCCATTTTGTTTCAGAACAGTAAAGCGCTTAGAACTGGCTCTGTAAGATCAGATCATGATAACTCTGTCTACTCTTGAACGAGTGATGTCAAGATTCTGTATGTTTCCTTATAGTCATCTTTTTCCATGTACTGAGACTACTTACATAGCTAGAATTTTATTGTTGACAATTAAAATTGGTACTGGGGAGATTGAACCTGGGGATGCTTTATCACTAAGCTATATCTGCAGCTCTTTTTATTTTTCATTTTGAGACATGGTCTCACTAAGTTGCTGGGCCTGGCCCTTGAACTTGCAGTCCTCTTGCCTTGGCCTCCTGAGTTGCTAGGATTACAGGCATGCACTATGGCACCCAGCTGTTAATACAATTTTGAATTTTCATTTTTTGCTTGTAGCATGTTCTACATATTTGCCATATGATTGCCTGTTCTTCATTTTAATGACTATATAACATGGTATTGAGTTTTCAGAAGGTTCTTAAATGAATGTTTACTCACAGAAATTTTCCAATTATTGGTATGCATGGCATTTTGAAGGTGTATTTTATATTTTGAGGACTAGTATGTCTGACCATCCTCCGTGGATGGCATTATGGAGTGGAGAAGAAAAACTGTCAGCCTCTGCATGGTGATGATGGCTCCTTCCCTACCAGAGGCCCATCTGAAAATGTAGAATTGTGCTGGGCACAGCTCAGGGTAGAGCTGGGCACAGATGTCTTGAGGCAGGTACAGGTGGCTTTTCAAGCCTCACCTTTTCTGACTGGACACACAATCTTCCTCCTGCCCTTGCAAAAAGGCATGTTTTCATTTTCTTAGGGTAGTGAAAATCTTTTGTGTGAAGAAAAAGTGTCATCAAGTGTCTTATTCATCAGCATATATACCATCGCTTTAAAATGACAGTGGGAGTAAAAGTTCATCAGTTCAATATGTCTTTCACATTTGGAGACTCCTGACTAATAACCTCTGGTATTTATCATCAGAACAGCCAAAGAACTAAATTCTGGCACACGCTGTTCTCACGCACTGAGTAAAACTTAAAAAGACAGAAGATTTTCTTCATTTTTCATTTTTTCCATTCATTTAAAAAAGCATATCTTTTGTTAATTAAAAAAATGAGCATGCAGATACATCTGGCCTGTATTATCACAGCAGCCTCTTAAATGGCCTCCAATTTGCCCTTTTAAAATCAAGTCTCTATGCAACAGCCAGAAAGATCTTTCTGGATCATAGATCTGCACTGGCCACTCTCTTATGTCACTGGCATATTTTTCCATGGTTCTTGAGGGCAAGTCCTTTGTAGCCATAGCTGCTGTCTCACCTGCCTCCCTGCTTCCCTACTTCATGCTACATTAAAGGGTGTCCCTAGACCCACGTACAAAGCAGTTCACAATCTCCCTGCCAGGCTCTACTGAGTTTGGACCCCAACATGGACCCCTAGAGTACCTATCCAGCACTTCTCACTGTCATATGGAATGCAGCCCACAGTGTTGTTTTTGTTTGGCTGGTATAATCCTTATATTAAAATCAAACACACACACTCAAATCTCATTGGACAAGGCTTATTATTGTTCAGTTTGCTTAAGGCTCCACAACTCTATATTATACACCAAATCCTAATTACACATTTATCCTGTGCTGGGTCGTATAAAGATACATGTTCTTATCTCTTTCTCAGTAGACTAGACCGTAAGCTGCCTGAAGACCAGGATTACTAACTTTATTATCTTTATTAACTTTATTATTGCTAACTTTTATATCTGTAGACCTGACAGAGATTGATCAATAAATATTTATTGTATGAAGTTATTCCTTAAAAATATAAAATTAGGTCAGGAAAGACTCAATAACTCTGTGCTCTCTGTTCACAATCATTACAGACTTGTAGAACTCTGGATCTAGAAGATATGAACAGTATTCCATAGGGGGATTGAAAGTCTGTGTTTATGATGTGATGCTGCTAAGTTGGGACCACTTAAGACATTTAAATCTTTGTGATTATTCTCACCATTTCCAGGAGATGTGGAAATCTCCTCTTTAATACCTGGTACCAAAAAAGAAAAAAAATGTGCATGTGATAGGATTAGATATGTTATTTTATCTGTGTTGTAGGGTCTTATCATGACCAAAGTATGATCAGTGGGCATACCTGAATTGGCTTCTATGAAGTAGTAATATATCCAAGATCTATATAAGCTGGTCATGCCAGAAATTATAGTAATGTAAGTGCCCATTAGTTAACCTCTGATGTGTCATCTTTTGGATAATCTAGTATTTGTTTCAGTCATTGAATTTTGCTACTTTTCTAGTTTTTCTCTTTTAGTCATTCAGTTACACGCTGCTTTAAAGACACTAAAAAAGATTTGGTGCCCCCAAGGACCCAGATTACTCATATTTATGGAATTTCATATAATCAGTAACATTGGACCATGGTACCTGCCTGTGGCAATGTTCTTACCATAAATTAAGTCTCCAGAGAATGCCCCACACTTTCAGGGAGTGGTGTAGATGTTGCAGAAAGAATATATACCATATGTCATTTCTGAGGAAATGTGTTAATAGCTCAAGAATGGAAATGTGTCCAGATACCAAATTTAGGAAAAGAAAGCATTTTTATCTCTGTTTCCTTCTCTAGGGAAGAGGTGGGGGCAAAATAGGGAGAGCTTATTACAGAATCTTTTAGCAGCCAGAAATTTCATTGGCAGTTTTGTTAATGTGCCTGCTTGGCTGCCTTCTCAGAGGGCTGTTGTGAATTCCTTAGTTTATATTAATAGTTAGTGGGTGCACCTGAAAATCAAGCAGTATTGTACCATTTGGGTAATAGTTATGTTAAATGGTTCTTTTATACAGCATCAAGCTTATCAGACTATCTTTTTCCTAATAATAAATATCTCATCTCTTCCAATTTCCTAATCAAATGCTTCCACATCATCTTGAAGCACAGCCAGACCCAGCTTTTGGCTTCAATTATGTCAAAATATCCAACCTACTTACAGGTCCTACGGTTCTCTTATGCTTTATAACATAGGCCTGATCCTCTTCAAAAGCTCATGATCACCAATCCAAATCTGTTTTAAGTAAATAGTGAATCATAGAGAGCATTAGGCCAAATTTACAGTTCTAGAATAGGTTTCTGCCTAAATTTTGATGCTTTTCAGTTGATGCTAGATATTTCTCTTTTCCCTGTTCCTTCTTCCTAAAGCACACATGTACTTTATTGTGCATGGCATTGCTGTAGCATTGAGGATTTTCATAGCAGTGGCAAGAAGTAAATACAGCCATGGTTTGACTATAAAATAATAAATATTTAATTTTCCACAGATATAGTATTATTTGGATTGAGCAGAAGCACCTATACCTAGGCTTCCTATACATTGACTTGTTTTGTTTTATTCAATCAAATACTGGTAGCTGAAAGTACAATACAAGGAATGGTGAACACCCTTTCCAGAAAGCTAATACTGTTACTTACTGTCATATTTGGCTGATATTATCACTGCATCTTACAACAGAAAGTCAGATGAAGATTGATTCTTCACTTTTGAATTTTTTTAGTCAAAAAATTATTTTTATATTTCAAGGCCTATCTCTATCTCATTCATTTCCAGGTTCTTTTGATCATTCTTTCTGTATTCTGCACTTTTTAAAAAGAACACTTTTCTCCATGGAGAAAACGAGAGCTCAGACTCACCATTAAGCATCCAAGTTGACTCAGGCTGTACTTTGTTCTCCTAGCAACACATGTAGTGGCCCTTTGATGCCAGAGACCATGCTTTACACTGTCCAAATCTCTATTGCCTGGCTTAGTGTAAAGGACAGGCACAGTACATGGTTTCTAAGTGCTGACTGAATGAATACCTAATTTCACAACTTATGGTTGTTTACCTCTTCATTCTGAAACTCATTCCAACCTGGACTGGATCATTTTGAACTTCTGTCAAACATTCTTAATACCAAGTACAATGCACTATGTATACTGTTATCCAATGAATGTTTCATGAGAGCAAAACATGTTGTCTATTTTGAAGCCCACTCATGGAGAAGCCAAAATTTGGCACACAGTTATTCTAAATCTATGCTTTTTCCAATTAGTCAAGTCAAGGAATGAATTTTCACCCTGAAGACTAATCATTGATTAAACAGATTGGTTACTGTGATTACTCTATCTTGAACTTCCTGTGACTGGAATGTCTTATAACATTCCAGAGGTGGAGAAATATTTGGCAAACCATCTGTGTTTCTTAAAATATTAATTTATTATTTTTTGTAGTGCTGGGGATCGAACTCAGGGCTTCACACATGTTGGGCTAGCACTGTACCACTGAGCTCCATCCCCAGCCCTTAAAATATTTAAATGGAAACCTTCTCCTTTAGAGAGTATTATTGATCAAGTTCAACAGATGTCTACTATGCTTGCAAACAATTATTGAACACCTTGTGTGTGACAGGAATTGAAGATATATGTGAAAGTGGCAGTTCTTCATGTTAATTATAATTTGGTAGACAAAGGTAGAAGTAAAGCCATATATAGTATGATAAATTCTACAATAGAAGTAGGTATCAGGAGCAGAAACAAAGGAGTGATTAACTCTGCAGAGGCATTAAGGAAGCCTTCCTGAAAGAAATCGCTCTTGAGTTGGGTTTCAGCCATGGAGCAGTTTTTGTCTTTTGGATGACTATCATGAAAGGAAAATACCCCTGATTTACTTAATATATTTATTCATAAAGCAGTGTCATATTATATAGAATAAACTTTTAAAAAGCAAAGATTTGAAAAGCATTTGACTCCTCAGTATGATACCTAAATTCACCTCTATGTTCTGTGGATTTGAAATATCTGAGTAACAGCTGAATCAAACCCTACTGTATTAATGAATTTATATATGCACACATGAGTCTAATATATTTTCTGCTGCCAATTTTTATGGTTTCATAAATAGTTCTATCACCAGCATTTCTAAAAAATGAAGAAAAGAGCTCATATGTGCTGGTAGAAATTCAGTGTATTTTATTGAACACTGCTACTCTTGATATAGCCTACGGGATGTGACTTTTCATAAAAGCCTAATGAATTTCCAGATTTGTCAGCTGTTTCCAAACAGATGCACTCTGCTAATCTAATGGAAACATTTTGAGCCCAGATCCCAAATATCAATAGCTTTTAGTATTGCAAATTAGTTTGTCTATTGGGTAAATTGGGCTGTGTGGTTCTTGATAAAAAGAAGCAAGTAATTTTGTATGGATGTTTTATGTGCAACTGCCTTTCCAGGGTTTGATGCTCATATTTTCTTTGCAGAGTTTCAAGTTGAATGTAGATAGTCATTGTGCTCTCAAGGAAGCTGTGGAGGAGGAAGGACACCAACTTCTCGAGCTTATTGCATCTCACAAAGCAGGTAAATCCCCCTGAAATATTGCAAGTCTTTATGTCTCTAGACTATTAAGAATGAAGAAGCATTGCTGTAAATTACTGCATATATTCACTTCCTTATGTATTATTAATATTTACATTATCAGATTGACCTTCAAGATTTATAAATGTTTCATATACTGCATACAATGCTGTGATACTTATAAGATGAAATACTGCCTCCAATGGTCTGTTCATTTTATTTTGGGCTTGCTGGTCGCCTGAGTTTCAATTGAAATCACATTCTTGAAAACTTCACATTGACAAGCTTTTTGATGGAGGTGCTCTGGAAATAACATTAAGATAATGAATGAGAATTGTACATATAGTTACAGTGCATATGCAATAGGGTGCTTATAGATGTCATTACAGATATAAGGCAGGCAGTCTAAAGGTATCGGATTATTTCCCAGTCAATCCACACATATGAACATTTTGCTGGTCTTTACATTAGCAGGGTTTTGGGCCTTCAACCAATTCTTAGCTCAGTATTAATGTATTTAAGAGGAACAAATTATAAATAAAAAATAATTTTGTCATCATTTGTTATATTTCTCCTGATAGTAGAAGACCATAATAAAGGATGAGTTACAGTTTGGCTTTTTGAGCTTACTACAGCTAAATAGGAAAAGCACAACATTAATCGGATGTGTTAAAGACTGCTGTGTTACTTCCGGCCCATTTACTGCATTTCTCATTGAATTAACTTTACCTATTTCAATACATCTTTCTGATCATTATAATGCCTCTACACAGATAAACACAGGGCCTTTCATTTGAATGTGAAACTGTAGTGTTAATAATCTTTCTGCATTGTGATTTTTGTTCCACATGCCTTTTTTTCAGTCAATACACTGAGTCTAAGTCTGTTTCTAAACCAGGCATCTATATGGTTATTCTATTTTTTTGTCCTTATATATTGTTTCAAAAATTGCCACTCTCTTTTCTGAGTGACAAATGCTAATGTGGCAGGTGATGGCAAGGTCATTTAAAAACATGTATAGTGTTTGAAATAACCACCTAAATCACTACATAAAATTTAATAATGGGTAAAGATTCAGTCAGGTTCCAACTTGTGCTTTCCCCTCCTTTTGGAGAAGGACTGAAGGACATGCTGCAGATGATTGCAAGTCAATGGAAGGAGTTGCAGAGGCAAATCAAACGGCAACACAGCTGGATTCTCAGAGCTCTGGATATCATCAAAGCCGAGATACTGGCTACTGATGTGTCTGTGGAGGATGAGGAAGGGACTGGAAGCCCCAAGGTAAGTGGCTTGAAGTTTGTCACATTTCCTCTTATTTCTGTCTTCTTTTGAACTTATGCACCACTGAAGTTTTCTTTCCACCCCTAAGGCTTTTTGTGTCTAGTGGGTAAACTTTATATATATATATATATATAAACAAAATGAAGTGGCTTGGTTTAAAACAATGAAAAAAGGAGGGGGGAAAGCCTACAACTTTCAAGTTTTACAGGAAGAGGTCTTTTTGTAAAAAGTGGCAGGTTAGGAGGGGGAAATACTTTAGGGGTGGGAGAAAAGGGGACATAAAACATTTAGTAAACAAAACATAAAGCATCTTTAACATGAATAATCAGAATGGTTTTAAATTGTTTTGTTGCAACTATAAATCACTATAATCAGTGCAATCACTCAGCTCTGACATCCATTAGCCGCTTGGTTACAGCAAATTAACAAAGAAGAGAGAAAGTGATTCATTATCTCATTCCTGTTAATGACTATCAGATGCATTGCCTAATTAGGGGATGGTCATTGTAGTGGGAAGAAGGTCATATGCTTTGCTACAAATCTTTTTGCTCTGAGTGTAAGTTCTCCATAATGGTACATGCACCGAATACAACAAGTATTTTAAAAATGAGTATTGACATGTTTTGGTTATCCATTTTAGATTTACAAAATAACCCATGCAGCATATGCAACTGAACTTTAAATGAGACACCTTTCAATACAAAGTGCTACTGTATGAAAGGTATCTTTGGACTCACAATGTGGGAAATAATTTTATTCATCTGATATTTTTCTGTAGTTTTGCCTTACTTTTTTATCTGTTGTCTCCTAAGAGACTTAGCATTGAAACATATGATAACATGGGGCAAGCAGATTTAAGAGTTCCTGGTTTCTGTTCCTGGCGTGGACAAAGCAAGTAAATGATTATCAAATCACATTTCTTCAGCATCCATGTGGATTGGCATTGTGCTAAATGTATACAGAGCAAGTTCAACAAGCACTTTGCCTCCGTTAGACTCAAATTCTTAAATGTAGACAGAGGAGAAACCAAAATCCACCCTGCAATGCTGAGACCTATGCAGCCACTGAAAAGCTCAGGCAATTTACAGCTTTGGAACCTCAGACAACAACCGTTAACTTATTTGTTGGAAACAAGATGGAATGATGAGCGCAGTTTTACTTAAAGAAGGCTGCATAGAAGAGGTCACATTTCAGGAAATACTTGAAGGAAGGAAGAGAGGTGGCTTGGCACATGAGCACATATTTTAGGAAGTGATGTGATGAAAGGATCAAAGCTGCAACTAATAACATGGAATGGAGAGTGTATTCAGCAGACTTGGCGTTATTTTAAGGAGCAGGCTTCAGGGAAAAATTGTGCAAAGCTTTGGCTTTGTGGGGATGGGAATGGGGAGAAGAAGATGAAAAAGAACACAATTGAAAATTTGGTTGTGTTTTATTTATTTAACCAAGAGGACACTGAGTACTTATTTTTTAAGAACTGTCCTATATTAGGTGCATTCTGCATGACAGAAAATATTCTACAGCACTTCTGTATTCTCTCATTTCATCATCTCAGCAGGTTTATAACACAGTTCTACTATAATCCCCAGGGGAGAAAATGGAGGCACAAGGAGGTTAAGCAACTTTCCGAAGGGTACAACTAGGCAAAACTAGGACTTAAATCTGCACCCTTTAGTGCTGGAGCCCACATTTGTTAGTACCTAGAGCAATGCCTCTCACTGGTATTGCTCAGGGTCAACTGTGGTGCCCAGCATTTGGGATGAACCATTAGACTCAGTGCCTGGCTCATGGAGCTTCTGGTGAAGTCAGAGAGACAGACTCTAATGCCATAATGCATGCTTTATAAGAGATTGAGCTGGGAGAATTGATTTCTATCAGGGCATCAGAGAGGACTCCTCTGAGGAAGTGACATTTTGAGCTGACCAGTGAGTGTGGTTAGAGAGGGAGAAGTTAAGGGAAGCTGGGTATCTTGTTATCAGCTAATGGGAGGATTTTGAAGAAATCAAGGAAATGACACCATGTTGCAGTGTATAAAAACCTGTTCCTGGCTATAGTGACCAATGGAGTGGGGTGAATGAGAACAGGTGAAGGATGTGCCAACCTGGAGCTCCTGAAGTGGCAAAATCACTCAAATTCATAAAAGCACTTTTTGTCAATAAAGAACCCGTATCTACAGAGTCAGTTTGAAATAGACACTTTCAAATTGGCTCATTTTGTAGGGAGGTATTGAGAATGAAGAATATAACCCAAAGAAGAGAAAAGTATTTTCACAGTAGAGGCGAGGTCAGCAATTCTCAAAAAGAGTGACTACCTGCCCATACCAAGTGACTACCTCCTCAGACCCAAATGAATTGCATTTCAGCAAGCTCCCTGAAAACCATTGTAAGAGGCTCTAAGAAGGTCATTTTCCTGCAGAACTACACACAACATGAATGAGAAAGAATGTTTGTTGCAGTGTTACTTATAATAGTGAACAGTTAGTATCAGCTGAAACGTTCAAAACTAGGACTGTTTAATTTATACTATATCTTATTCTAATGAAAGCTTTACATGATTATTAAAAATGTTTTAGAAGAAATTTTTAAAAAATTGGAAGAGAGTTTCAGATGAGGTGGCATGTGCCTGTAATACCAGCAGGTTGGGAGGCTGAGGCAGGAGGATCGAGGTTTCAAAGCCAGTCTCAGCAACAGCAAGTCACTAAGCAGCTTAGTGAGACCCGTTTCTAAATAAAATACAATAGGGCTGGGGATGTGGTTCAGTGGTTGAGTGCCCCTGAGTTCAATCCCCAGTATCCCGCCACAATAAAAGATTAAAAAAATGAAAAAATGAAAAGGGTAGTGGTTGAGTGTCTCTGGGTTCAATCTCTAGCACAAAAAATAAATTAAAATAATATAATAAAAAAATTGGAAGATCATTAGATTATGTAGAGGGAAATAAGAGGGGGAGGAGGTGGAGGTATAAAAAATGGTGGAATGAGACAGACGTCATTACCCTATATACATGTGTGATTAACAAGAATGATATGAATGTACATCATGCACAACCACAGAAATGAAAATTTGTACCCCATATGTGTACAGTGAATCAAAATGAAGTCTGTAAAAATAAAAAAAATTAAAAATAAAAAAATTGGAAGAGACCTATAACATGCAATTATATATTTTTAAATACCTTTGAATTTTCCAAATCTTAAAACTGGGCAAGAATTATTATAAACAGAAAAATAAAGAATACATGTAAAATGTAGCTATTAAAATGCTTTAAAAGGGTAAAATAGTTGACACTGAACTCAGGAGACTTATTAAGATATGGATTCAAATATGAGGAGGGAAAATAAATACATCTGGTTTTTAATGATTTGGGTGCCTCACTTCTTTAAAAAACAACAATATAAAATTTATTTGAATTATTCCAAAAGTTAAAATGCCAGGAGTCGTATCAGTTTACAAAGAATAACATACTTTTTTTCTTATTAATAGTAGTTCTATTCTAAAGCATTTTCATGTCACATTATCTGCACAGTGTAGTATATCTAAAAGCAGATACAATAATAAGTTTTTGTAGGTATCTATGGATGTGCAACCCGAGGGAGTCACAGAGAGTTTTGAGACCTTGACTTGGATGAGCCCACAGAACTCTAGGCCTTCAACCTCCCAAATAGTTCCTCTTCCCTAGTCTGGGCTGAATTTTCCCTGAATAAATAAACACATACATACTCAAGGGTGAATGAAGAATCAATTTAAGACAAAAAAATATACTTCTCAATTTAAGCTTAGGAAACTATGAAGAAATCAGAATGATCATTCTTTTGTTTAATGTTTATGAACTGCCTCTCTTAGTCTCTAGGGCAAACAGAGATAGAGAGGCTCAGCCTGTGAAGTCAAACTGCCTGGGTTCATTAACTGGCATTTGCTATTTGGGTGTCCTTAGGGAAATTACTTCTCCATATCTCAGGTTCCTCATTTGTAAAATAGAAGTAATGATAATATTCACCTCAAAAGGTTGTCATGCAAATTGAAAAGAGCTGACATTCCTAACATACGGCATATAGTAAATCCTAAATAAGGGAAATGTAATATACAAGACTTCATATTCTAGTGATGGAGAAAATAAGCAAATAATTATAATAGATCTGATAAAATTGGTCCAAAGGCCTATGAGTGCACAGAGAAGGAAATAATTAACCTTTTATGGGGGTGTTGAGGAAAAATTTGCAGAGGAGTTGATGTTTTAAATGAAGGAAAGGGTTTTTGCCAAGGTGGAAATAATGGACAAAAAGGATAGCATGTACAAAACCTACAAGTATAAAAATGTATGTTACGTCTGGAACCCAGGACCATGTCCTAAGTGATGTTTAGGCTGGCTTGCCACAGTCTGTAGTGAGCCTCACAACATAACCCCCCCCAAAAAAAAATCCTTAATAATTAGTGATTCAAACAATAATTGACACAATCCAAGCCAGAGTGAGCTTTCCATATTGAATATATATATGTATACATACTTTGTTTAAAAAGTAATTTTTCTTCCCAAATAGTGCAAACTTAAACAGTTTACACTGAAGTTCTTTAAGACTAAAATCAGGATTTGGCTTCTTATCCATCATGTCAGTTCCCTTTCTAAGATGTGACCTTGCACAGGTCATGTACAAATTGTGCCATGAAATGCATCTTTAAGCACAACAGTTATGATCATCTATTTCATCTTAGACCTAAAAGAGGAATTGAAATTAAAACATAATAAAAATAACTCCAGAATTCATCTTAGGTTTACTTCAGAAGCTACTGGGAGCTTGAGAAGCATAATAGAAAATCTAAGGAATATATCTAGGGGGTATTTTTCTTTTTTACCTTGTTTGAGAGACTGCAGAAAAGGACTTGGTCTTAGAAATCTTGTAAAGAAGGAGGATAGGAGGAAATTCAAAGACTCTGGGAAACTTCTCCCCCAGGACTCGGCAGCATACCTTATTTGTTGTATTTCATTTTTTAAAAAGTGTTTTCCCAGGACTGAAATCTTTTACACATGGAAATACAGAAGAGAATTTAACAGTTGTAGAAATAGAGCTTCGGTACTCACATCCAAAATTTGAAAATATGCTTGTAATTATGTATTTTATTTTAGCTAGTTTGGTAAGTTTATCTCCTTAAACTAGGCTTTCAGTATGTTAAATCTTTTAATGGTATATTTTGCTAGAGGGATTTCAAAACACAGTGAATATCCAATGTCCTACAAAGGCTATATTATTTTTTGAACTTTTAAGGCACGAAACAAAAATCCTGAAAAAAGCAAGCATTTACAGATTTTTTTCACATAGCCTACTTTAAAATGTTCTTTTCCTGTGTCTTTACTTTTCTCTTGTAAAGCATACGTCTTTACAGATGTCTTAGAATCCAGGCCAGGATTTCCCCATATGACTTATCAAACTTTGCATCACTGAAAGGAGGCAACAGTGGTTCCTTTGTCTTTTTTAAGGAAGCAGATAAGTTACAAGAACAAGGAATATTTGAAGATTTTATTATAAATTCAGAAAACTTTATAGCTACTCTAAGGGTGACCTAGCCTGGGTCCCAACCAGCATCTTTATTTCCTTAGTAAAAGGAGATAGAGGGTTTGCTGCTTTGAACTCTAGGATTGTGCTTATTTTATCTGTCTTCTTTGAGGCTCTTAGATTGAAGTCATCATCCTTAGGAAATGGATATCAGACTCTGAAGGTCATCAATGATATCTGTTCAACAATAGCAGGAGAGTAAGTTTACACACATTTCTTAAATATGTTTGCTCAGACCTACAAAGGACTATTTTAGATATTGATGAGAATGGGCATCTGCATGGCCTTTGACTTGGGTTTATCACTGATAACCTGACCTTTCTTGAGATGTCAAGTGAAGGCAAGTCCAATATTAACGTATGTTTTTGTGTGTTTGTTTACCAGATTCCTGTCAACCCAGTTAGCATAATATATAATGCTAATATTGTTTTTTTAAATTTTTTTAGTTGTTGATGGACATTTATTGAATTTATTTATTTATACATGGTGCTGAGAATCAAACCCAGTGCCTCACACATCCTAGGCGAGTGCTCTACCACTGAGCCACAACCCCAGCCCCTATAATGCTAATATTTTACAGGTAACTTTTTTTTAAACGAGGGCTATAAAAGAGCTGATTTTGAGAGTACATTTGCAAGATGTTTTCCCTATATTAGATGGTGCCTCACGGGTAATAGTTCAACTGGACATTGTGGTACAGAGTAGTTTGATCCTGAGTCTTTTCAGAGCTTTGATACAACAAAGCATTGTCTCTACATTATTTTCTATGCTTGCTCAGAAGCTTATATAGTTAGCATATTCTTTAATATGGGTTCTTCACAAACAGTATTATGGCTTTGAATGGGAATTTGCATTTATATGTTGTTAGTTCAGGATATACTGATGTACACATGCATAAAAATATACTTGATACACTTTTCTCTCCTACCCATGTAAAGAAAAGCACAGGTATATGTTGTCAAAAAGAATAAGAAATGAATTAATAAAATTAAATCATGCCTAAACTAGTAGAGAGAAAGACAATAGGCAAAGGCCTGGCTGTTATTTATTGAGTGCTGACAGGGATTTTGTCCAGTGCTGAGCCAGACATGAGAGAAGACATGCTTTTCTGCTCAGTGGCCTTATCATTTCATTGTAAGCACACAGTGTAACATCTTGTCTAACGTAGTTTGGGCTATCTTAGATCTAGAATAATAGATCACCTAAGATTCAGATCATCTTAATTAGGATGTTGGCAGATTGAAATGGAATGGAGTTCTTGATGCAAGCAAATGAGTAGTAGTAAATGCATTACCAATCCTCTGCTCAGAATTCTTCCTAAAATCTGTATCTGATCCAGTTCCTTTCCTGCTGAACTATATAATCATAGTCCCGATTTGCAGTACCTAGGCAGAGCTTTTCTTACATTGTGGAATTTTTGATAATCTTTTTGTTATTGAAAGAGATTTTCTTCAAAAGTATTTTTTGAAAGACAAACAAAAATGAGTTACTTCTTGGAAGATCAATATGGTTACTAAATTTGTGATAGGATCAAGTAAAACAAATTTCTCTAATATCTTTGAGGCACTTAAGTTTGTATATTATCAGATGTATGGGTGGATATGCCCATAAAAATTGAAAATATTTAGTAGGTCAAAGAACAGCTAGTGGTCAGCCCTATCATGGTGTATATGGTGTATGAGACCATAGCTTATCTTGTTTTCCCACACTGGACTTCCATTGCTGATGACTTAGTTGATGGGAACATCTGGCTCAGCAAGAATCTGGAAGAGAAATTCTTTGGTATCTCTGATTAACACAGGGAAATGTCATTGAGGTGAATAGGTTATTTCATTTTTTTTCTTATTTTGTCTAAGGATGTCTAATCTCTGACTCTATAATATGTAGAATTATGAAAAAGTATGGTATTGGATACAAACTTAGATTTTTGCAAAGCATCCATCTTTTATTAGCAGAACTCATGTTTTATATTGAACCTTTTCTATTTTGAAGATAAGATAATAAGCCCATTACAGGGATTTTTGACATATAGTGGAGGTAAACGTAAAAAAAAATTCGTTAACTATTTAAGCAAAAAAAAGATCAAGATGTAGAATTGCTTCTAAAAATGCCTTAAAATTAATAAGTTAATTCTTTGAAAGTATGAAACAATTATGTTGGTGTGTGATTTACCCTTTTTCCTGGAATATGTTGTTTCTGGCAGGGGTTAGGGTTGAATCCCTGCTAAAGGGATTACTTTGCTCTGGTTCTTGTGCTTATTGAGTCACCTTTGACTTCTTTTAAAATGGCAACTGTACACATACCTGCAGTCAACACCTTGAATACCCCAAACACTTTCTTAAGTATTCCACACCCAAAGTGTCTCTTTCATCCAGCGAAGTCAAGAGGCATAGAGATATCTACATTTTGTTTTATCCTTCTCTTCAGATTTCACTTGGAATATGGCCACTTATGTATTTATGACACTACCAGACAGGTATTTTTCCAATGTACAGGAGTGCTCTTTTCCATCAGTTCCAGAACATTCCCAGTCTTATCTCCCATTGTGGCTAAATGAGGGTTAATGTTTCTCAGGAAATAGATTGGAGAGCCTGTTGGGCCAGAATTCAAGGCCCCATCTCACTATGGCTCTAGGCCATGTTGCACTGAGTTGGAGCAGTGGCTTCTCATCTTTATGTTTAGCTGGGTCGCAGAGGCCAACACTTGATTAGTATTGCCCCTGCAGGACTAAGCAAAGCCAGGAGCCTCACTAAGTGAGAAGAGGGAGAAGGAAAAAAGAAGCTTAAAAAAGAGGCTGAAACAATGAAAGTGAAAAAGAGAAGTGAGAAGGAACAGGAGGAAAAAGATAAAGGAAGACAGTATGTATCTAGTGAAATGTAGTAGAAACTAAAAGCCATTGCCTCACCTCCTGTTATTTAGAGATCTTTATTCTCAGGCTGCCCAAGGAATTTCATGGACATTAGTGTTTTCATGGGTCTCTTCCATCTTATTCATTCCTTTCTCAAGTTCTGAAAATCAAAGCCAGAAAAACTTCCTTTTCTTTGACATCTTAAATATTATTGTATAAGGGGTGTGTGTGTGTGTGTGTGTGTGTGTGTGTGTGTTTATGTAATATTTTATTAATGGGGTTAGCATTTACAGCAGACTTATTGTAGTGTAGTTTCACGTTAAGACTTTTGTCTAGTTTGTCTCATTCATTTGTCCCAAGAATTCTAGCAGCCCTACCTCTTAAAGTTCATCATGTTCTGATGAAAAAAACCCATGTTCAAAACATATGACATAATCATGTATATTGAGACAAAGCCAAACCCCTTCAGCTCATTTGATTCTAACTTCTTAGTTGATATTCACATCAGTGTTTCATTTCATATATCTTCTAGTTTATCTACCATCTTCCAAATGTGTTTTCCCTTTTCTTTTCTCTTTGATTTTACTAATGGTTTTTCATATTCTGTCTATACTAACCTAATATGTCCTTAAAATTAATAAATACTGAATGTGTCCCTACACTGTAATGACATAACCATGAACAGGACACCATTTCTCTCCTTTCACACTGCCTAGTAGTAGAGATATTTTTTATTGCATGTATGTAATACAAAATTACATACACATATGTAATGTGTGTTAAGTACTGTAATAAGGCATAGAGAGGATATAGGGACATTTGGGTAGGGAACATTATTTCAACTGATTGGCTCTGGGTAGGCTTTCACCCTATAGGAAGATGGATTTTGCAGAGGTCTCCAATATTCAGTTAAATTGGTACTAGGAAGATATTAAAGGGAGAACATTCTAGGCAGAAGATATAGCATGGTCAAAAGTATGGAAAAGAAAAAATATGAGCGGCATCTAGAGAATGGTGAGCAGTGAATAATTTGGCTTTTTAAGCATAGAGTATCCATGTGTTTATGGGAAGGGGAGAGGACCTCATGAGAATAGAGCCTGAAAAACTTTGAGCTATATTCCATAGAGTTTTGAATACCAAGTTGAAGAATTGTTTTTCCTAGTGTACCCTGAGTGTTTTTTAATGATTCAATTTGACCACAGAAAACAGATGAAAAAGGTAGGATGAAAGAGGAAGAATTAAAAGTCATGAAAATGAATTAGGAAACTAGTATAGTAACTAAAGGCAGCTCATTTAAAGCAGTTGCTGTAATAATATAAGGAAAAAATAAGAGCAATACTATGGAAGAATAATTAATAGAATTTGGAATTTAGGGGATAGAGAGATGAAAGGAGTTAACAGTGACTTCAGGAAACTGAGCATGATCAGTTAAAATAGCATTAACTGAGGTGGGACACATTTTTGATAAAGAACAGTACTGAAGAGGAAGATAATTAACTCTTTTAGTACAGTGACCTTGAAGCCCAATTAATAAGAATATCTAAGATAAAACCTGGGTGTAGACCCTTATGTTACCTCCCCAGGTGATTCCAAAGTATAAGCAGTTTTGAGAACAATGATTTGGAAATAGGATAACCCTAAATATCATTTATGTGGTCATGTATAAGAGATGAAAATGCAAGCCTGAAGCTTGGAGTAATCAATGCTAAGGATGTAGGTTTGGCAATCCAAACTGAAATAATGTCTATAGCTCTGGCAGTTGGTTTTGACAAGTAAGAGACTATTATATGAAAATAAAGCAGAGGTACAACAGAATCTTGAGGAATACCTAGGGTTACTGAGAGAGGGATGCCATGCTAAAACTGGGGATTAAGTGAAAACCAACATGCTCAACACTGAAACTGTAAGCCTTTGCAGTCCAGAATGCTGGCACTCAGTAACAATTTAGGTCAAGTTGAAGAACAGGAAAAGTAAAATGAGGTCAGTTGAAGGTGACAATTTCAAGAAGAACAAGAAAGAATAATAGTACCCTTTAGCCATAACATCATGGCTACATGATAACATCAATTACCTACAGTTAACAGTGGTTGAAAAATGCTACATGAAAAATTCTAGAAACAAGCAATTCGTAAGTTTTAATTGTATACCATTCTAAGTAGTGTGGTGAAATCTCTAACTATCCTTCTTTGTCCCAACCAGGATATGAATCACCCTCTTGTCCCGCATATCCATGCCAAATACTGTACTGGCCCATTAGTCATGTAGTAGCCATCTCTGGTATCAGATTGATTGTCATGGTATCACAGTGCTTATGTTCAAGAAACCCTTATTTTACTTAATAATAGCCTTAAAGAACAAGAGTAGCGGTACTGGCAATTCAGACATGCCAAAGAGAAGCTGTGAAGTGGTTTAAGTATCATGTCACAGCATCACAGGAAGAAAGTTGACTACAGTACAATAAAATATTTTGAAAGAGAGACGATATTCACAGACCTTTTATTATGGTATACTGTTATAGTTATCCTGTTTTATTATTTATTTGTTGCAGTATTGGGGATTGAACCCAGGGCCTCACACATGATAAGTGGTCGACCACTGAACTACACCCCAACCCTTATTATTAGTTAATCTCTTACTGTACTTAATTTATAAATTTATAAATTATAATATATAATATATAAAATAAATATATAATATATACAAATTTATATAATTTATAAATAAGTATGTGTGTATATGGTACTATCTGTGGTTTTAGGCATCCACTGACTAGAGGTTTGGAATATACCCACCATGGATAAGTGAGGCCATTGCACAATGATTTAAATGACAGAGAGGAAGTGAATCAGGTAGAACTGTGAATTTCGAGAAGGGAATATAACTTCTGAGTTAAAGAAAGAAGCAATGTTGGTGATAAACTCAGTAAAGATGAAGGAAGTCAAAAGAATTAGAATGAAGTCAAAGTCAACATGATTAGTCAGTAGAAAAATTATTCAAATAGAGGAGGTAAAGGGTGAGGAGGGACTAGAGAGTAGAGTAGGATTCATTCTACCCTCTCAAAAAGATTTCCTATATATCTACCTAGCCTAAACTGCATTATATTTATTGTTAATATCATGCATTTGGTGATTATTCACACACAGTCTAGTGATACCATTTCTATTTTTGACTTGAAATTCCATGTGTATCTTTGTAGTTAACTTTTTTTTATTGTTTAGTTCTTTTTTTTTTATTTAATTTTTTGATTCATTGAACACAAATGGAGTACAGCAATTGTTTTTCTGGTTGTACACAAAGTAGAGTCACCCCATCTGTGCATTCATACATGTACACAGGGCAATGATGTCTGTTGCACATACTGTTCTTATTCTTACCCCCAACATCAACCCCACCCCTCCCTTCCCTCTATGCTCTCTATCCTTTCTCCATTCTTGCCATCATTCCACCCCACATTATGCATCATCATTCACTTATCAGAGAGACCATTTGGCCTTTGGATTTGGGGGATTGGCTAATCTCACTTAGCATAATAGTCTCCAACATTTGCCAACAAATGCCATAATTTTATTCTTCTTTATGGCTGAGTAATATTCCATTGTGTATATATACCACAGTTTCTTTATCCATTCATCTATTGAAGGACATCTAGGTTGGTTCCACAATCTATTGTAAACTGAGCAGCTGTGAACATTCATGTGGCTGCATCACTGTAGTAATCTGATTTTAAGTCCTTTGGGTAAAGGCCAAGGAGTGGGATAGCTGGGTCAAATGGTGGATCCATTCCAAGTTTTCTAAGGAACCTCCACACTGCTTTCCAGAGTGGCTGCACCAACTTGCATTCCCACCAGCAATGTATGAGTGTACCCTTTTCCCCACATCCTCGCCAACACCTGTTGTTGCCTGTATTCTTAATAAAAGACATTCTAGTTGGAGTAAGATGAAATCTTAAGGTGGTTTTGATTTGCATTTTTCTTATAACAAAGGATGTTGAACATTTTTTCATAAATCTTTTGATTGCTTGTAGATCTTCCTCTGTAAAGTGTCTGTTCATTTCCTTGGCCCATTTATTGATTGGGTTATTAGTATTCTTGGTGTAAAGATTTTTGAGCACTTTGTAGATTCTGGAGATTAGTGCTCTATCTGAAGTGTGTGTGGCAAAGATTTTCTCCCACTCTGAAGGCTCTCTCTTCACATTGCTGATTGTTTCCTTTGCTGAGAAGAAGCTTTTTAGTTTGACTCTATCCCAATCATTGATTCGTGCTTTTATTTCTTGCGCTTTGGGAGTCATGTTAAGGAAATCTGGTCCTAGGCCAATGTGATGAAGATTTGGACCTATTTTCTCTTCTGTTAGGTGCAGGGTCTCTGGTCTAATTTCTAGGTCCTTGATCCATTTTGAATTGAGTTTTGTACAGGGTGAGAGATATGGGTTTAGTTTCATTTTGATAGTGGGGACATTCCTTAACATTGTAAAGGCTATCTATGCTAAGCCCACAGCTAACATCATTCTAAATGGAGAAAAATTAAAAGCATTCCCCCTGAGAACTGGAACAAGGCAGGGATGCCCTCTTTCACCACTACTATTCAACATTGTTCTTGAAACTCTGGCCAGAGCAATTAGACAGACCAAAGAAATTAGAGGAATATGAATAGGAAAAGAAGAGCTCAAACTATCCCTATTTGCTGATGACATGATTCTCTATTTAGAAGATCCTAAGAATTCCACCAGAAAACTTCTGGAACTCATAAATGAATTCAGTAAAGTAACAGGATATAAAATTAATGCTCGTAAATCTAATGCATTTTTATTCATAAGTGATGCATCCTTCTGAGAAAGAAATCAGGAAAACTACCCCATTCACAATAGCCTCAAAAAAGAAAAAAATAAAATACTTGGGAATCAATCTAACAAAAGAAGTGAAAGACCTCTACAATGAGAACTACAGAACACTAAAGAAAGAAGTTAAAGAGAATCTGAGAAGATGGAAAGATCTCCCATGTTCTTGGAGAGGCAGAATTAATATTGTCAAAATGGCCATACTTCCAAAAGTGCTATACAAATTCAATGCAATTCCAATTAAAATCCCAATGACAGACCTCATAGAAATAGAGCAAGCAATCATGAAATTCATTTGGAGGAATAAGAGACCCAGAATAGCTAAAGCAATCCTTAGCAAGAAGAGCGAAGCAGGGGGTATCACAATACCAGACCTCCAACTACACTACAGAGCAATAGTAACAAAAACAGCATGGTATTGGCACCAAAATAGACAGTTAGATCAATGGTACAGAATAGAGGACACAGAGACAAACCCACATAAATACAGGTATCTCATACTTGACAAAGGAGCCAAAAACATACAATGGAGAAAAGACAGCCTCTTCAACAAATGGTGCTGGGAAAATTGTAATTAACTTTAAAGGTAATTGCACTCCTCATGACTGTAAACTCTTTGAGGTAGCAACTACATTCTAAACATCTTCATTTTACTCATTTTACACATTATTTCATCTTCAAATATACTCTATTTTATTTGGCTAATACATATTGTTCGTTTTAGAGCTAATAACGGAAACTCACTTCATCTTCTCATCTTTCATGATTTTTTATCTTACCTACATAAATAATGATACAACCCTATCTTATTCTCTTTCTATGCTTCTCTCTTACTTCCTTTGACTCTTGCTTTTTATTGTACATTAAAAAATCTTTTACTGAAAACCTTTAAAAGAGCTATTTAACCTGTTTTCTTTCAAATAACTAGTAATTTATGCTACAAAATTATTGTTATTAAACTTCCTTGAGGAAAATCTAGTTGGTTGATTGTTTTAATAGGTTGTCAGGGTTTTTTAAATCTTTGTTTGAAGGGGCTTGCTGAGTGGATATACTTCTGAATGATTCCTTTGGAAAAAAAAAAAAAAAACTAAAAGCATCTAATATTACTTAGCTGGTCAGCTCACTGGTTGATGAGATTTGTAGTCTTTGCTTTAAAGCTCTCTAACAAGATTAGGTGAGATTGAACCTGAGAAGGTAAAGGTCTCTAAATTGACATAAATTCAAAGGGCAGAACTAGATCATACCACTATTTAAATGTCTAACAAAGTCTAATCTCTGACATATTATATTTGGTCCACTATAATCTGTGTACATACACATCCTTCTAGTAAATGATGAATGAGGTTTAGCTAACATAACATAGTTTATACTCTTCTAGACTTTTATAAGAAATGTAATGTTGGGGAGCGCTGCTCTGTAAAATGACCTGGATCACTTCTCTGGAATATGGTCTCTATACAACATACACAAAAACAAATGTTCTTCCTTTTTTTTTCAAACCAGTTGGGTTGAATTTATTTCTCTGCTATCTTTGATTTAATACCTCATGTATATACTCAGGCTATCATTGTATAGGTGAGTGGAATACTGAATTTCACTGGATAGATCCATCTTGCTAAAACTGGTAAAACCATTCACTTCTAATGAGAATTTCTTGTCTAGTTTTTAGACCAGAAAGGAATTAAGTTTCATCAGCATATTTAAACTTGCAGCATTTATCTGAACCTTCTGAAATTTATCCATAACTTGAGGGCCATGCATTTTGAATTATAAAGAATTTTTAAAGACTCTCTTTGTCTCATCTCTTTTCACCTTTCCAGCTCCTTATCCCCAAAGCATTCATTTCTTTTCTATTTGAAAGTAAACTAACAATAGCATGATGTAAACTCATGACTCTGATGCTAGCAGGCCCAGTAACATCACTGATAATGACTGTTATGTAATGCCAGTCAGCTTCATGTGGTGGAACTTTCCCCATTATTCTAGACTTTAGACATTCCAGAACCTGGCCTGTTGTACATTAGCCATTGCCTTTACTCTTATTATTCTTCTTTTCTGATCACACATTCTTCTTCCTCTAAGAGAGATGTATGTTTAAAAGGGCAACTTTCTGGGTTCTACTACTCACTCTCATTAATGAAGTTATGTCATAATGGTTTTTTTTCTCTCAATTAGATTAGACTAATATTACTGAAAAAATGAATTTTTTAAAATTGTCATTGAATAGTGCTACTTTTAATTTTTGTTGCATTTTAGAAGGAAATGAAATCATGTCATTTCCTAATAAGTGAGAACTTTGAAACTATTATGGTTAATCTGTAATTGGAAATTGCCCCCTCTTTTTTGGTTGAAAGTTAGAAATTGTTAACTATATGATACGGGACAAAGAGAACAGAGATATGAACAAAGACATCTCTGAATAAAGGTAAATTTGAGTGTTCTTCTTCCTCTGTAATTACTTTTATATTTTATCCAATTGTGTAGTAGTTTTCAGTTGTATTCCTCCTTTAGAACTTTGACAAATAGTATCTTCTATTGTTATTTGTATCTTCTTTTAGTCTCAGTTGTGAGTAAAAACTTAAGAACTATTCTCTAAAATGCAAATCAAAACCACCTTAAGATTTCATCTTACCCCAATTAGAATGTCTTTTATCAAGAACACAGGCAACAACAGGTGTTGGCGAGGATGTGGGGAAAAGGGTACACTCATACATTGCTGGTGGGAGTGCAAGTTGGTGCAGCCACTCTGGAAAGCAGTGTGGAGGTTCCTTAGAAAACTTGGAATGGATCCACCATTTGACCCTGCTATCCCACTCCTTGGCTTATACCCAAAGGACTTAAAATCAGATTGCTTCAGTGATGCAGCCACATGAATGTTCATAGCTGCTCAATTCACAATAGCTAGATTATGGAATCAACCTAGATGCCCTTCAGTAGATGAATGGATAAAGAAACTGTGGTATATATACACAATGGAATATTACTCAGCCATAAAGAAGAATAAAATTATGACATTTGTAGGTAAATGGATGATGTTGGAAACTGTTATGCTAAGTGAGATCAGCCAATCCCCAAAATCCAAAAGCCGAATGGTCTCTCTGATAAATGAATGATGTTGCATAATGTGGGGGGGAAAGATGGCAAGAATGGAGGAAAGATAGCTAGCATAGAGGGAAGGGAGGGGTGGGGGCGGGTGGGGGGTAAAATTAATAACAGAGTGTGTGACAGATACCATTGCCCTATGTACATGCATGAAAGCACAGATGATGTGACTCTACTTTGTGTACAACCAGTGAAACAATAGCTGTACTCCATTTGTGTTCAATGAATCAGTAAGTAAATAAAAAAAAAAAAAGAACTATTCTCTATTGGCTAATACACAAAAGGGAAATCAGGTAAAAGAAGTTGAAGATAGAATCTCTTTAGAAATTGTGAATTTTAAGCAGTTGTTCTCTCCCAACAGCCTTCTGTCAACAAATGCCTCAAAATAGAAGCTCTTGTTTTGTGTACTTTTCCAAGGCAATCAATAGTTCTTTCTTCCTATAAATGGTAAAATTGGATATTAGGAAGTATAGGCACACTTCTCCTTATAAAAGGGAAATGGGTTGCTGATGTTGCCCTAATGATATAACCATCAACAGCAGCATTAAATAATGTGTATTAAACTTAATGTAGCAGGCATTGTGGACTGCCTACCCAATAGCTATTTTGCTCTTGCTTTTCTGACAGAAACACTTATTTTGTCTACATTGCCACCTTCTTTCATATGGTGTTGTTCATGTGTGGTGGATCCTATTCCTCAGCCAGGGAGTGTGTGAATCATGACTAGTCCACAGGGAACCAGAAGAACTCCTTTGCCACATTAATGATTGGTTTAGGCACAGTCAATACACTTCTGGCCAGTGAGATACAAAGAGAAGTCTTTGTGGAGCTTTGAAACAATAAGAAAGGATTCCCTTTCAAACTCTGGATATTTTCAAAAGGACAAGAAGCTGAGCTGCCATAGCCATTTTGTCTCTATGAATGGAGCTTGCTTAAGAATCCATGCTTATATGCCAGTGATGGTAGAGGGGAATGATGAGTTTTTCTATTATTGAATAGCTGAATTAACTAACTCTGAAGATACCCTACCTTCAACATTTTTTATAATTTACTTCTTCTAACTTTCTATTAGTTATTGGGGATGCAATAAACAGCAAATTCACTCTCTTAATAAAACATTATGGACTACTGAATATTATACAATTTGAATACTTCTCTACCTATTATATCTCAAAATAGTATTTTTAGTATTTTTGCCACTGCTAAACCATTACTTTGTTTTAAACCTCTTCTAACTTATTGCTACATGGTGCCTTTGTCCACATTCTATTGAAATAATTCTCATTAGTGTTCACTCATGGCTTTTTGGTTATCAAATCAAATGGTCTCTCTTCCTAACCTATAAATAAAACATTTGATCTTGGTTGGTAGTTTTCAATTAAAATAATTGTTATCCATTATCATTTTTTTCAAAGCAAATCTTACTCATAGTTCCCACATATAAAACAAACCAAAGTAGAATTTGTCAGTTGAGTCAGAACCTGAGAGCTATGCCTCTTGCTCACTACTCCCTAGACCACCTTTGGTTCTCTGTTCCCAAACTCCAGTTTAAAATTCCTGTTTTTGTAGCATTGTTTTTAAAATCTCCTTTGTTTTCTTTTGGTATAGCCACACGGGATCACTACTGGTTTCCCAAGTTCGTCCTTTGTTCTATGTTCTTCTCATTCAGCTCCCTACGTGTTACCCTTTTTTTCCGACTTAATCTCCATTACCATGGAATGCACCAGCTGTCTGCCACCCAGCACCCATCTATGTCAAAATGACTCAATTTTTCAATATTCCTATGGTATTTAGGCCTCGATTATAGCAATATCACATTCTTTTTAAATTTTATATTAAAGATATTTCTCAGGTTTCATGCTGTCTGAATAGGGAGCTATTTCTTGTTCATTGTTCTGTACACTGCAATGCTCAGCATACTATAGCTCTCAAAGATTGTTCTAAAAAATACTTGTTGATTGAACAAAAAATTCACAACAGAAATCAAAACCCTTAAGATATGGGCTTTCCTTTTTAGTCCTTTACTATTTGTTTGAGTTTTATAAGCTGATACATTCTCTCTGAGGTTACATGGAATTAAAATGATATAATTGATTAAATTTAATTGATATGGTGGATTATAGTCCAGTTCTATAAAACTAAAGTGAAGTGTTTTTAGTGCAAAATATTTTATAACTTTGCATTTCACAGTTAAAAAAGAAAAAGTAAAACAAAGCAGCCTACAATGTCCTTACTTGGAAATCTGGCTTTTTAAAACATTTTAAATGGAGTCATTTATAAGTTAATTAACTTGCTGACATGCTAGGCATACCACTGATGAATCAATGATAAGTGTGAGCAGTTGTACTACTATTGTAATTTTAAATATTTAATTTTTCATTTAAATAATTGTTATTGAGTTCCCAATGAGAATAATAAAATAATTTAATTTCAACAAAGCATATCTCCTTTTGTGATTTTGCTTATTTTCTGTAATCCCTGTAAGATGATCATTCCTTAATAGAATGTGTGGGGGAGTTGTGTCAAGTTTAATAAAAGTACCAAAAGTAGGTGAAGGAAAGAACCTACCACTGTACAATTATTTACTGTTTCATTTGAGTTACCTAGTGCTTTCTAATTTTAATATCTGTCATTACTATCTTTAATAGTTCTGATAAGGAAAAGATATGTTGATTTGGTAAGCTAATATTTCACAAAACTATAATAGAAATATATGCTATAGCAGTAATAATATTGTGACTGGCATGCTTTATAGGTAAAAAGTTTTAAATTTAATATTTTTTTTTAAGATTCATGTTATCAGTTGTTTTCATTGGGGAGGAACTGACTTTGAGACTAGAACTAATGATAGAGACAAATAATCATAATTTTAGAACCAGAAAATTGAGAGCTTAAAGTCAAGTCTGTATTTCCATAAGCTATAAGGAAATGGAATGTGCTGACCCAAGGGATAAACAGTCAGAGAATCCCTTCTCTTCACCTGTCTCATCATTCATAAGTGAGGAATGAGGGTACATATTCCTCCCTCATGGAGTTGTTGAAGAGATTAGATAATATATATGAAAGTATCAAAGTTGGTTGACTAATTCAGACATGATTGCTAGGATGATCAGAGATGTTTGAAACATTTCTAAACTTCTGTAGTTACTGTCAGAGTGGGAGTCTGCCTCCCTGTTCTCATGCAGTGTTGGGTAGGGAGCTGGGACAATGGTCTGGGTTACAGTGAGGGCTTTGAGTGGATCATGGAATGAAGGAGAATCACAGCATCTGCATCTAAGTAAAAAGTGGGTATGAAAACCAAAGATACACACTGAAGCAAAAACAATCCACAACAGGAGGCAGAAGGAAAGAGTGTAAAAAGAAAAACCAGAAATAGAACCTGGAGAGAACCACTCTGAGGCACCAAAACTCAAAGCCAAATACCTCAAGGTAGAACCTTAGGTGATGGCAGTATTAAGGGTAGCTTAGGAACCAAAAATATCACTCCTAGCCTAGACTGTGTCTCACGCACACCATCCTGTGACTCTCAGGGTTCCCTCTTCAGTGCACAAATACTGGTCTACAGATTCAGTGTGTGACATCTTCATATTTTTTAAGCTTCAGCATTATATCTTCAGGTAGTTAGATCTGGAGATTTAAAAGGCACAGAATCTGATTTGAGCGTTTGCTTTTATTGTTATTATTAGATATTATTATGGTGATAACTTGTCAAGGGTCTTTGATGTTAAGACTTTGTTGACATGAGTTTAGAGCTCTACAGTGAACTTCTTCTATGAACAAGAGTTTATTATTTACTTTTGTTAGCTTTGGTATTCATAGGGTAACATGGGAAACATGGCAGTTGGCTAGTTGATTTAATGTTGGCTTAGTGGTTGGTCCCTTTCCACTTCCCACATACCCCTGCTCCTTGCATGTTAATTCTGTAGGACTCAGTTTAAGTCAGGAAAGGAAATAGGTCACTTAAAATAAGTGTAGTCAGGGAAAGTCTCTGGCCTTGTCCATAGAAGTTTCAGTAAATTCTTTCTACAAAGTATTTGAGGCTTGTTACTTAACAGCCAGTGATGCTTCTGTGGGGTCAATTCCTAGAGACAGAGACCAGTGACCTATATTGTAGACAGAGTAGACTAAAAAGAGGGTGACGGAAGAAAGTTTTTTCCAAGTAGCTTTACCATTTCAGCATATACTGTCTAGGCCTTAACACTGCCAGTGTAAAGCAGTGTTCCCTGTCTTATGAATTTCCATATCTTGATCTAAGAAACATTGAGCCATAAGTGAGCTCCACTGTCTGCATCTGACTGCTCCAACTGTGTTAATCATCATCTGCTCATAAAAGCATGGAAACCCTGGGGGATTATTGTTTGGCAGAGTCAGTAAATTGGTTGGTTTGTGCAAAATTTGGGGAGAAGAGAGTAGAGTGGAAAAGTGAATTAACAGTGACAACATGAGTAAAAGTGATGCTAAAAATGCTGAGGAATGACCTTCCATCTAATTGTATTGTTATTTTGAATAAAAAGATCTGGTAAGTACAAACTTATTTTTGTTACTTTCACTGTTAGTAAAAAGCTATTCATCTAGTGCAGAATGAAAAGCAAGTCTTTGGATTTATGAGTTCAGGGCCCTGCACAATTGCAGACAGCATTGGAAGATACTTGTTGTGTTAGATGGTCATAAATGATGACAAAGCACAAGACTAATAGAACAGATAAAAATATGCTGTTCAAGAAAAATAGTCTCCTTTTCATACAACATATGACATTCCTGCATCTGCCATGATATAATGACCCTATTAACAGAAAAGAAATGAAAAATAAGGAGTCAGCAGGGTTGTTACTGAAGCCCATCATAACATTTTAAATTGCTTAAAGTTGCAGTCTCCTAAAAAGAAATTACACTTGTTGAGTGGTTCTTTTGGCTACTTGGCAAGATCTGTAATTCAAAATCTTCAGGACTTAGTTTTTATGAAATTGTATTTCAAATTTCCTATGTAAAATGGTCATAGCATTCCATATAAAGTAGAAAAATGTAAGACAATTAAGTCCAGGAAAAATAAGCAGGAAAAAGTAAGAAAACATACCTCTTTCCTTGTTTCATAAAACTGGTAGAATACTAAGTAAGACAAACCACCTTATAATTAGAAAGAAAATTATGAGAGGTTATTTTTATCCTAAAATATCACATTAATGACTTTGTCTGCAGCACAGTTATTACCAATTGCCATTAACTTGTTGGCACAAACAAGCTTAAAATTTATTTCATATTCTGTAGTCCTAATAATTTTTTTTGAAAAAGTGTGGCATTCAGATTGTGTAATTAAAACAAGTAGAATAATAAACATATATTTATGAAGCATTTGTATATGTATTTGTTTTAAGTTAAACAGATAATTTCTAGTGATTTTGTGAGTCATACAGTGAATAATTAAAATAAATTTAAATTCAAATATTAACATTTCAATTTCCAATTTGGTGAACATAAGCAAATTATTATAAGTTTGTTTTCAATTCCTGCAAAGCATATTAAAATTAAGTTTTCCTCAATTTAAGTAATGTGTATAACTAAACTTCCTTCCTACTGTGAAACGGTTTCATTTATTGCTATTTGTAAACTGCCTAGGATAGATGCAGAGTGGATTGAGCTCGAAACTCCTTGAACAGTTTCTTTTGAAATAACACTACATACGTTAAGCTCAATTACACATCCAAACAGCCACAGCTCACTTTTGGTAATTTATTCATTGATTTAACATAGTACCCAGAAGAGCCATGCCTGCTGTCATTTTTGTAATATATTATGTTTTAAATATACTCATGCTCACCCATGCACACCATTAAGGTGTGCATAAACCTGTGTTTTTCTCTCTTGACAGCTATAAATGTTTGTTATTATTACACAAAACATATGTTCATGTTGTTTTTGTCTAAATTATTCTATCTGGGGCTATAAAGTTTTAATGTTATTAGTTGCCCTTAGAATTTTAATGTTTCACTGCTGTAACCTTCTTAGGATTTCTGTGCAATTAAATAGAAACTATTTCACTGCAGCCTGGAAGAACAATATATTTTATACAAATAAAAAAAAAAAAACTTCTTGCTCCATTTTCTTTCAGAATGGCAAAACTGTTTGCTTGACAGTTTTTCTTTTTGGTCTATGAAAATCTCACCTGTGGTCATGCCCTAGGTCTCATGTGGTGATGCATGTAGAACATTGATCTTCCTGCTCTTGGCATCTGCTGGAAATATATGAGTTAAACACCAAAGGACCAAAGGAATGATATTTCAGTCTTCCAGGGTCATTCTTGGTACTACTTTGATGACTCTGCTTTGACTTGGCTTTTGTTTAATATATACAGAGACCAATAGGGACTAAATGGGAAGCCCATTGCACCAGTTCACTGTGACAAACTTGGTTTGCTTCCCAGTTTGGTTCAAGGGTGATTTTATTTACAAATCAGTGGAAACAGTAGCATCTGGTAGAGACACACATAAGTTTTTGTCTCATCACCTTTTTGTACATACTGTTAAACTTAGTCCAGACCTTATCATTCCAGTTTCTGGGTAAGGGCTGCAGATTTACTTAGAAATGTAATTTCCCACAGATAATATAAATAATTTTTATTTTACAGATGAACTTCTAATGGCATTCTGGCTTGTTTACTATAATATGACAATTAATGTTGGCAGCATCCACCCCGACCCAATATCTTGCCTGTGTGCAGTGCTGAGGCACTAATTAACTCTTAGCTTCAACTTCTACATGCAAATCACTCTATTTCTGTGGTCATATTCCTAAAATACATGTTGGATCACACCAAACTCCAGTTCAAAAACCTTGCCCATGAGTAAACCTAAACTCCTTAACAAGATTTTCAAAACATTTCTTGTACATCATCAAATCATCTCTCCAGGCTGATTGGCCCTTAGTTCTATTGCCTGGCCTAAACCTCAGCCCACAGACAATACTTGTCATGCCTCACATTTGGCTATAGGTCTAAGCTGGCAATTGTACTTTTCCCTTACAGCGAGTGCTCTGCTCTACTTTCAGTCTGTTCATCCTTTATTTTTTTCAAAATCCAGCTCAAATGTTGCTTAGTCCCTTTAGTTCTTCCTAACTCACCCTTAGACAAAATTGATCACATTGGTTGCATTCCTTTAGCATGTTGCTTCTCTGTATATTATCATATATTTCATTTGGTCTTATGGTATTCACTAGATTCTAAACTCCTTGAGGGCAGGAGTTTCATTTTTGTTTTCTTACCAATGCCTTGCACAGTATGTAATAGGTACTGCTTTATTGGTGAATGAATGAACAATGAATAGCAATAATTTGTTATTTCTTTTTTTTTAAGCTTGAAGTAATTGGGAAACATTGAACTGATATCAACTCAGTTTCCCCACTTTTATTCAGGCTTTATGGATGAGGATATAAACCTGCACTTATTTGACAGACTTATAGAAAAAGAGGTCATATAATCTCCTCAGAGCAACAAATTATATTAGTACAAAATCCTTTTTAATAAATTCTTTTGCTTACATCTGAAAGCTCCATCAAATGCTCAGTTCATCTTGTATCTGTCCTCAGAGGAATCAAAGATTATCTTGCTTTCATTCTTTGAATAATCTCCTACTGAAGTAAAAACTCAATATGAAGAGCATAGAAACAAAATAAATGAACTTGGAACTATGGAGTACCTCAATATATAAAGCATTATTTAACTTCATTTTAGTCCAATTTGGCTTGTAAAAATTAGTTGTTAATTAATATTTGGTATTATTTTACTTTTATAGATTGTGAATTGGAGTTGCTACAAAAATTAGAATTATTTCTACTAGCTTGATGTGATCATTAAGATATAAAATTATAGAGCATAGCAAGGAGTTTATATTGTTTTTCCTTAAATAGTGCCCCTATTAACTTACATTATGGAATAAGATTTCTCAGAGTTCTCAGGAGCTGAGCCTACTAAGTCATTATTTTAGCAGAAAATTGGGCTAGTGTTCCTTTCCTTTCTTCTTGGCACTACCCCCTATTAATGGCATTCTCCAGGAAAGGAAAACAGGAATTAAGGTCTTAAAGGATTTGTGAAGTCACTCCTGTTAAAAATCACCTGTTTGGACCTTTCTTCTTATTGTCTGTCATACTTCTAAGTTTAACACCATATGCAAAGCCTAGTTATAAAGAGACCTAGAAAGCCACCTTCAGCTTCCTTTTTAAGCCTTCTTTTTTTCTTCTTTAGAGTGGTCTCAAATGGTAACGATTAAGTTCTTTAACAGGCATCAGTCACTGCTCAAGAATAGTAGACTTACCTAATTTACACCATTTTAATTATATCTAAAGTTTTTGCCAATTATATGGTGAACTTTTGCAGGGCAAAGGGAGGGTGTGAGTTTGAAGCCTGAGCAGCTTTCTTTTTAAAAATAGAAAAACCTATACTGGAAAAATGCAACGTTTCTTAAATAATGGAGGTAACAGAATGGTAAGTTAAGGTACTTGGTAACACAATCATCTCCCATAGAGTGCTCATTACTGCTAAATAATTGTCTGTGTTGCCAGGTTTCTCAGTGAGGAAAGGGTCAAGGAGGTCAGTTATATGGTGGTAATGACCATAGCGGTCATTAAAGGGTATTAATGCTATTAAGAATAGAACTTTAACTTTTTATTGAAGTTTTTATTTAAATGATATTAACTTCAATTCAACTTTTAATTGAGGTGCAACCATCCAAATTCTATAGTCGGGCACCAGGAAGTAATGAACATAAAATTACATGTTCTTCTGATAGGTTGATGGGTCTTTATTAGAATTTCAAGGGCCTCCACAGAGCTGTTATTAGACACAAACTCTGAAGTCTTCTATTAGAATTAGGGCTGGGTGAATGATTCCAAGAAATATTTTAACTTGGACCACTGAAAGGTAAAACGAAAAAGAAGAAAGGAGCAAAAATAAGGTGTTTTAATTGTGTGTATGTTGGCTATTTGGATTTTTTCTTTTTTTGGTGGTGCTGGGGATTGAACCCAGGGCCTTGTACACACAAGGTAAGCACTTTACCAACTAAGCTATATCCCCAGCCCCAAGGTGGTTGCTTTTTGCTTTAATTTTAAAATGTTTTTTAAGACAAAGAAGGCTTGTTTATATGGCAAGGTTTAGAAGCATTTGCCATGTTTTTAGATACAATATACATCTCCCTTTTTTCTCCTGTCTTTTCTTCCTTCCTCTCCAACTAAATGGAAATAGAAAACAATCAAAAAAAAAAAGGAGTTTGTTTTATTTCTCACAAAATTTTAAGGAAGTTTCTCTCTCTTGAGAACTCAGTACATCTGTGTGTTACCTTTTCTGTCAGGGTTATCAGTATCTGTGAGAAGATATAATGAAACAAAGCCCTTCATTAAAATATTTAAGTTAAACCATAAGAAATGAAAGTTAATGTCAGGACTTTGACATCCATGATTTATAAATGGACTGTTCTCTAAATAAAAACATCCAGCCACCTGCAGTTCAAATCTCAAGGAGCAGCGAGAGGATATGTGATTTGTGGAGGGAATTTTCTATTACTACTTCTCTAAAAAACAAAAGAGACAGAAGACAATTTCAAGGTTCGTAATTTGGTTCTTTGAGCCAAGAAGGAAGGAGTTATGGGTAGTGAACAATTTCATAAACAAAATTGCCCATACCTAAAACTCTTTTGTTTCTTTGTAATCATAAACTCTATGAAGATTTGGTGTTAAGTTGGTTGGCTGCCATTTACAGCAAAAAATTTTGTTAAAAGAATTGATAATGGCTTCTTTTCCTTTGAAAAAGGATTTTAACTATTTTCCATTTTTGGGAGATAGCCAGCATTTTGTCATTTAGACATGTTGCATTACTAAGAAAGCATCATGCATCACAACACAGCACAACAATGTCATTTGCCAAAGTGCTAGTTTCAAAGAAAGGGAAAGAAGAGAAAAGGAAAAAGAAAAAACAAAAAAAGAAGGAAGGAAGGAAGAAAAAAAGGCAACATTCCTATTTTTTTAACCTCAAGAATTTGTAGAAATATATCCTTAAATTACTCCCACATCTCTGGATACCCAGTTGTAAATTGGACCTTTTGTGTAAATGTGGGAGGACAATCCCAAGCTTTCTTTCTAATAAGATAATTACATATATAACATAATTAATATTATTAGACATTATATGATATATATTATATTATATATTATATATAAGATAATTATATATATATATTATTATGACATGTTCCAGGGCCACTGCTTGCATATAAGCACTCATCTGACAGGAAATCAGACTGGAACCCAGTTTTTTGAGCATAACTCAGTATTTGAGTGTGACTTGAAATAGTGTCTTTTGTAACAGTGATAATACTCTCCAATAATTCACTGACTAACCAAAGTATTCGTTTGAAATTACCTTGATGTAACTGCTTCCCAGTAGCTAAGTTTATATGATCATTTCTGTGTAATTCCTGGAAATGAATTATTTGAATAAGTTGAACATCTGTATTCCAGTATTCCAACTGAGGCTGCAGCCCTCAACTGCCTCTTCCTGTCTCCATTATCTAAAGTTGTCACAATTTAATGTGGAAAAATTTTTTATCAAAGATCTCATCTCATTTTGAACACTGGCTTTGAGAAGATCTTATTTCATAGGCCCATTTAATTTACTTCGAACCATCTTTAAATTTAAATTAGAAATTAGGTCCCAGATGAGAGAATAAGAGCTTAGCATATTGTTCAATATTTAGAAAATGAAGGATATTTTTTCAACTATAAAAGCGGTATAATGGAAATTACCTCATGTTGCTATTGTGGAAGAAGCAATATAATGCATTACTTGTAGAATTTGATGAAAAAACTTGTTAATGTGATGGAGTTTGGTAGCAGCATTGATTTTATTTTCTAAGACATTTTTGTAATAATCTTTGCAATAGTTCAGGGACAAAAGGCAAGATGCTTTTGGACCAGAGAGAAAATATTCCTATCAAAACTGTCACTTGCTAGGACTTAGAAACAAGCAATAACTCTAATATAGATGAAATTTTTACCTGACATGTGAGCCTCTAGTATTTGTTAAAATCTGAGGTAAAAAGTAGGCCCTTCCACACAGCATGTTTGAATTCAGTGTAACCCTTTCCTGATACTAAGGAGTTGGTTAGTTCTTTTAATATTGTAAAATGATTTATTGTTCTTTCTGATATTAATGATAATTGATGATTCCTGAAGAAAACCTGGGAAGTGCAGAAAATAAATTTAAAAGTCACAGCTGTCTTAGCATTGTATGACAAGGACTCTAACATTCTGATGTATATTTCCTTTTAGTCTTTTTTTCTACTGCTAATACTTTGGGCACAGTTTTTAAAATTCACAAATTATATATAAAGATTTGAAATATATCAAGGTATTTTACACTTTTTATTTTCTATTTAGAAATACGCTTTCCATATCTCATTTTCCACAAAAAAAATTATTTTGTTTGGAAGATCTCTTCTTATATTTATTTTACTAAAATCTTACATTGTAGTTGAAATATTCCATCTACTGTTTACCACTTTATTTTTAGAAAATTATTTTTGAGCAGCCTTTATTTGTGTATAAGATTAAGATTAGCACCACTTCTGTGCTTATGCAAATAAACTCATAATGTTATAATGACAGGTTTTATATTTGTCAGTTTTCCACTTTTCAGAATGCCTTCTTGGATAGTTTATAATTTCATGATTGAATAGTTTATGATTTGTTAAAGATTGAGATTGGTTAGATTTTAAATAGGTTTTACAAATGTAGCAAAACAGATTTGGTATGTACTATAGTTGTGTAGTTATACAAAACTAGAAGAAATACATTTATTGATCTGCTGAGAGTATTAATTGCAGCATAAGGGAATGGGATCCTATCCACATCCTTCCACTGACTCGAAGCTCGTTGCTATGATTGAACCCAGCACTCCACATTTCACCAGTAAGATGGAGGTCATAAGACTCTGAGTCCTCTGTCAAAAGTAGCCTTAGAACTGCTGTTGAAGCTGTTGAAGTCGTCACATGAATGAGATGTTTAAAATGATTTAAAAATTTACGACTACATTTTGATCATCAGTTTAGGTGAAGGTCTTTAGAAAACAAATACAATATACTGTGGATATGCTTATGCTTGAGTTGTCAGTGTTCTTTTACAAGCATAATTATGTGTAGTAGATTGTTACTACACAAAGGAAGCCTTTGTGTTATAACATTCTAATAGGATTCTAAGTTTTTAGAAAAAGGCATTTTAGAAGATGGGAGTGAGACAACTTTCTCTTCCTAATGTTAGGATTTTCAGTATTATATTTATTTTCCCCAAGGATTATAAACATTTCTTAAAAGAAACTGATGGAGAGTAGGAAGTGATATTGTGATTAGGACATCTATTTTGCTATGAACCACCAAACATTTTCCTCCTTGCCCAGGGAAATGAATAATATTTATCAAATGTCTTATATAAAATATAGATATATATATATGAAATTCTCTTTAAATATCTTTAAGTAAAAGTTTAGGAACTTTTTCTACATAGGAGAGTTTATTACCTGCTAGTTAGTTTATTTATCTATTTGTCTATTCATTTATTCTACAAATATCTAACATCTATCACATATCCCCATTTATTGTGTTCCTTGGACTTTGAAGATTTAGGTTCTGGAAAAATGTGGGCTTCCTTTATAAAAGATTTGGTATAACCGCAAGAAAGAAAAGCGACAAACCATTTTCTAATTGAATGTCAGGCAAAATTGATCTTTAATGGGAATGTACTGGTATCAGCTAAAGTTGTGCTCTGTTGAAATGATAAATTTGCAAAGAGCTACATCTATAGTATGTCTTAAGAATTCAAACAGGAGAGCTTGATGGGGACTGCAAGGAGAAGAGAAAGCCAGGCTTTGGACTAGATAAAGAGTGATCTTTTGGAAAGACCTTTTGGAAATGACCAGTAGGAGACAGAGACTTGAGAAAGTAAACCAAAGAGAGCAGGAAGATAAATTCAGATTTAGTTTTATGTGTTTAATAATATTCCAGATAAAGTCTTAGAAATGACTTATTCTAAGAATACCACTAATGAGTTTTATTTGATTTAATCATTTGCATATTTGGGGGTGACTTGTTAGCACCAAAATACACTTAGTTCCTCTTAACTATTTCTCATTTGTATCACATATATGGGACTGGAATTGTTTATGAGGTCAGCAGTCACAGAGAAGCAACAGATAAAATCATCCTAAACATAATGCCATTCTGGATAGAGAAAAAGAAGGCATAAATGCATGTTAACTGGGTCCTTTCTATGTTTCCTTTTTCTAATTTAATTTCATTTTAATTGTAATGAAACAGTATAAAGGATTCATATCCTCTCCATCAATTCATATAAACTGTCTTTGATTCACATTTCAGTCTTTGACAGATTTTAAGTGCAACATGATAAAATCATACAGCATTAGGCTTGTACATCAGAAAGCATGGAAATAGAGCAACAGTTGTTCTCCTTAGGACAGAGGCCTCTATCTAGGGAGAACAAGAGATTTCACCTCCTCCTATGAAGTTTACTCATTTCGGTCTGTTGCTTTAATGAATAGTGACAGCATCTGCAAAGAGCACAGGCTTTCTCTGGTAGATTACATTATTGTTCCCACGATTCACTCCCTTTCCTGTAAAGGGATTATACACCCTGCCTATTACCATGTGACTTGCAGGCCTCCTTGGAGGAGGATGTACCCAAGCACCATCAACATAGAGTTTGATGCGTGATTTTCTTTAGATAATGGTAAGTGAGCAGATGCTTTAAGAATAATTGCATGTCTTCTCCAGTGATCTGGCTCTTTTCCCTCTGCCACAAGAATAGCATGTATAAATAGGAGCTTCTCATTCAGCTTCAATCCAAGAATGAAGAACACAAATGGGGAAAACCCATGACTCACTCACAGCCATTCTTAATGGGTACGTAACATCAATGAGAAGCAACCCTTGTTTGCATAAGCCCCTGACATTTGGGTGTTGTTACTGCAGCAGAGCTTACCAAGGCAATTACCAAAACCTTGACCAGGTATTTCCCCAAACTCATCAAAGCACCTTTCACTTTTACATGTTTCACCAGTCATAAGTGTTCCTCCAGCATTGCTCTCCTCACAAATTTTCCATGACTCCTTATTTTAAATTTGAAAATTTTCTATTTCCAATAAAGCTCATACTTTCATTCATATGTCAAACATAACTTCTATCACTAGTTGGGCTAGCTCCCTCACTGTCCCACAACCTCTACAAATACATTTTAGTCATTCCAGAATGATAGTTGAGAGTGGCTTCTGGATTCAGACAGCCTAGAATTGGATTCTAGTTTCACTACAGACTAGCTGGATAACCTTGAATAAGTTTCTCAAACTACTGAAGCAGCAATTTCCTCATAGCAAAATGGGGATAATAAGAGTACCCAGTTTGTACTATTAAGTAACATTAGGCATGTAAAATCCTTAATGTGGTACCTGTCACAGAGTAAATGCTCAGTATTAACTGGCCTTATTCTACTGCCTTCAAACTTGAAGTTCTAATCAAACTTCAGGTTTGAGTTCAAAGCCCACTTTGTCTATGAAGTCTTCTATTATAGCTTTTTTTTTTTTTTTTTTTTTTTAGTGCTCATTATTATTTCAGTAAACTAGGCTCTTATTTCTGGTTCTAATCTTCTAGAAGACAAACTATGAGTTAAACCTATTCTGTGTCCTCCTATATTCTCAGGACATCATGGCTGTTCAATCTAATTGATAATAGTTCCCCTGTTGAGGTTATTCATTTTTAGAGCAGTTATTTTTTCTTTTTTGCCTGGGGAAATGCCCACAGAAATGCCCACAGTTTAAACAGAATATTAGTTATAGACCTCTCTGGAAATGGTTGATCTCTCATGTCATTCAGTTTTCAACTCAAATGCACCTCCAACTTAAAGAATTCTATGGTAAGAGGTTTGGTGTTAAGATGAAAACATGTCAAAAATTCAAAGCAAAAGGAAGAGAGAGACCCAGACAGTAAGTTTAGTTTTCAGTGTAAATCTCAAGAGTGACCACAGTATTACTGAGTTTAATCAGGAGAGTATTGAAAGGGAAAATTATTCCTAGTTAAATGAAATACATTCTGCTAAGGTCAAGCTGTCTTATATTATTTGAGACTCACTGCTGAGTACTTTATTAATTGTTTTCAAATTGGAATTAAAGTTCTATCCTTTCCAGGAAACTCTGGGAGTCAATTTTATTTAGTGAGGAAATGGGGACATGTTAAAGCAGCTTGCCAATATTATACAATTGCGAAAAACAAGGAATTTGGGAAATTGCTATATAAGTCATGGTCAGACTAAATATTCTTGCTTCAGGAGAGAACGTATATATGAATTATGTACATAATGAGTAACTGGGGTTCTGTATGGATATTTTATGGTCCATTTTAATTTGAATTTGTATCATTCACTAAAAATAAAAAGGATCATATGATGCAATCACATTACTAATCCATCTGTAATTATTAAATTGAAAGTAATTTTAGAACTTCCTACCCTTAGCAGAGAACCCTATTAATGTAGATGTGAGTAGGAAGCTGTCTTAGAGCTAGGAACTAATATTGTAGCTAGATTAAATGAATGTGTTAGATCAAACGCTGATTGAAGAACACTGATAAAAATGGTCACTGTATATGTCAAGGTATGAATCATTATAGTGGGGAAAAAGAATGTCAAATATTTTTGTGGGAAAATTATTGTGTTCAATGTATATATTTTACTTAGCACATTCTAAAGAATGTTGAAAATCAATGATTAATTATAATACCTAATTTTTAAAGTATAATTTTATATGTGAAAGTTGTAGGAATATACATTAAGTCAAATAATGCTAGAAGAGGAGATTATTTCAAAGAATAGGGTGTTATAAAGCCATGTTTATTAGCTTTTGTGAAAGCAATGCGGCACCATTCAATTTATTCGTTGCTTTATGTTAGATAGTTCTCAAGAGACCTGAAATCCACCATTAAGCTTACTGATTTACATGCAAATAGTGGTCTCCTCTCTGAGTTGTTTTATAGACTAGTATTTGTAAGGACTTTGTATTATGCCCAGAAATGTTTTGCACTTACTTTCAAAATTATTTAAAATAAAAGTGTCCTGATATCTAGTAGACAAAACCTATATAACTTGAAAAATAACAGATTTTGAAATGCTGCAAATGGTATATGTGTAGAAATATCTACAAACAAGCAATGTAAATTGCTGGCAAGCAAATGATTTGCCATTCAAAACAAACAAATGGTATCTGTTCACTCTAAATTCATTAGGAGTGTTAGCTTATCAAAACGTCATTTGTTACACTTGGAAAATGATTTTTAAAAATTTTTTAGAAATACAGATTTTCAAAAATACTCAATGTATGACTTCAAATCAAGACAGCTGAATTAGGAAAAAGATTGAGAAGTAAATATTTAAATTCCTGTATATTGGCAGGCACTGGCCATTCAAAGTTGAGAAAGCCACAGTCCTGTCAGCCTTAGAGGAATTCCTAGTGAAGTGTGAGGGAATGACACATAACTCTGCTGGAAGTGCAGTGCGATCACTCACAATGGTGGAGAAGGGCGTCTACACCAGGGAACACTATGGCTTTCTGGACAGACTGGACTGGAACTGACTTTTAAAGAATGAGTAAAAATTAGTCATTTAAAAGTGTATTTCAGGCATTAGCCATGGAGTAACACTGCCAGGAAACAATAATTAATTCCCCTGAGTGTAGGGAAAGAAAGCAATGTCCTAAGATGAGACCGGGAGGCAGGCAAGGAGCAGACTACAAACAGACTTGTGTAATAAGTGTAACTACTGAAATTTAATGTTAGCTGAGGGGTACCTGTGAAGGTATTTAGCAAGGAAGTGATATGAGCAGTTGTGCAATTTAGAGGGGACTTTGTCAGAAATGGGGAAGATTATGGGGGACACAAAATGGAGTCAGAGAAAGCAGTGAGAGGTGGAACCTCAACGCACTCGGTGGAAATAGAGGAGAGGATAGATCTAGGGATGTTAAGGATGTATGAGGATCTTGGCTTAGCTTATCATCTCCAGTTATAATTTCCTCATCTGTAAAAGGGAACAATAATAGTACTATATACCCCATAGGGTTTTTGTGAGGATTAAATGTAAAGCACTTTAGAAGGGGTCTGGTACTTAGCATAAGTTCAGCAAATATTGATTTATGATAGATATGTCATAATACATCAGCAGAACTTGGAAAGAGAAGAAGGACATAGGCAACTATAGGCTTTAGAAGAGGTAATGGCAAAATAGTATATTCTGAGATAGATCATTGTGGAGGAGGAATCAATTCTGAAAGGCAGAAGCAAGACTGTAGTGGATTCAAAAACAAAGTTCAGAGTGAAGAATTGAAGAAAAAATAGACTAACAAGGTATGTGAGCTGAAGGAAGGAGTAAAACAAGATAATAGCTAAAGGGAGATACTTCATACAGGCTCTTTTTGGTTTTTATTTGGGCATATTTATTTGTATTGTAAGCTATATTCAGTTATGTCAGAAGTTAGAAAATAGTGGCAAGAGAGTGGTGAGTATAGTGAACCCTGAGATCTAAGTTGGAAAAACCAGGAAAGCAGAAGAGAACTTGTACATGGGCAGAAATTAGAATTGTTTAGGATGTGTCTGTAAAGAGTTAATGCACTGAAAACCAGAAGGTGAGAGAGTAAGCACACATGGGAGAATCAGAATTTGTGGTCAGAGGGTGGAACATGGGAGTTTATGTTCACATTCCAGCCACATCAAGATTATGGATATGGGAGTGGGTTGCAGAATGGTCTAGGTCATTAGCATTGAGGAAGTCAAGTCACTGGAAGGTAGAAAGAGTCATCCTTACATGCATTGGAATTATTCAAAGCAGAATGGAAATGGGTGTGGAATGGGAGAGATAAGGATCCTGATCCAAGAGCCATAATCCTCAACCAATGAGTTGGGGGGTGGGGATGGGAAACAGAAGTAATGAGCCACAGAGAGAGGTTGAGGATAAATCTCAATGAACTTATTTTTAAAATAGGATAAAGAAAAAAACTATAAGAACATGAAGACTGATGCTCTTCTGTATGTTATGGTGAGTGGAGAGGGGAAGAATGAGCAATTTTTCCTTCTAAGGAAAGGGCGAATGGGGATGTCAAGGGGAAGATTTTCTGGAAAATTATTGGGATGAGAATAAGTAAAAAGACAGAAAAAAGCATCTTACTTTTGAGTAGTGGTTAAGAATGACAAGGATGAGAGAGGCATGGTAAAATTAATGGTCCCAAACTTCCAATCTGGCATAGGCAGAGGCATTGGAAAGTGTCAGCAACCTGTGACCTAATGGACATGTGACAACATGTTCAACTCCATTTTGTTTCGTTTTTCTCTACCACATCCAACATTTTGCCTATTTCACTGTGTATTATTAGCATTTCAGCCAGAAAATTGAGAGAGAGACAGAGTGAAAAGAAATGAAGATCTAATCAGTGGGTGACTGCATATTGTGATGAAACCTTTAAAAAAATGTTGTTTTTGGAAAGAAATGCTGCAAAATGTGGATATTATATAATGGCCTGGTCCAGTCAAAATGGTGTCATAAATGGGAAGACTTTTTATTTTTCCTTTTTTCTATTGTACTTCCCTCTCTTACTTTTTTTCCCCCTCCCTTTATTTAAGACACATTTATTTATTAAGTTTTAACTACCAAAGAGCTGTACTTGATTTGTGGTGGAATGAAGTGTAATGAAGATGGTAAACAATGAACAGAACTTGATTCCTGTTCCTAAGGTTGTTATAGATAAGGCTAATAGACTTGATAGTATAGATAATTATAATTCCACTGTAAAACATGAACTAAAATCAGGGAATAAATTATCTTATGGAAGTGCAGAAGAGCAATTAGATAATATAAAATGCATTACAAATTTTTGTGCCTTAGTGGGAATTTTGATGCTGATATGGCAACAATGCTCCCTAAATTTCAAAGTCTAAGTGATTTCATATATGTAGGATTTACTTTGGTTTTCTTCCATTAAAAGGGATAACTGATATACATGCAATCCATAATACATTTAAATACTATCATTACTGAATGGTTCACATTAATATTATGATCCACTGACACTTAAGGAATAAGCCCTGAAGATTTTTAAAGGTACTATAGTTGATAACAGAATTATCTAGGTTGGTTTTTTATGAGTGAACATGAATTTATAATTTGTGTTTAATCATTGATGTATGTGTTTAAAGTATAGAGACATTTCCTATTATGGAAGTTTTCAAGTATATTTCAAATTTTTATAGAGAGGATACTGCAGCCATCATTATCTCAAAACTAAAACTAATGATTGTGTCTGTATAGCAGAATCATTCCAATAAAAACTGAAAATCATTCATGTTTTTATTTGTTCATTGACTCATTCAATCATCAAATGTTTATTGAATACCTTCCATGTTCTAGGAACCACACCACACTTTGGGGGAAAGAAATAATAGTGAGCAGAACTGGACATGATTTTTCTCCACCAGAGGCTTGAGGAAGATGGAGCATAATCAAATATTTTCACAAATAAAAATAAAATTGCACCTGTGAAAAATATCACAAAGAAGAATTCCAGAGTGTTAAAACTTGTAGTTGGTTTGACTTAGAGAAGTTGGAAAGAGTTTATTAAAGGAGCAAAATAGAAGGGAACTCTAAACAATGAGTACTCTTTAAATAGGTAGGATGGGATCTTGGGCAGGGTTGGGGATGGGGGTATGGCTGAAAATCTTTTTCAGGATGAGGCAGTATTGGTGATTGTAAGACCAGAGATTGACAGTGATGCAGAAATAGAGAGTGGAAGAAGTGCAGTGGCGTGGAGCAAGACTGAGGAGTGGGAGCAGCCATACTGCTTGGGGTCTTGCAGTGCTTTGTTCTGAAGGCAAAACATACAGCAGGTAAATTCAATTTTTATTCATACCTTTTACCTTAATAGAGATACATCTCAAGGCAAATGCCTTTCTAAAACATAAAATGAAAAAATATGTGATAGAATATTTTAACAGACTATAAAAGTGATCATTTTCTTTATTTTTTTTTCCACTTAAAGCAAGATAGCATACTTCTTCACTTATAAAATAAATAAATAAGATCTCTAGCTCCCATCTTGTTTATCCTAATCAGGATTAGCTTTATCCTAATCAACAATCTTATATTCAACCTTAATGATATTTCATTAGCTTCTCAGAACCACCTTTCCTGTCTAGGTCTAATTATATCTAATGTAATGTATCTCAACTCACTATATTAAATCATTTTTAAAAAACATTTTTAAAACATTTTAAAATCACTTCAGAGCTTTGATTTAGGCCCTAGAGAGGATTGAGTTCTCTTCTTTCTTTTTAGGATCCATGACCTTCCAGTTTTCTCCTCAACATGTCTTCTTTAGTCTCCTCATAGTTGATCTAAGATGATGAAAAGAAACCATTTTCTTTTTAACAATTCATAAATATCTACAAAAATAAAATGTAAACCTAAGTGTGTTTTCTAATAAATCTTTACAATAAGTTGGTTATTCAGTATGCCTCATATTGTGGAGACCAGTGCACTCTTACCTGTGCTCACCTTAGCAATCACAGGTAACCATCAGTTGATTGACAGTCCCACATTTGGTAGAATATTCTAATATACTATTATTCCCCAAAAGAGATCAAGATTCTAAACCGTGTGAATGCTACGCTTCAAAGAATATGATTCACAAATGACACAGAAGTGCTACTTTTTAGAATCTATGTAACAATGATGTGGGACTCTGTTATAGAAATATGCAAACCAAAAATGTACAACAAAAGTAATGTGAAATAAGAAGGGATCATTAGCTGCTGCCATTTCCTTTTCTTTTTTGTTTTTGTTTTTGTACTGGGGAATTAACCCACGGGTATTTCACCAGTGAACTACAGATAGGTTCTCACTAAGTTGCTTAGGGCCTCATTAAGTTGCCAAGGCTGGCTTCAAACTTGCAATCCCCCTGCCTCAGCCTCCCAAGTCCCTGGAATTACAGGTGTGTGCCACCACATCCACCACTTCCCTGTCTTGACTTTTTTGGTGGCATGTTTCCATAAACTACTGGCATTGGATATACTACACAGAGAATTCTCATATTTCTTCAAGGTGAATAGCAGATAGTATTTTTAATGGGAATTCAGAAGAAACAGATAACTGTTCTTCTACTCCCTGGAAAGTTCTTTTGAATTTTTTTTTTTTTTCACTGAAAGTAACGTTTTGGGACTAGTGAAGAAAAATACCCTGTTGCAGTAATGAGTAATCTGGTGTGTATTCAATTAAATCTCGCATGCTTCATGTACAGAAGGGTAGATCCGAATGCAAGAGAAGAAACTAAATTATGTATATGGAAGCAGAACATTCAACAATGTACAATTTTTAAAAAAGAAAATCAGAAGGATGTTCCAGACAAAGAGAATATCTTATTGTCTTCTAAGTAAAAACTGGAAGACTTATGTTTACCAAATCTACTAGCCTTCAGCTTTGGATTTATTTTTAAGAGTAATGGACAAATATTGAAGACTACCAATGGAGATTGGTTGAATTCAGTGTGGTCCCTGGAGTCCACTCAGTGAGAAGTAATTAAGAGCTGCAATTAGAACATGAGGAAAAGACAGCTTACTTCAGGAGAGTAAAAATGGTGGAATTTATAGGTAGTTCCTACATTTTAAAAAATATAAATTATCAGTATAAGGTGTCCATTTAAGGAAAATGACAAACATGTTTTTAGGAAATTGAATTTTAATCTCTGGAAAGAGAGAGAGAGAGAGAGAGAGAGAGCGCTAGTCTGTGTTCTTAGTAGAACACTACTTGCCACAAATATTGTCTTTGAAAATGTCCTGAGTAGCTAAAGATTTGGGGATGGCAAATCAGCAAATAAATGAAAGTATCTTTAAGGGAAAAAACCGTTAACATTTTTTTTTCCCAGAAATGCAATATCATTTACTTGGAGGAACAGAAATGATTAATATAGTCTTTTTGTTCAGGGAAGCTATTTCACAAGATAAAAGGCTAGTAATCTAATAAGTAGCATATCAGTATTATTTTATTTGCTTTTTCCTGTTTGCAAAATAACTTCAGTGCTATCTTGTTATTGTTGTTATACTTGGCTAGTTATACATCTACGATAAGAGAACATAATTAATGTGAAAAATTATACTGAAATGGTTGTGTTTATTTTGTGTCACTTTAGCAGTGCCCCTTCAGGAGTGCTATTCTTATTTTCCACTTGCATTCAATAATAGGCTTGCAGCCAGTGGCATTGTATTTACACAGTTTTTGTCAAAACAATTTTATCTCTAATAGATTTTGATCTACATTGGCTGAAAACTTCTGTTTCTGTTTAAAACTTTAATGTAATTTCTTGCGTCTCTATTTCAGGCAATAGAAAAACTTTTGAACTTATATATACTTGGCAGTTGTATATACTTCTTTTCTTTCACAAAGTTGTTTTTAAGTATGGGGGGAATCTCCTTAAAATTAGGCATCTGAGTTTTAAAGGGGCTCAGAGGAAAGCAGCAAATTTGAACATTGTTTATTCCATTTATTCACCACAGAGGATGTATTTTAGAAATAGGCACATGCTGTGACCTTCAGATGATTAGAATTGGTTACAAATATAAATGAATTTCTTATAAACATTCAATGAACCCCCAAGAAACCTTATTTGAGAACATGCAGAGATATATTCATTTTGATGCACAAGGATTTACATGTGTGGCTCTCCATTAGCATTAGTCAGGTAAATCCCATTAAAAAATGCATATGCTTTTGTGTTTATAAATTTATACAGGAAGCACAGTTAAAGTATATCAGTGTTAATACTGTACCATGGGAATACCATATGAGGAAATTGGCAATACAATTACAAACTAAGTTCCACATAGTATTAGAATTTTTTCATTAGGATAAAGTTTTCATGGCAGTGTAAGAGGATAAATCGAGACTTACTAGGACAACTAGAAGTCTGAAGATGTCAATATAACTCTTAGGCAACAAATGTAATAAGGAAGATAATGCTCTGAATCTCTTAAAAGGGACTTTCTTGCCATTGTGTTGTTCCAATAGATGTTTGAAATCTTTTAGCCCTGAAAATGTCAAGTAGGAGACAATGGTGAAACCCATCTACCAGAATGGATATTAGGTTAGGCTGAGAAAGGTGTTTCCTATTCCCTCCCACCCTCCTCCTTTCTTCTTCCTTTTTCTCTCTCTTTGCTTTCCTCTTTCATTTTCTTCCTATGTTCTTTTTTTAAACACAATTTTTATTTGCATCTAATTAAAAATACATCCATATGGTCCAGGGAGCAAAAATTGTGATAAAGTAGGTTATGTATGAAAACACAAACAACCATATACTAATATTATATCCCTCTTTCTCTGTCTCTCTCTCTCTCTCATACACACACACACACACACACACACTTTCTCATTTCTTATCCTTTCCCTTTCTTTTTTATTTCTTTTTACTGATTCATGAATGTTTCCTTTTTTTTTTTTTTAAACATTTGAGCTATTCAAGAGGGATTGCTGGATTTTCTGTATGCTAACTTTGTGTCATCATGGATAAAGATAAAAGATATGTCCTTTATCTAAATGGACATTTGAACTATAATAAACTTGTTTCTTAGTCTTCATTCTTTGCTCAGAGCAGAGCCATCTGAAATAGGAATTAAAAATGCATAGTTCTTCATCTTCAGTTTGAATTTAATCCATATCTTAAACATACTTTTAATGCTGACAGCAGTTTTTTGCCTCTTTCCCCCTTTTCTCATAGAAATATTCACCTGATGCACTGAAATATTAATGAATCCTAAGACATTCATAGGTGTACACTTATATAGAGAGCACATTATTTTGACTTAGGTAAAGCTACTCACTTGTACTCCCTTGAGGATGAAATGTTTGCTGATTTAGACCATTTCTAACAGATCATTTGATTTTAAATGGTCCCATTTAGTCTGGTGATCTTCATTTACTACAGACTGATGCAGAGGCATTATAAGTCCAATGACCACAGAGATCTTAAATCCAGATGGAGCTGGGGTTGCTCTGGTGATTTGAAGTTGCACCTCCAAAGGTTGTCAAGTAATGTCCAGAAAAACAGCTCTTTCTGTGAAGGTTATTTCTTCTTCCTATCAAGTGTTTCCAGACCTAACATTAGAAAGAAAAGCTGTCAGTAATTTCTAACCTGGCTCGGTTGTATCTGGTGAACTTTGAGTAAAGAAACTCTAACATAATGTTGGTTTCTTGAACATTCATTTGATCTTTCTGTAAATATTGCCCAGGGGTTTTGTTTCTGGGATGTTCCCAAGAGTTCTACTGGCCTAGGAAGTTAAAAAAAAAAAAAAGCTTTTAAGTACTCAATAGTCTTTTTGAGTTTGCTAGAAAATGGCACAAAGTCTATATAAATAAGTCCTTGGATCACTTTAGTTCTCTATTTTGTGGACCAAAATGTTAGCCTCTCTGTTTCTCTCTGCCTTTGTTCCCTTTTCTCTATTCTTCCTCCTCAACAACTTTCACATACAGAAACATCTATGTTTCCCTACATACATAATTTCTTCTTAATGCCTCAGTTTCACGCCCAAAATTCTCAACAGAGGGCTCCTCTTTTCTAAAAAAAACTACCATGGTGCTTCTGGTCATTCACAGACTAACAGGTATGTTTATTTTAATCAATTGATCAAACACAGAAGTTACAAACCAGTAAGCTATCAGTTATGGATTTATTTCTGTCACAAACCTACATTTTTTATCATCTTTTCTATAAAATATGCATCTGCACAAAGCTTAGCATGATGTTATTATTATCCAGCTAAATAAAAAGAGTAGTAACTTTTGACAGTAACCTAATCTCAAAAGGTTAGACTCTACTTAAGTTTGACTCTGTGCATAGGAAAATTAGGTTTTTAAATAAATAAACTATTTACACAAATTATTTATTTGTATGCATAGTATTAGGGAAAGCTATTTCATTCTAAAAAGAGAACACTTATAAGAGCAAGGTAGCACTGAGGAAATTTTCTAACTTGAATATTTTATTTAAATGCCATTAAGCTATCAGTAATGTTTGCTGCATTTCCTTTCCCATCATTGCTGATTGCCAATATACTTGTGGGTAAACAGACAGTCTCTCTTTTATAACTGGCCTCCTCCTATGTTGTATGTTTCTTGATGGCACTGCCTGGTATGGGTAACAGGGGAACTCAGTCCTGGGATGATGAGTTTCCATGCCTCAAACAGGGCTATGTTGAATTCAAGAAAGTCTGGCAAAAGGAACAGGTAGATGGTAAAGGACTCAGACACTGTTCATACATAATTCTTGGAAACCTGGCAGGAAGATCAGAGCATGGCAAGGAAAAGTCTTTGAAAAATATCACACAAGGCTGAATAGCACTTTTTAATGGAAAATTCTTGTTTTGAGTCTAATTTTATGCTTAGATGCTTTTAATTTGATCCACATTTAATTTACCATTCCTTGGAGAAGGCATTGATTATATGAAAAACTATCTGCTCTATTGCTAATGAAACAGGATTGGTTTCAAGGGCTACCATGATGGCCTTGTATTTTAACAGTGCTCACCTGGAAACATGGAAGCACATACCTCTGGAGTCATCTATAACATCTATAGGGTACTCTTCTAGTTGTGACTGCCTAATAGCCTTATTAAAGTCATTTTAAAGAAATTTGGGTAAAGGCTAGGTATAAAAAAGGCAGGTAAAAAGACAAGTTTGGACATTTGAGTTGTAAAGCATTGTAAAAGATCATTTAGATAATCAAATGGCCATTGTGTATGTGAGAACACATAATAGTCTATAATAGATATATTCATATATATTTAGATTCCCCAAAACTCAATCACTTTGACAATGGAGTGAAAATAATGGTATTTAACATTGATATGACAAGTTTCAGAGAGATATGCATAAAGATTCTGAGTTTGGCCAAGCAACTACCTGGTAACAATTATTTTAGTTAGAAATATTAAGCTGCATATAAGAACTACCAAAAGCATTGTATCAGACAATTCAAGTCTTCTACATTTAAAAAATTAGGTTGCTATTATTTTAGAAAATTTTAATGGCTGAACTAGGAACAGTAAAGATGTCCAGGTTTTGATGAAATATATTTCATAAATTAGCTTATCATTGCACTGATTTAGCATGCCTAGCAGGAGAGAGACAAAAACATGTGTTATCTTCCCTAGGGAACCTTCAATGAATGTCATTCTGGCTTCATATGTCTTTCTTTTCTCCCCTTCTTGAACTGATATAAAATTCTAATGTGTGCCCTCTAGTTCCATCTTCATTGAAATCTAGCAAAACCGCTGAAGGTAAGATAGTGGCAATGGTGCATGAAAAAGGGGAAAAGGAATACAGTGATTCATAGCATACTTGAAGAAAGTTGCAATTGTTAACAGCACTACTTTTGTATGTAGACAGGTTAAAATATGTCATATATCTGTGTTAAAATTGAAGTTATTCATCTTGGCTAGTTTCTTAAAGTTCATAGGAAAGACACTAAAACTCTATTGGTGTCTTGAAAATATTTCCATATGTATCTGAAGAAATACCATGTTGCTATCTCTCAAAACAATAGTCAAGAAAGTAAGTGTGTGTGATAGAACTATCAGTAATCTTGACAAGTGTTGTTGTTTAAATACCAGAAATGGTAGGCATTATGATAAACCCTGCTTCTATTATTATGAAAATGAAACGTGACATTTTTCAGGTATAATATTTTTCAAGCCAACATCCCTTATCTATGAGTCTTTATTCTTCTATGCAAATTCAAACTTCTGATGCATTTATTTTGCAAATGGTGTTCATTGGTCTTCATATCTGCAGATGCCAGTGCTTTCAGAATAGAACAAACATCTCCTTAGGCATTGTTCCCATTTGGTAGATGAGAAAACTGAGGTATATGACCATATATGTTTCCTTTTACTGGTAAGAATGATGGAATATTTTAGTTCTGCTTTCTTTCATATTTTGTAGTCCTGTTTTTGCAAATGAAAATGTTCAGCTCTTTTTCCTTATCTTGTAATAGGCAGATTGTGCAGAATTTAAATGGCATTCTCAGTTTCTGAATGCAGCTCTCTGGCAAAAGCTTTGGACAAGATTTTCTTCTGATAATAAGACAGAACAAAATTGCACCAATGATTTATAACAGTCTTTGAAAAAAAAGAAGCCACAATATTGATGTTAAACTGCTCAACTCTAGCAGGAGATGTTTGACACCATATAACTTGAGTACTTGAAGCTCAGGGCTTCATATTTATGGAGCACTGGGCTACCATGATTCCAGTCTGCCCAGCTCTATGAAATATGCCTTGCTATTCAGAGCACAAACATTTTCAGAACACTTTCTGAATTTAATTGAAGAATTCAAAATATTATATTATCAGTGTGATTATACTGCCTTTCTGTATCACAAGAGATAGTATGTAGGTATACCCTAAAAAAATATACTATTAAGCTATAAAGAAGACAAATTATGAGATATGGAATTGCACCAAAGTAAGAATTTATCTAGAGTCTTTGGATCAGTATTTCTCCCTTTATTATCCTTCCATTTAAAATAATGCAAATGGCCATTATTAGTTCTTAAGGCCTCAGTAGACATAAGCATGAGAATCACATGTGTTTTTATCTCTGGGACTTTAGCAGGTCAGAATTATGCATTAAAGCCCAAACTTAGCTAAAGGAGAATTTAGAAGGAATTATTTTCCAAAGACATATTTGGAAATAATATGTTGATTTGAACTGGTTTTGGTTTTAAAATGACATCAAAATATTTATTCTTGTGAAATTTAATGTTCCTTAGTTACCTCTCAGGTTGTGGCTTTCTCTTGACTGACTTTTTGCCTATGTGGGAATTAGTATTTTAGCACTATTTTGTACATAATAATGGTGATCATTTTTAGAATTGCTTTTTTGGTAAGCCTATATGAGGGCATTCCTTTGGTAGAGCACCTTGAGCAAGAAGGATTGGGTCTTCTTTTTCTGTTTATTACACTTCCCATTATGTCATTATCTGGTCTGATGTTTAGTGAAAATGGTTTCCAATTGCCTGGATGTGCTTTGACAGGACTGACAGTAGAAACTGTATCTTAACTTCTTGAATCAGTGCTGTAGAAAGGCATCCAGGCATGCTGGAGACAGTTTTTATGAGGTACATTTTGTCAGTGTAAACACTATGAAATCCAAAACATTTGGAAGAGCATACTCTGTGTTTGTTAGAATGAATGAATTACTAATGGATTAAAGAGTACAGCCAAATAAACTTAGACTAGTCATAAGCATATGTGGCCTCATATTCAAATGTAGGAAATCCAATTAAGCTTCTGCTCTCCTTAGTTTTTCATTCATGAGGCAGCACCTCTACTGAAAAAGCAAATAACTAAAAAGTTTCTTTTACCAAAAAAAAAGCCATCGAATTTTTAAAATATAAGTTTGAAGTTAGTCTTCCACAGATAGCCAATTTAATTATGCTAAAAATGACATTTTTAATTAAACACCAAGGTAAGCATAAATGGATTTCAAAATAATTAATCAAACATCAAAAAATTGAAACCTTTTTCTGCTTGAGCAGCAGAAATGAAAGAACCAGTCTTCGGGTCTCATAGAGATTCAATCTAATTTAATTCTCTGTCTTCTCTAAATAAACATTCCTAAAACCTTTTTTTCATCTGGGGGAATAAGGATGAGAGGGGTAATCAATATTTCTAGCATTTTAATTAAAACCGTTAGTGGAATAAATCCATTTAATTATCAGTTAATGAAATACAAGGTCATTTACCTGACAGGAACTTTGAGGGTGGATTACTAGCTGGAATAAAGCAGAAGAACCCAATGTCACAGCCATTTAACTTCTGTCAAATTTAAGGTTAAAATCCTTTTAGACTGTTTAACCTATTCTCTCCCATTTTTCTATTATGTATGCCAATTGGCAGGAGAAATGCATGTTAAAACTTATTTTACATTTAATTGTGCTGCAAAGTTTTCACTAGATTTCTAGAAATTATATTTCTAAGGCATGAATGGAAAAGTTACAATAGATTTCAATGGATTTTATTTTTATTTTTGTGTTTATCTCATAAATTTAAAGAGATTTGCTTTTTTCTTACTATAGGTGTCATTAATTGCTTATTTTTATAATATGAATCAATAAAGTATAAGTTTTAGGATGCAAAAATGGAAGAAATATGCAATACTAAGCAAATCACTTTTAATAATTTATGGGTAATTCTACATAATCCCTTGTTTGAAGTGACCTCCATTTCATAAGCATCTGCTATAAAAAATAATAGCTGGTTGGTCACTAAGCTGGGTTTGCAAATTAGTTTGGTAAATGGTTTTAAGTTGGTTTAACAAATGAAGAGAAGGCACAAAGAACATGTTATCAAGTTCCTTATCTTTGATAGCAACGCTGGGTTTGTCTAAGCAGCACACACAGCTCATATTTTATATAGAGCACTTTTAAAAATAGAGCCTGAGAAAGGCTCTTGCTTTTTCTTTCTCCCCATAGATGTAGAAATCATTATCTAGGGTTTAGAATTTTATTTTAGTTTTGTAAAATTGAGTTTGTCTCATAGCTATAAATTTCAGAGACAAAAAAAGATAACCTGTTTCAGGGTCTTGTTCTTCCTTTTTAAAACGAAGCTCCCTAATGTTAAAGTAGTATGCAATGCAAATAAGTATATCTAATTTGCTCTGTGGTACTTTATCCTAAGTCACCTTAGCTGGGTACTGTGCAAAAAGCTAAATATACCTTACAGTAGTTTGTAGTTTGACTTATCTTAGTTTCTAAATGCTAAACACAATTAATTTGCAAAAGCTCAGATAGCCTTAAAAAAGAAAAGTAAATCAATTACCAGTTCAAACTTGTTTCAGTAGACCAGGGTGATTCCCATGAAGGTGAAATCATAATAAAAACATGTTAATATTGGTGTTTCACATTCACCTAGACTATGTAGAGATTTCTAATACTTTGAGAAAATAAGAAAATTATTTGGAAGTTTGGTTTAGGGTTAATAGTTCCAAGAACTCTTTCCTCTATTTTATATTTTTATGAATATAATCCTGTGACTTAACCTAAGAGGATTATGAAAGTTTCTTGTTTCATGGTAAGGTGAGACATACAAAGGGAAAAATTATCCATGATACCTAACTATTCCACTTCTGATTTAGGATAGAAAAACTACTAGAGGATGCCCTTATGGGGGACATAAAGGGTCTCGGTATCTGTATAATTTATTTGGTGTTCTTCATACTGACCAGCCGTAGGGATGTGTTCAGTAGTCCCTCTTTGCCCTTAAATATTTATTTTAGTGGTTCCTTGAGTGTCCAGTAGCCCATACCTTCAAACCAGGCAGTGTCTGCTTTGCTCACTCCTCCATATTCCTAGCCACTTTCTAATCTTTAAGCAAGGTGCCCACACTTACTATATGTGTCACAGCAGCCAAGGATCCTGGGTTTAATGATTTCTTCACTTCTAAAAATTTTAAATGACTCTTTGTTATCATGAGAGCTGTGAAATATCTTATTGTTTCAGATAGACTATAGTAGGTAGGGTTGTAACAAAGTACCTGAGACTGGGTCATTTATGTAGAACAGACATTTATTTCTTACAGTCCTAGAAACTGAGAAGTCCAAGTTCAAGGCAAACAAGGCAGGGTTTGTGTGTAGTGAGGGTTCAACCTCCTCTTTCAAAATAGCACTTGTTGCTGCATCCTCTGGAGAGATGATTGTGGCATCCTCACCGGGCAGAAGAGCAAGAGTGCTTTTCCTTCAACCTCAGACTGTTGTAGAAAGGTGCTGAGCTCATGACATAACAACTTCTCAAACACATTCCTCTTCATACTGTTGCATTGGGCACTAAGTTTCAACGTGAATTTGGGAAGAGACACCACCATTGATACCATAGCAGGGGTCAGTTTTACTAATGTATATGTGGAAGATTTACTTCCTATAGAGATTATTGACAAATCACTGTAATTTTCTTTTGGTCCACTCACATCTTAAATTATTTTTTTATTGAATGCTTCTTTTCTTGCCATCCTTTGATGAGGAATTCTGGATTATCTGTTCTTCATATATATCTCTTCCATTAGAAGTCTTATTTTGGGGTAATTTTAACCACCAACATCAGCAATGATGCCCAGATCTGCATCTTCAGTTTAATCTCTGTACACTTTGCATATACTGATTCCATCTTCAGTTGCCTGTAGATGTCCAGTTTTTTGTTTGTCTATTTGGTTGATTGGTTTGTTTTTCCAGTACTAGGGATTGAATCCAGAGGCACTCTACCACTGAGCTTCATTTCCAGTCCTTTTTATTTTGAAAGAGGTTCTCGCTAAGTGGCCCAGCCTAACCTCAAACTTGGGATTCTCCTGCCTCAGGCTCCCAAGGAGGTGGGATTGCAAGTGTATGTCACCAGGTCTGGCTGAATATTACCAGTTTTACATGCTCTTGACATAATACCTTTCCATAGTAACAAACTTTATCTCTTTTTCCTTTTCTGTTTTTCTTATTACGTGCCAGTATGCACCAGCCTCCTCAGCAATAGATGCTAAAAGTTATTTTCACTGTTCTTCTCACTTTTGTTTCCAAAATGGAAACCATCAGCCTCCAAGTCCTGCTGAGTCTTCTTTGACAAGGTTTCTTAGAATCATACTTTTCTATTTCCCTAGCTGTTATAGGAACCTAGGCCTTTATCTGTTTATGTCTAATTTATTCCATCTGCCTCTTGCCTGATTTTCCTTCCTTCTTTTGGAAACCCAGAAACAGGGAACTGTATTATTTTGAAGCATTTGTATGCCTTTCTGATCTTTATAAAAGCTCAATTTCTTAAAAGGAAATTCCAGGCATTATAACCATACCTGTTGGATCAAATCAAAGGTGCTTTGAATTTCCTTTAAAGATACTTCCAGTCACACACCAAATTTTTTTTTTATTTCCAGTCAAGAAGACTGTTCTCCATTCAAGCAACAACTCTCCTGCTATCCTCAGCTCTTCTGTTTTTGTCCTCACTTAATATTTTTCTCCACTTCCTCTTTCTGAATGCATATCTCTAAAGCTTTTAAATTCAACATTGATTTACTCCCACTCAACTTTGCATGTCATGATATGCAAAGCAGGGGAGATTGCTGTGTTAATTGATACATGTTAGGTCTCAATTTAAGTATTCTACCATTAAAAGTTTAGATACCATATTTGGTCATTTGTTCCTTCTTTCCCTTTTAACCAATAAGTAAAATTTATGGATCAATATCCTTATCTATAAAATGGGAATAGTAATATTTACCTTGAAGAGCATAATAAAATTGATAGTTATTAAGTAATAGGTTTGAATTTGTTCATTTGCTTTCTCTGGTTTTTGTGATAGCAAAACTAAAGCAAAAAAAAAGTTGCCTTATTTTTATTTATGCTCATGAATTGATATGTAAAACAGAAACACAGAATAATTGAATTCTATCATTTCACATTCATTTAAGTTGAATGAATAGTAATTTCCAGGTTTCTGCCTATAAAAAACCTGTGTAGACTCACAGTAGCAAATCGGAAGACTCATGTCTTGGGCCATTTGGGTTCTTCTGCCATGTGCACAAGTCTAATTTGAAACCATTGTACCTTAAACTCTTACTAATTGCTCAAACTTAAAGTCATTATTTCAGATCTTTATTAAAAATGAGACTTTGCCCTATAAAATTCCCATAATTTTTAGCTGCTATATATCTGCTGTATAATTTCCTCTTTCAAAAAATGTCATGCTCAATTTAATATTGGTATGTCATTTATAACTGGCTGGGGGAGTTTTGCAAAGCCATTACAAACTCTAGTTTCACATGAGTTGGACTCTGAAGACTGCATCACTGACATTCTAGGTCTGTTTTTCTGACACAGACTCACAGCTTATTTCTCATACCCTAAGGGATACCCTAGGGGATGTTATATCAAAGAATGAAATGGCATTGACTAAAATGAGAATTTTCTTCTCTGTGAGGGAGTGTATTGAGAACTCAATCACAAATGGAACAAACCAATTAAATAAAAACAAAATGCACAATTATGTGGATTAATTAGAATGAGCTATGCCACACCTATAGTCTTTTATAAAGATAACTTATACACAATTAGAAATAGTATGAAGAACTATTTTTATACAACATACAAAGGATACAAAGAATCATGTTATAAGGATTTATATAAATCCACAGAATAATCTGTAATATTTGCAACTTTAATCTTGTTTAGCATATAATTTTGGGTTGATAAAATATTTTGATGAGGAAATCTCAACTGAGAATTGAATTCAGAAAAATCATCAAATGGAAATAAAATGGGTAAAATTAAGATTGAAAATGCAGCAGATTAAGAAACAGTTGACTGTGGTGATTTTTATATCAAAAAATGAATTTTGAGTAAAAATACAAAGGTCCTACATACCTAGTCATTAACATTCTATTATTCTGCTTCTACCTTGGTGACTCCTGTGAACTACATGAAATTGTATCAGATTTCTCCACTAGATTGTAGGGGAAGAATGTAAACCATACTAAGGCCTAAATCTTATAGTATATTTGAACAATTTATCATTAGGTTTTTAAAATGTCTATGTAAATCTTTTAAAATACTGACATCAAGTTTTCAAGTAACTCTGATGTTTGAGGCAAGGTCCTAAACACTGTGGGAGATGCATACCTTGATTCTAAGAACTCAAGATTTAGTTAGGAAGCTATGACTTACACACTTGAGCAAACAGATCTCTACCAAAGCAAGGTGGTCAGTGGTTCATAGTGGATGAATAGAAACGGAAGAGTTGGAATTAGAAAGATGAAAGAGGTGTTTGCTTTTGCCCTTAGAGGACTTTTTGGTTTCACTGAAGAGAACAGAGGTGGCATTTCGTGCAGGACAAATGTGTGTGCATGAATGAACATGGCATAATGAATTCCACTATTATATATAATTATGATGTACCAATAAAAATGCATAAATAATTTTTTTTTAAAATAAGGACTCAGGGGTAGGAAGTAGTATTATTTGGGAGCTGGTGATGAATAGACAAATTTCTTGGGAAGGAGGTTGTGTAAAAAGTAATGAAAGATAAGATTTAAAAAGGAAATTAGGATCAGACTGGGGAAAGTAATTTTGACCAACTTAACATTTTTTGTTTAGGTAGGTGAGTTTCACTGTATTGTGCCAGATTTATGGTGATCATGTCACGTGGAATATAATCAGAAATCTAAAGAATGTCACTGTATGTTAAATCTTACTCTCTCTCAAGATAAATCTGTTTCCTCTCGAGATAAACACCTCTCTTTCAGATATTTCAGTGAAAATCATAAGGAGTTAGTTGACATGAAACATGATAAAGATCTAGCTACCTATTGGCAAAGTAAGAGTGTTAAAAGCAGATTATCAACAGAACTTTTTAAGAAATGCATTTGAAAACTGTGCTTAAAATGCATTTATGAAGCAATCTTTACAACAGAGATGACTGTAAAAGTATATTAAAAGTAAATATAAATCTTTATATTTTATGTGATTTTTATTATCTGACTATCAAATTTTGTTCATTACCAAAGGTGACTAAATGCTTTCTCCCAACAAAACCTATTTTCTTGTCCTATGTTAAGCTATAAAGAAGTTGTAAGTTGTAAGATTAGGTACAGAGCATTTGCTCATTTTTATAAGCATTTCCTATGGCATAGTAAATAGGAGACTGTAGCTTTACTCTTTCAGTTGTTCTACAGATTTATTCTGAATAATCATCACCTGGAAGTGCTGAGTAAAATGGACCCACCCTCAGAAACTAAGATTCATTGAATCCTAACCAGGCCTGGGAATCTGCATTTCATCAAACCAGCCTATTCAGCTCATGATCTGAGGACTGCTTTCTGAAAGAATATTTCTCTAGAATGAGGAGGAAAGATATCAATGCAGTGGAGAAATGAATTCTCACTCATTGGCAATTGTCTTAAATATTTATAAGCAGCTAAGCAAGAGACTCAGTGTTTGATGCTGTTGAATGAGCTTCTCTAACGAAGGTCCCAGGAACTTAAAAATGAGAGGGATATTTGTGAAGATTTGATGCACATTTATAAATCAGGTTTCTGTGCTTTTGAAAAATGCTTTTCTCTGTCTATTCTGCTTGTACCTTTCTTGAGTGAAAGCCCAAGTGAATTTAATGAGCAGAGCATGGGTAATACTGACCTATGACAATCCAACATATTTTGTCATAATATAATCTACAGAATAGGGGAAGAATTTGATAAATTCTCCTAGAATTCATTTAAACAAAATTGAGAGGTGCCCTTGCACCTGTTTCCAGGGCACAGTCCTCAGTGCCAATCCAGGAAGAACACCCGGTTCCTGCATGGTCTCCTGGGAGCCCAGTCTCTGATTTGCCATGGGGAAAAGAGCCAAGAAATTCACTGTAACCGCTTGGAGGATGGCTTTGAAAATCCAGGAAGCATTCATTTTCCAATTTGTCAGCTTAAAAGGAGAGCAGAGAGAAGGGTAAAGATGCTGACTCATGCTGACCCTGTGGTGAAGTGGCAAGCAGTAGGACCAAGAGAGAAGCCCAAACCCCGTTGAAGTCGCTGGAAACAAATAGTTCCAATGTTAGTAACAACTTAAAACAACAAATCAACTTACAAATCTATGAGAAGAGGTTAGGAGATAGATGGTCACATCAATAATGTTACTCTAGTGTAGTCATTTGTTTATTCTCTCTATATATGCAAGGAAGGTGACAGTCTGTGGGGATCTTTCAAGTAAAGTCTGCCTTCCAAATGATTGTTGAAAGATTATAATGTAATTCATGTTTAAAATGTGAAAGTCATTGGCTCTATATTTTCTATAGAGTGTTCTTTTTCATGTTGATAGAGTTTTTATTCATATTGTATATATCTTCCTGTTTAATATTTTAAATTTGGAGTGTACTTCAAAAGTGATTGCTGTTTTGTGATTTACAACCTTGGAGAAAAATAACATAGTAGTCATAACTTTGCAGTTTTTTGTGATGCATGAAGATCAGATTTTTTAATGTTGGTTAATGCTTTGCTAATTAAAGTGTGCATGTTAATTAAAGCAGAGGCTAATGTTAATTACCTATATTAATGGAATCTCATGTAGCACCTGCCTGAAGCAATGGGTTCAATTTTCAAAATATCTCAATTAAGGCTGAAACTTTTGATTTGCATCTAGTAGGGTTTCAATTAACTGCATTGAAAACTTAAATAACACTCTTAGGGGTGCAAAATAGCAGTGATTATATGAAGTATGGTGGAGTTTGGTAGGTTCACTTTTAAAGACATATTTTTTTAACTTAAATGTATTTCTTGTCTACTGGTCAAAATTCTGTTCATCCATCAAAATCTAGTGAAAAAATTATCTTCCATGAAGTATTTTTCAGTAACTAATTATTAATGCCTCAGTACATTAATGCACTCTTACTTCTTTTATACCATCCTGCTTTGTATTATAGTTAGTTGTTAGAGTTTATGTTCTTTGCTAACTGAAAGCTCCTTGACTTCATTCCTTACAAGGACCAGCATATTCAATAAGACACTAACAGGTTTTGTAAGTTGAAAATACTCTTTAAATATTTGTAAAACAACTAAATACATTTACTGACTAAAGCAGAAAGAGTGAATGTTTAGAACATGACTATTGCATTGATGCTACATATATAGCTGCTTTAAGTAAAGCATGAAGCTGCTTTTTGATATTTATTACATTGTCAATATGATTGATATTTTTGTTAATTTTAGTTAAATATGACCTGAAAGGGAAGAGGGTATTATTCAAGATAAGTCAATGTTTTGAGACCAGAGAACATGTGCCTATTTTGGTAGGAATGATGTTAAGATTCTCTTTGAGTCCCATATTTATAATGTGACCTCCAAGCAAATTTAAATTCTGGCTTGTAACTATAAGCATATACACTTTAAATAAGATATTCACTTAAGGGCCACAGAGCTTATGTTATTTTTGAAAATAACACATGAGGTTATCATGTGGTGAGGACCAAAATTTTAAAATAATTAATTCAAAATGTAAATGAGTTGGGAATATTGCTTAGTGATAGAGTACTTGCCTAGCAAGCACGAGGACCTGGGGCTTGATCCTCAGCACCACACACACACACACACACACACACACACACATTTATATAGTTAAACAGATGATTGAAGACAGGTACATTGCAATTAGTATGCATATCAGTTCTCCTGAATTTACTCTTGCCTTTGCTCAAGTCCCAATAATAACCATTCCCATTGGGTCTTTGGAAGGGATTATGAGCTAATGGTGCTAACCTTTTTGACATCTAGTGTAATCTTGGTTTCAGAAAAATAATTTCCATCACTCTGAATAATTGAAGGGAGCAATAATCTTCTCAATAAGTATATACAAATAGATTACAAACTGAATTATGGTCCCTAGGAATAACCATCAGTAACTCTTATGCTTTAGCAGACTTTGATAACTGACTGTTGATCTCAGAGAGCCAAGATTTATCTCCATTCAGCTCTAGAAAATATAAAATAAGCATAAAATCTTCATATGTAAAACATAACTGGCAAGTTTATACAAAAGGCATATAACTACTTACTGTCCTGATATGCTGTTGCCAAACTGGTATATATACACACATCTATATATAACATATATGTATGTATATATGAAACACACATATGTATGTATGTATGTGTGTGTGTATATATATATGTATATATATGTATATGTTAACTGTTATCCTTATGACAGAACATATGATAGCCAGAAATGAAATATAAATGTATTCATTAGTGAAGAGCAATGCAGGTTTAGATGTGATAGTTAGAGCCCATATTCATGTCACAACTGGCTTGATACTGGTTAATTAGTTGGTGGAATAAATGTAATAACTAGTTGGAGAAATGTGACAAATGTGCATATCAGACTTTCCTAGGATGAGGCAATGGGCCAAGTCTTTACAACTCAAAGAGCAAAGTCACCAAAGCATCCATTCCCCATTGTGCCACCATTAAGGTGGCAGATGGCAGAGCATTAGCAGAAAGACATTGAGAACAGCTGGAAAACATCTGGTAGAAAGTGACAACCTAATGGGTATGCTGGGCTGTGCCTAATTGTGAGGCAATTACTGGAAATCCTGGAAAGGATTTTGATGTTTTGGTTGATGGGAGAAAGGAGTTGGCCAGAGCAATAAATTCTCGTTCAGGGATTTGAGGGAATTCTGAAAAGAAGTGACTTTAGAGCCTGACAAATAGCTTATAGAACATTAATTTGCTTTCCCCCAAGTTATAAATGAGAGCAAACTTTCTAAAGGAGTCTGTGAGGCATGTATGGACCTGTAATCTACCTTGGGAAGATATTTATTTCAACACCAAACTATGAATAATATATAAAATGTGGGATTTTGAGGACATAGAGAAAAGTTACAAATTCATAGAGAATATGGAAAACTAAACTGGCCTAAGGGAGGTGGACTTTTTAACAACTCAGTTCACCATTCCTGTTTCTAAATTTACTATCTGTGGCTTTTCTGGAACCTGGATGAAAACATAAAAAAGGCTTTTTGGCTATCTCTGGCTCTGTATTGCTGCTTTTCCTCCTCCTCCTCCTCCTCCTCCTCCTCCTCCTCCTCCTCCTCCTCATCCTCATCCTCATTTTCCTCACTACAGTAGTCCTTGACTGTCTATATCTCATTGCTCACAAGGATCACTTAATTTTTCATACCTTCTCTGTCTTTTAAGGCTCACTATAGAATGAAATTTTATTTTGGGCACCAAAATAAGGTCAGAATTTCTAAGGCAGATTATCTCACAGATTACCAGACAAATCCCTTCAACCCCCACTTTTTTTTTTTTTTTTTGTCTTAGTATTTGTCCTTTCTTTGGGCTTCAGGCTCAAAGAAACAAATAAAAGGAAAACAAAGAGAAGAGTTTACCATTAAGCAGGGTCTCACCTTCTCAGTTTCCAACCAACTAGGGTCCAGATGTCCTGTTTAGAAAAAGCAGATTGCTTTGATCAGAGGGCCAGGTGAAATCCAACTATAGAAGAAGGGGAAGGGAACAAGAGAGTAAGGAGCCAGAGATTAGAGAGGAAACGGGTGAGCAAGAACTTATACAGTCAGAATGGCACATGCATGAAAGCCCTGGAAAGGCATTTCTGAACAGTGTTGGCAAATGAGCAGAAAGGAGGTCAGAGGGGAAAGGGCATAGCATCTCCAGAAAGGAATAGCAGGAAAGCAAAGTGAGAGAAAGCTTAACATGTGCTGCAACTTCAGCCCCCTAAATTTCTAAGTTACCTTAACCCCCCTATGAATCTTTAAATCATGATCATGATAATAAATCATGTGCCTGACTGGGAATCAGCACTGAGAAGTGACCAGAAAAATGACCTCACAGTGAGGTTTATTCCTTTCCACAGTCTGGATATGTGAAGGGAAAAGACAGTGGTGTGATCTGTAACAGGGCAAGGTAATCAGGGCATACAGACAAGGAGCACACAGTGGTGGTGCACAGCCACCAAAGGTGCAGAATCAGTGTCACTTCTGAAGGCAACAGAGGTAAGGAGATTCAAATGATTCCAAGACTCATAGGATATTGTATATTGAGACTTTCAAAAAGTAACTGAACTGTGTACCTTATACTGTAGACTTGATGTCAAATCACAGCTGTCAGCTGTTTCAATTGTCTTTGTGTCGGCAGCCTCAGTCAGGGATTGACTGGGAATTGGAAACCATTGCTTCAGGACTGCTGGCTGTAGAAGATACCTGGATAGTTAGTAGTCTTAGCCCTGGACTTGGAGCCAGAAATCCCTGGCTGTGCTTCTCACTAGCTATATGACTTTGGAAAAACTAATTTATTTGATCTCTGGCTTCTGCCTCTATTCAATGGGGCTAATAATACCTGATCTACTGGTTGCTATGATTATTAAATAAGATAATATACATCAAATCATAAGCCAAAAAATATAATATCTTATCAAAAGTATCAGTACTTTATTAGCAAGTGATTCCTGATCAAGCAAAATGTTTCTTTCAAAATTTAAGCATGTATCTAGATACCCAGTAGTGAGCTGCTCTAGGTGATAGTGAACTCACATTCTATTAATCTGTTAATTTGCATACTGTTTCAGAACACAAATCGATACTTATTTCATAGAATAATGGATTATTTGAGATGGAACTATAAAATATAAATATCTAATTATGTAAAATATAAAAGTTTATAGTTCTCTTTAAATGTTCTGTGAAATGGCAGAGAGGTTCATTATAAGTGTGGAAATATGACTAGCAGTAGTATGATGTTTATCATTTTTTGGAGAATGTAGTTCTCTCTTAGGGCTGGTTCTAAATCTGTGAAGTAGCAGATTGAAGACAGCAGTGCATTTAACATCAGTACAAAAGGACTTCTCACTGCTGTCTTTTTAATCTGATACTTTTTTCTGTGTCAGAACCTCACTCAAACTGAGGTTTCAACAGTCTTTAAAATAGTAATTTGAAGAAGCCAAGAGAATCATTATATGGAATGTTTCTTGTTCTATATTTTTCTATTTCCTCATGGTCTCTCATAATTTTTGCCTCTATCCCCTATTTCCTATAAACTGGAAATTTGGTCGGGAGGCTTGCGAGGATTCAGGTTAAATATTTTTGACACATGCACTTCAAATGACATCCCTTCATTCCAGACTTGTTTGTGATGCTAACGTGGTGACAGTCCAATACCTTCTTTACAAAGATGAGATTTCCTTTGTAATTAACAGATAACCTGTAGGGCAGTCTTTGGACATCATATGAATATTTAGTTCCTTGTTAAAGATTTGCCCTAGGATTTTAGAACCCATTGATGATTCCTGCTATAATCATGTATTTCTTTGGGAGTTACAAAATGGTGACTTCCTACTTCGATTATTTTTTGTACTTTATTAGCTGACATTTTATACATTTATATCTAAATGTATGTACTTTCTCATACCAATTTCAGATGAGCTACAGTTCCTTTTTAAAAAAGTAAATGAAGCCAGGTGTGGTGCCTATTCACCTATAAATCTCTGTGACTTGGAGGCTGAGGCAGAAGGATTCCAAGTTCAAGGACAGTCTCAGCAACTTAGCAAGATCCTATCTCAAAATAAAAAATAAATAGGGCTGGGGTTGTAGTTCAGATTGCCCCTGAGTTCAATCCTCAGTACCTGACCCCCCAAAAAAAGTTCTGTTTTCCTTTAAATCAAAGTAAATATTTTCTTTTTTTTCTCTCTTTAGAGTGTAATTATAGACTAATTGATCTTTATTTATTCACTATACAATAATCAGTTACAATAATTTCTTTTGATGCATATATTTTACACATTTGCAAAAAACAAAGAGTCTCTTCATGATAGCACCTGTGTCCTTTTGGTAGATAATCTGCTTGTTTGTTCTTTGTTAGAAGATAATGTCCCAGGCTCATTTTGGACTTTTCCTGCCCCGAATTTTTAAAAGACTTTCAAAAATGGTATCTTCAGCTCTTCTTAAATAGAAACAAGTTGTTCCAGCTTCTCTCTTTGCCTCATTCATGCATTCATTTAGCTCCTACTTATTGTGTCTATTAGGTGTCAGAAACATGTGGGTGACATCAAAGTAAATCTGGTTTATATCCCACTTGGGGAAGCTCAAAATCTAATAGTAGAATGAGATATGTTTTATACTATAGAGACAGCTCATGTGTCCAGGAAATTCAGATGAGGGGGAAAATTCTTGGGCCTAAAGTAGTATGTGGAACATGAAATTGCAGAAATGGAGTAAAGTTTGAAAAGCAGAGATAGAAAAACTGTGAACACAGGAGGACACAGTTTAGGCTAATGTGAGTATAGGTGGATTTTGCCATTTGTCAAAAAAGGAAGTCATGGAGAATATATGGGAATGAACTGGGATCCAATCATGAAATCCATTTAAATACTATGGCATGACATTCAATTTTATTCTGAAGAAAATGGTAACCACTAAAAGGCTTTTGTTCTTGATTGTCGTTATTTTATTTTAAAATCAGAACAGTGTTGTGACTGAAAATGTACTATGGGAAGCCTCATATAAAGGCCTTTCCTCATGTGGGCCTTTCCTCATAAGGAGAACTTTGGTCATACAGCTGGTAGGTTGGATGCTGAAAAAGCTGGCCAGTAGTGGGTGGGTGTAATGGCTCAAGTACAAGGGCACTAGCTACTCCTATGATTTGTGTCACAGCAAGTCACAAAAAAAGTTTAAATAAGGGTTGATTCAAATGCCCATAACTATGAGAAATTCCGTATTTACCTGATATCTATCTCTCAAGCATAAAATGCCTTTCTTCTTGGTTCTTTCTCCAAATCTTGGTAAAGTTATACCTCCATGGATTTCTTACATGATGAATTTTAATTATTTAATCTACAGCAGAAAAGCAAAATGACCTGAACAACTGAAATGCTGCTGAAAAAGCCTAAGAGGTCATACTGAAAAGAGACTTCTCTTGCTTTCATGGTCATTCTGAGGCTCCTTACTCTTGTTTTTGATACACTTACTAGAACTTTAGTTATCTAGTTTCTAAACTTAATTTAACATATGTGTAAGGTGGGACAAGGTACTAAGATTTGTCACATCGGAAGTTGCAAGAAATAGCTGGGTATGGTGGCGCACACCTGTAATCCCAGCTACTTGGGAGACTAAGACAGGAGGATCACAAGTTTAAGGCCAGCCTCAGCAATGTAATGAGACTTTGTCTCAAAATATAAAATAAAAAGGGGGTGTAGCTCAGTGGTGAAGTGCCCCAGGGTTCCCTCCATTGCCAATCAGAAAAATAAAGAATTGCAAGAAATAGCTGTTCATCTTAAAGGTAGAGGAGGGCATAAACTTTAAAATCAGAAACCAGAACTCTGAAATTATTGGGCTTAAAAATATTCTGGAGAACAAAAAGCATCCCCAATAATACTTGCAAGTATAATTGCATTGTAATCAATGTTTATATTTTAACAGTCATGCATAGAACAGATTCTGTTTAGGGATATGACATATCTCAGACTCACATCCCAAATGGAAAAAGTGAAATTCAAAGAAAAATTATTGGCACTGCAAGAGGTAAATTGCTACATCCTCTCCCCTTTGATAATTGATAGCTGAATTAAGTATGTTTTGGAGTCTCTGAGAATCACCTTATGGAATTTGACCCTAAATAAGCATTTTCATTTTCCCTTGGTTCCTTTGTGATTTGAGCTTTTCTGTCCTGTTTTGTGTTGTTCAACCATTATTCTCTACTGTGACTTTGAGAATTCTATTTCCTACTATACTCTGAAATCTGATATATTTTCTCCATGTCTTAGTTCAGCTGGCTCTTTTATATCCACAGTTAAAGTTTCATAGAGACCCACTCAAATTAAACATCATCACTTTAAATTAAAATGTGTTACACAGAGGATTAATAGACTCCAGGATATTAATTTGAAAATTTTAGGTAATCCCAACTCATTTCTTAGGGTGAAGGAATCTCAGGAGATTTTGGTCAAAGCAACCCTTTCTTCTGGATGCTATCATGCATACTTTATCTCTGAGATTGGCAACCCAAGGTGTTTTCATTATTGGCCAAGGATCTCTGCTTTCTTTTTCCCTTTTCTCCTTTTTTTTTTCTTTTCTTTTTCTTTTTATTTTTTTGGTACCAGGAATGAACCCAGAAGCACTTAGCTCCTGAGCCACATCCATCCTGCCCTTTTAAAAAATTTTTTATTTTGACAGAGGGTCTCATTAAGTTGCTTAGGGTCTCACCAAGTTGTTGAGGCTGGCTTTGAACTTGGCATCCTCCTACCTCAGTCTCCTGAGCCATTGGGATTACAGGCATGTGCTACACATCCAGCATGAATCTTTGCTTTTTTCAAGGTCATTACCTCATCTAACCTAGAACTATCAAGATAGCTCATGAATTTTTATTCAATAACTCATTGATTCATTCAACACACAATTTTCAAGGCAGTGGGGATACAATTATGAACAAAAAAGATGTGGTCCCTGTTCTTGTAGAATTTCCATTTCAGTGAGATATGGATTTGAAACAAGCAAGTATGCAAAAAAATAAAAAAATATTCATTCAAATAAACAATTTTAAATTGTAATCAATATTAAGAAGAAAAAAAAAGATCAGAGAGAGAAAAAAATAGAAAATACCTACCTTAGATAAGATGAGCATGGAAGGAAGTAACATTTAAACTGAGACTTAAAAGATATGAAGGGCTGGGGCTGGGGCTCAGTGGTAGAGTGCTTGCCTGGCTTGTTGAAGCTCTGGGTTCAATCCTCAGCACCACATAAAAATAAATAAACAAAGTAAAGGTATTGTATCCATCTACAACTAAAAAAAAAGAAAATAAATAAAAGTTATGAAGGTGTTAACCATGTCAAAAAAGAGAGAAGGAAATAGCATGTACCAGGTAGGAAGGAGTTAGTTTCATTTGAGGAACTGAAACTGAAAGAAGCTGAGTATAGCCAGAATGGGAGGGCAAGGTGAGAGCAACTCAGGAGGAGGCTGAAGTGATGGCAAGGTGGTTTCCTGGAGACCAGTGCCAAGCAGCAATATATGGGTAGCACACTTGCTGAGATTGAGGTCCCATCTTTCACTTAAAATAGATTTTGAACATGACATCTAATACCTATCATTGCATTGTCTTACTACATAAGGGCAAAAAGAAAATAATCATACAGCAATTATTATTGAAATTCAACTTCTTTGGATGGAGCAATATTTAGGAACCCTTTCACAACTGTCTTTTGGCTTAGGAGATAGCAATATTTTATCTTTTCAGTCTGACCCTAAAGTAAAGATAGACCCCAAATATGGAGTGTATAAAATTTTGTTTAACCTGTTCCTTACTTAGAGTATCAGTATACCTGAAAGATAGGAACTAAGCCATCCAAAGTCTCCTCCAGATGGGATAGCATGAAGCTAGCAAGAAAATTCAAGAAAAAATAAGCAGCATATCAAGCTTTACAAATGGTAAGCAGCAGTGATGATCAATCTGTATAGTCATAAAGATGATACACTACATGGAAATCACTATTGTGTGTGTGTATCTGTGTGTGTGTGTATGCATACCTCATTACAGGCAAAAACTGACCAGAAAAATAATCCCAGTAGTTCCTATTAATATTTGATGACCATTCATATTTCTTCTTTTGGGAAATGTCTCTTCAGTTCCTTTGCTCATTTATTGACTGGGATATTTGGATTTTCAGGTTGTTAAGTTTTTGAATTCTTTGTATATCCTAAAAATGAATGCCCTATCTGAGGGGCAGGTGGCAAAGATCTTCTCCTATTCTGTAGGTTCTCTCTTCATGCTCTTGATTGTTTCCTTTGCCAAAAGAAGCTTTTTCATTTGATGCCATCTCATTTATCGACTTACGATTTTACTTCTTGTACTTATGGTGTCTTGTGAAGGAAGTCTGTTCCTGAGCCACCATGTTGGAGTATTGGACCTACATTTTTTTCTAGGAGGTGCAGGGTTTTTGGTCTAATTCCTAGGTCTTTAATTTACTTTGAGTTGAGTTTTGTGCAGGGTGAGAGGTGAGGGTTAAATTTCATTCTGCTACATATGATTTCCAGTTTTTCCTGCACCATTTGTTGAAGAGGCTATTTTTTTTTCCAATGTATATGTTTAGCACCTTTGCCTAATATGAGATAACTGTATTTATGGAACTAAATAGATACTTCTCAAAAGAAGAAATACGAATGGTCAACAAAAATATGAAAAAATGTTCAACATCTCTAGCAATTAGAGAAATGTAAATTAAACCTACACTGAAATTTCATCTAACAGTCAGAATGGCAATTATCAAGAATACAAGCAACAGATGTTGGCGAGGATGTTGGGGAAAAGGGTACACTCATACATTGTTGGTAGAACTGCAAACTGGTGCATTTATTCTGGAAAACAGTATGGAAATTCCTCAAAAAAACTAAGAATGGAACCACCATTTGACCAGTTATTGGACTCCTCGGCATATATCCAAGGGATTTAAAATCAGCACATTACAGTGACACAGTCACTTCAATGTTTATAGCAGCACAATTCATAACAGTTAAGCTACAGAGCCAACCTAGGTACTCTTCAACAGATGAATGGATAAAGCAAACGTGGTGTGTATATGTATGTGTATATGTGTGTGTGTATATATATATACGTATATATATATATATATACCCACACAATGGTGTATTACTCAGCCATAAAGATGAATGACTTTATGACATTTACTGGTAAATGGATGGATCTGGAGACAATTACACTAAGTGAAATAAGCCAATCCTCCAAAACCAAAGGTTGAATGTTTTCTCTGGTATGTGGAAGCTAATCCACACTGGGGGGAGGGATAGAAGTTCATTGGACTAGTAGAAAGGGGAATGGAAGGGAGAGGGGATAGGAAAAGGAAAGACAGTGGAATGAATCTGACCTAACTTTTCTATGCACATATATGAATACAACACAGTGAATCTTCACTGTCGTGTACAATCATAAGAAATTATTTTTTTAGAAAATCTATGGATAAATGGAAGAAAGATCAATAGAGGGAAGAGAACAGGATGTTATGATTTGGATGTGAGGTGTCCCCCAAAAGCTCAGTTGTGAGACAATGCAAGAGGGAGAAATGATTTGGGTTATGAGAACCTTAACAAAATCAGTGAATTAATCACTGATGGGATTAAATGAGTGGTAACTGAAGGCAGATGGGATGTGACTGAAGGATGTGGAGCATTGAGAGCATGGCTTTGGGGTATATATTTATATATGGCAAGTGGAGAGCTCTGTTTCTACTTCCTAATCATTATATGAACCACTTTCCTCTGCCACACTCTTTTGCCATGATGTTCAGCCTCACCCTGAGCCCTGAGGAATGGAGCCAGCTATCTATGGATAGAGAACTCTGAAACTATGAGCCCCCAAATAAACTTTTCCTCTTTTGCAGTTTTTCTGGTTGAGTCTTTAAGTCACAGCAGTGAAAAAGCTGAGTAAAACATAGGAGGTGGAAAAAGGAAAGGAAAAAGAATAATGGAGTCAGAATTAGAATAAGATATATTCCATGCTTGTATAATTGTCAAAATGGATTCTATTGTCATGAATAACTAACAAGAACCAAGAAAAGGTAAAAAAAAAATATTTGATGAATTGTAGAAAGTAGGAAGAATTATTGAATTTGTTTTCAGTCTTAGTTTAAGCTTTGGAGTTATTATTATTGCAACATCACTTACAAAAGAACTTTAAGTCAAGATCTGGTTTAAGAACATTACATTTTGAGTTTTGTGGGCAGTATTGTGGTAACCATTCATCACATTCATCAGGCCTGCTTTCTTCCCTTGGTCTTCCACTCTGCCCTTATCCTCTTTCTCTTCCCCCCACCCTCATTAAATGCTCCTCTCCAGCTGACATATGTATATTGAGGCCCCCTGAGAAATTCCAGTTTCATATAGTGTCCTCCTGTTGGAGGCCCAGATTCCTAAAGTTCTGGACTGAGAAGAGTCGTAGGCCTCGATGAGAAAAGTGGACACCCAAGACTTGGGTGTGCTTGTCCAGGTCTCCCCACCACACCTGTGCAAGTAGATTTCTACCCATAGCTTTTCTTAAAATTATCATGTGGGTTAATACATCTCAGTTTTAAGTGAAAAATATTGAAATTTGTGCAATTAGAAGTAATCTATGTTATGATATTAGTGTCTATGATTATTTAGTGTGAATTCGTATATCAGATGTCTTTCTAATTCAACAGCTAATAAGAGTCAGAATCTGGGGGATGGACAAGGGTAGTGGGAAGTCTTTGTGTTTAAGGCTGTTATATATAGCTTTGAGAATTACTATAATATTTTTGTCCAACATTTAGGGTCCTTAATTTACTCATTGGAAACCTTCTATGCTTCCATTAGAATTCCCAATCAAATACAGTATCTTGCCTTTGCATGTTATTATGACTTTAGTAAATTGATTGATAACCAATATATAAGAAATGAAGATTTTTTTTCTAAAAATTAAAAAAAATTCCTACAAGTATAGCTTTAAATAAAGTATTTGTTGTAGTTTTTCAAATGGCTCTTCTGATTTTCTTTCTTTTCTTCATCATCAAATATTTCTCATTTATCAGTGAATCACATCTCAGATTAATATTTAGATAAAATATATTTTCTCCCTTTTAAATACTTCTATAGTCTCATCTGTTTTTATGGCATGTTACTGCATGTCTCCAGAGGCACACAGCATTTTTATTTTCAAGTAAATTTATATTAGTTACAGTCTCCAGCTGTTTTAGATATAGGATCATTTCCTGTTGGTACTGTTTCCAGGACAGTTCTTTTTTCTCCTCACAAAAATGAAAAATGTAATTTAACAAAGACATCCTATAATTGCCTTCATATCGAGCAAGGTATCTAGCAATCTAAATACTTTATTTTATTTAAAACATCTGTCTACATAATATCTAGTGATTGTCCAGGGCTATATCATCCTTGGGAAAGGCAGCTGCTGCCATTTTTATTTAATTTATAGGAAACCAACAAAAATGCCTCCTTAGTATCGAGTCTTCTGCCACTATATATTACAAGATTTTAAAAAAATGAGAATAGTTTACCTCTTTGGTATTTGCAATTAATTTAGTCTTTGTCAGATTGGAATAGACCATTATTTAAAAATCACTATGGCAACATTCTGTAAGAATAGTAAGTTTTTAAGTTTTTGTTTTCACACATACACACACACATATATATCTCAAAGTATCATAGTAAAAATGGTGGCATGCTGTTCTACTTATATTACTAGCCTCACACTGGAATCACATTTTAATTGTGAAGCTTTCTTAATGCCATTTGCAGTGTATTTTCTTTTCATGTATAATAAAAATGTAAAGTCTTTTATTGTAAAGCCTTTCTGCTGATTAGAGCAGTCAGTTGATATTGTTACCTTTTAGAAAATGCATAGAGAAAGATGGCAGCTTCTATAAAAGCTCTTTGTCTTGGGAATGATACTGAATTTTCCTTATAGAGAAACCCATTTGTAAATTCTATTTATTGTGCATGACCCTTAGAGCCTAAAATGAAGTGTTTGACTTTTAATAGAATCAAGATAGGCACAACTGAATGCCAAAAACAACAGACATCTAACCTTAGAATAGTGTGTCTAAATGAGAAAGTTTACCTTTTCCAGGGAAGTAATCAAAATATTCCTCTTTGGAACACTAAGAATATGAAAGGGAAATGATTATGGTTCCCTAGTGACATACTGTTATGATTGACAGGAAAAACCAACATGCGTGCCACCTGAGACATCTTGTTCAGGAACTTTCTGGAGGGTAGTAAATTGGTGTTGGCACAAACACAAAAAAATAAAATGACTTGATTCAGCACTTTTCAATTCTAAATCCCCAAACACTAAAGAAAGGAGTAAATATTCATCAAATGATCAAAATTTATATTGATTTTTATTCTACATTAGCAGCTCAAAGTTAAGATTCTTGACAGGGTGGATGTCGGTTTGAATGATTCTCTTTGAAATGAGGATATAGGCACTGAGCCTGAGTGCTACCATGCATTCCTGAACCATAGGCCCTGATTATTAGAACCCTAGGAGGCTAAATTTTTAAAAGAACAGTATAAAGGCACACTTGTTCAATTCTGTTTTGATAACTAAATTGTTATTATTAGTATGTAAAATAATTCTTGTTGTTCCTGCTTCATTCCTTTTTTTCCATCACCATCTAAGGGTAACTATTTTATAGAATTTCAAAGAAACTGGAGTGCATGTCATAGTTACAGAGTGAATAGTAGCATTTGCCAGCATAGTTGTACTTGGGAAGGAAATGTCAGTCCTGCAGGGCAAAAGAAACTATGATTGTATCTTCAAAATATACATTTTTAATTTTTAGTTTCTGCCAAAAAGTAAATAAGGATTTTTTCCTTAGTGGAATTTAGAAGATGGGAATAAGAATAGTGCCATAGAATATAAATACAGACCTGATGCCTGTGTCGTTGTGCAGAGATTTGCCAAGGAAACAGTAATGGAGAGACATTGAAAATTCTAATCATCCCCTCCGGTCCACGCAGTGTAATCACACTTCCTTCCCACCCTAGCTCATGACATAAAATGCTGAATTTTTAATGAGTTTAACTACTTGTATTATCAAAATAGAGGGAATGACGGATGAAACACTCCACAATTCACAAATGCAATTGTGTGATATGTTTGTTTTTTTATGTTTGTCAGATGGAGGTATTTTTGTTGTTGTATTTTTAGTAAATATCTGTCATTAAAATAGAGGGAGAGAACATTTTTCTTTATACACAAATACATAAGGGATAATGAAAATAGTATTGATGTTAATTTCTTCACTCTGTTTAAATGCTTATCATTTAATAAATATCATTAAGGATGTAGTTTTAAAATTGAATTTCCTAAACATTATAGTGAAAGTTTTTAATGGTTTGCAAACAAGTCAATAAAAATTAAAATCTCTTATAGATATAAATATAATACTTTGACTTAAATCAGTTATCTTTCACATATAGACATGAGAACTATAATAAATGTTGAGGACCTAAAGCTAAGTTTTCTCAAGTTACCAATATGGTAATTACCAATATGATTTTTGTCTATTGTTGTACAAAGATTAATATGTGCAGTAGTCTTTAATGACAATATTAAAAAATTTTAGAGAATCCTTGTTAAATATATATATGTGTATATATATATATTTAATTTTTAACAAGGGAAATATATGTTTAATGCTTTTCTAATTCTCTTACCCAATAATTAAAAGAATATTTGACAAATTTACTAATTGCTTTTTGGCAACATTTTTTAAATATTAGTCTTATCCTTGAATGAATATTTGAGCTCCTTTCACATACCATTAATTTTTCTGTAATTCTAGACTATATTATCCCTGAGGGGAGACACTGTGTCTGACCCACATTTGTATCTTGTATGGTGTCACACATAAGACATATTTGTTGAATGAATAAATGAAGACCCTTAACCAACTTACTCCCCGCTCCAAAAAAATGTTACTTCTTTAATACTAAGCTTTCCTGTTCTAACTATGAAGAAAGAAGTTTTGATATTCTACCCAGTTGTGCATTTAAGGCTGGAAGAATGACATAACATGAGATTCTTATTCATTGTGATGACAAATGCTATTTGTATTTAGTCAGAAAGTAGCTAATCATGGATATGTGAGTTAATTTTCATAGAAAGCTTGTTTCTGAACAAAGGAAATGAACTTTGAATTCAGTTCCAAAGGTGAGTTATTTTAGGAAATTATGAACGGTCAATAATGACAAGAAGAGCAAAAATACCAAAAATTAAACACGTCTTAGGGAAAAATTCTGCAAAGGTGAGAAATCTAAATCCTGGAGTGTGAGGAACTCTGCCAAAGAAAAGAGTAAAGATTTCCAAGTGCAGATTCTAATCAGCCCTGGAAGTTCTTGGCAAGCCCTGTGGAGGTCTTGAGACCTGATGGTGTTTTCAGAAAAAGGAAGCAATCTGGGCTAGTTGCAGAAGAGGAATACTACTGAGGGGAAAGAAGGGAAGCATGGTAAATGTTTGTTTAAAGAAGTAAAGGAAAGGTGTTTGCTTAACTGTACTGCACTGAGGGTTAAAAAGGACTGAGTAGTAAAAGTAGGAAAATATCCCCAAATAATAACATGATTGCCAGAAAAAGTAGAGTTTATCCCCATCATATTAAAGAATACCCATGATTTTCCTAAGCTGATATACAGTCTTCCAAATACAAACATGGCATTGTCAATATGACCTCCAAATCCCCACATGACTTGTGAATTAAAGAAGGCTTTCTTTTCTCTTTTTTCTTTTTTTCCCTAGAGAATAGTAAACAAATTATATATTTCAATACTTTTCTTTTCTGCCAAAGAAAAAATAGTCTCCTTTCTGAGGGAGAACAAAGCCAACAATTTAAAATGTCAAGCTGAGGCTACAACCTTCAAACTTTTATTTCTTTGTACATTTTAATCCATTTTAGATATTCAAACTCAGTAAATTGATTGAGTCAATGTATATAGAACACCAATTACATACATGGGTCATGTAGGGATACAGAAGTAAATATGTAATCCGAAGAGTCTGCCCTCATGGAACTTCCAATCCACTGGAGCAGGATGGACAACATAAAATGAATAACGTATCTGGCTACAAATGGTAAATTTGTATAAAGGAGGACAGGCATTGCCAGGGGTGGGAATAAGTTGCAGTTTTAATAGTAGGTCAGGGAAGACCTGGATGACAAGATGACATTTCAGCAGACTTGGGGAAGGTGAGAGACTGAGCTGTTAGGCAAGATGAGAACAAATGCCCTTAAGAGTATGCCTACAAGCCCTGTTGGAGCAGGTGGTAATGGGGAGAGGACTGAGGAAAGATCAGTGCATAGGGAATATGAGCAAAAACCTGATTGGAAGAAGTTGAAGAGAAGACAGAAAATGGAATCGGCAGTATAGATAATGCATAGTGGCTTGCCACAATGCAGAACAGAAAAATGGGGAGAACAGATCAGAGTCAGTTGATATTCAGGAATTATTTTTCCTTCTTTAACTATTGTAAAAGCAACAGTTTTGGGGGAGGGTAGGATGGATAATGTGCTAATATGAATAATACAATAGAGGATAAAAATTTGATTCAGGAGAGAAAGATGATTTTCATGGTTGATCATCTTTGAGCTGATAGGAGGTGCAAATGGAGTGATTGACTAGATAGAAAAATGGACAGCTTCCACAGAAATAGGAGGGAAAGTAGAGGACCTGGACCTAGGTAGCTGGTAGCTGGATGAATTTGGTGGGAACCTATAAAGTTTAGTATGAGTGAACAGGGAGCACTGCAATGATAGGAGTTAAGAAAGAGTACACTTAATTTTAATATTTCCAGCGTACATATTAACACAACAAAGGATTCTGGTACATGCAGTCATAAGGAATTCATTGAGGTTTCTTAACTAAATCAGTGCTTTTTAAGGACAAGTATAAGGCCTATGACTATGTGTTTATAATAGTGATTATGTGTATAATCCTTCAAGATAATTAAACTGACTGAAATTTCTCTACCCCCAAAATGTACCATGGGCTATTTTGTTATTAGTCAGAGGGAAACTTCAGAGGGAAGTTTATAGTTGAGTAATTATTCAGGCCCCAAAGAAGATCATTGAATTTGATCACCATATACCAAGTCAAATTTAAACAAAATATTTTAGAACAGTGTCCTGTGTCCTGATTAAATTGTTAATTTGTAGTCTAAATTCGAGGAGGAGTATCTCTTGTTATTTAGGCATTAGGTGTATACAAAATAAAGGGGGGAAACATGCTACTAATGATAAGAAGCAAAATAATTGTATTAAATCTTAGATGAAAGGCAGCATTTTTAACTTTATTGGGTTGCCACAACAAAATACAACAGACCAGATTATTAAATAAAAGAAATTTGTATTTCACAGTTCTGAAGGTTGAAAGCCCAAGATGAAAGCCCAAGTTGAAAGTCTGCAAGTGTTCTTTCTGGTAAGGCCCCTTTCCTTAGCTTGTAGATGGCCATCTTCTCGAAGTATCATCTGGCCTCATATGTGACTTCTCTTCCTATGGGGACACCAGTACTATTGGATTAGGGCCCTACCCAAGTGACCTCATTTAGCTTTAATTACCTTAAGATCCTGTATTGAAATATGGCTACTTTGGGGCTTTGGGCTTCAACACATGAATTTGGAGGTAAGAGGACATAATTCAGTGTATATATATAAATGTATATATATATATTATTTTATTTCAGTATATATGTTAAAGGTTACTAGAGGTATTAGTTACTGGAATCTGTTAGGCATTCCCACTGTTTGGAAGGCTGAGCTTCCAACCTCATGGGAACTGACAATTTCCTTCTCACTGTGATGTTCTCAAAGTACAAGTGGCAGGAGCTATGCAAGTATATTTGTTCTAATCCATTGAATGACTATTTTGTCAAGACAGAAGAAGAGAATGGGGGAAGATTAAGGCTATCACAGAAAGAATTGCAACTTTGGTGGCATTTCCCCAGTATCTGAATTCCTTAACCTGACTTCCTCCACAGTCTATCCTTTTCTACTTTATTTTCTTCATTCAAATGCCCCAAAGCTCCGTTCTCCAGTTATCTCAGTTCTGTCTCAAATACCACTTCTATCAAGCCTTTACTGCCCATACCAACCTTCAGGAAATTAATTTGGGAGGAGAGCAGAAGGATAGGAGTGATCAAGAGAGGAGATACTTGTTAGAAGATAATTGTACTGCAGGTGAGAGATGATAAAGACTTGGACTAGTCTGGCAGCAGTGCAGATTGGAGAGACAGACTGAAGAGACATTTTGGAAGATGAATCAACAACTTAGAGAGTAAATTGTGGGAAATGAAGAGGAAGAGTCAAGAATGACAAATTTCTGATCTGAGACAATAGATGATACCATTTATTTAGATAGAAAGGCTAAGTATGAAAAGCTCTGGGGATGTGGTAATGATGAGAATGAAGAGTTCTGTTTTGAACAGTAAGGTTTAAAGTAATCCAAATGATGGCAGATGGCAGATGATTGGTTGGATATTTTAATGTGGAGCTCAGAGGACAAAATTAGAAGGCATTACTGTAGAGATGGCGGTTCAAGCAATGAATGAGGATATAAAGAGTTCCAGAATCAAATTCTGACACAACCAGTAAATTCAGCTGTGATACAAGAAAATCAATCACTGAACAATACATAAAATGAATTTGGGGGTGGTGGAGAAGGAGAGAAGTAGAATAATTGAGAATCTATTGTGGGTCAGGCAATAGGTAAACAGGCCTAGAGAAGGATGATGTGAGATCTGATCCTTTTTCCTCTTCTTATCCTACATTCTGTCCATGATATTCTCATTTTATCTAATTTCATCTGCTGCCTCTAGGTTTGTATTTTGGTCCTAACACTTCTACATACCTGCTGAACATCTTGCTCTGATTGTCCCACCTGATACCTCAAACTAAAAGGCTCAAATCTAGCTCATTCATTCCATCTACCCATTCTGCTCTTCTTATGTTCTTACTCCAGTTGAAGGCACCATGGGCCTCTCAGCAGCCTAGAAATGAGATGGATCCATCACAGAGTCTTGTTCTCTTTTTTATTTCTTTAATGATTAAGTTGCCAAACATTATTATGTCATTAATATTAATCAGATTTTTTTCTATATGTAAAATATAGTCACTTCTAAAAGTGTCCACCATTATCATAGATGATAAAATTCTTTTAAATAGGGAAATTGTTGTATTTTAAGAACTGTACTTTTGAAATATTTCTCCTAAAATTCGTCTTCAGACTAAGATATGTTATGAGAAAAATTTAAAACAGTCTGCAGAGAGATTTAGACTGGAATAGCCATTCAACCTTAGCAAAAGGAACTACTGTGGTTCTATTTTTATCAGCACATTTAAGAATGAATCACTGGGAGCAGGAATAGAAATAGAGATGGATAGGAAAGACCCAGGCAATGTAATTCATCTCCTTGTTAGTGAACTGAAGTTTCTATGCCAAATGCCTGTGAAATATTCTGCAATAAAATCTCAGATTACAATATTTCAGTTGTTTTGTTAAGTAACTATCTTTTGAGTTGTCCTTAGCTTTGTTCTCTAAACTCCTTTTCATATATCCCCATCATGTAAAAGGTGTTTCACTTTGTTCGCAGAAATGACCAAGGATCACAAAGGGATGACCGCTGATTATTTTTCCATGGTGGCAGTGAATCCACATTGCTTTCCTCTCTTTGATCCTTTTAGTGACCTGTGGCACATATATGTGAGATCATTACCCAGAACAAGCCATGGTCTAGTATGTTACTTAAGATGGTTAAAAACTAACAGAGACATCTACATACCAAACATGCCTCTAATGGCACAGATGCATTACTGTGATGGAATTTCCTGTGGAATACTTAGTATAGTATGACCGTCTCATTGTGCCTACAGCTTTGCAGTGGAAGGGAGGGGGCAACACATGGGAAGAGTACTGTTTTAAAATTGTTTGTTATTTAATATCTTTACTATTTATCACAAAAATGTATGATTTTTTAAAAACTATTGTTTTTCTAATTATTGACTCTTTATATTGTTTTATCTTTAAAAATATATACCCAGATTAGTAGGTATAATTCTTCCAGGTCCCATGGTGTTTGCAAAGCTCTTAGCTGACACTCTTCTATGTGTGCCATTAACATTCTGCATACTCTTCTTCCACATCATTAATAAAGATGCAAAATAACACTGGATTTAGCATTTCCTTTGTCCTTCTCACCAGCCACACCTCCTATCGCCAACTGAATTTACTCCATGTAACATTATCCTTTGTTTATAGTGTTAAGACATAATTCTTAATCCAGAAGTGTCTATTCTTAGTCAAGCCAATTGGTTTAAGCAAGAAAAGTTCACATGAACCAATATAGAGATTAGTATTGAACTATTTTCTGAAACTTTACGTAACTATAATATTTTAACATTGCTTCTTTAAGTAGTTCTTCCTCAGCAATGGAGAGCACTCACAATTAGCTGTTTGCAAAAAACAACACAAAAATTCTAGAACAGTTTGAGACCTTAGTTCTCATAAGATAGCCATTTTCTTTACAGAATCCTAATTCAGCCTTTTAAGTAGTCACTGTTTTATAACACTTTTCTCCTTAGTCTCTTCTGTAAAACTAGAGACCAGGTAAGAGGTTTTGGTTGGCTCTGGAGACTAAGAAGAGGTTATGTGTGACTTGACTTTTCTTACATTTTATAGAATTTTGGTGACTACTCAACAGCTGACCCACAACTGTTTTTCTTAGGAGACTACTAATAAAAATTGTACAATAGAAGTCTTAAGGTTTATTAGAAATGTTAGTGGATATGCTTGGATTTAGTGAATCACACTAAAAGAAAAATAAGAGCACTTTGGTCCACAGTGTGCGTGAACTCAGCATTGCCTCTTCCTCTTTACCATGGACAAGTTTGCCCCCGAGGAGACTTCATTCTCAGTCTCATCTGGCATTCTAGGGAACCCTAAAGCCAAAGGGATTATAACAGCTGCAATAAATAAAGCATCTATTTAATACATTTCCATGCCAAATAATATTCAGCATTCTTTTGAATGCATTGGTTTGATAGAAAACAGCATAGTGAACTTACTACCTCTTTACAGGGAGCCCCAAGTAACTATGAAAGTTTTAACAGTTCAAACCTGCATGCAAGCAAATTACTATTCCTTTGCCTTAAAATTATTAAGAAAATACAGAGAATCAAAAGGTAAAAATGTAATAAAAGAAACCTATTTTTACTATTGGAGAGGCATTAGAATTAATACTGGACTTTTAAAAAATCCTATTTCTAGGGAAGAAAATAAAGAAACATTCAGAATATATATATATATTCTGTATGTATATATTCTGTATGTATATATGTAGTATACATTCTAGTATCTGGGTTGGAGGGGAAAATCTTTAAAAAATAAATATCACACATGTGACAATGTGAACAAGAATATTATTAAAGAATTTCACAAATTTTATGTAAAGTTTTATCATACAATATTATATCAGGGATATTTTGTGATATTTACTGAGTCTTCTGAGAGTTCATTTATTCAGGTCATATTTTAAGGAAGAACTTACAAGATTCAGATCTAATATATAATTTTGTAATATGCCCAGTTGATCCTGTTAAATCCAACCCAAAAAGGAACATATAATGATGTGAATAATTCCAATTTTTTGAATTGTTACACCTCACTTGAAATGCATTCTTTCTGGATTAAAGCAGCCATTCCTCTTTGTTTCTCTCTCCAGGCTGAGGTTCAGCTATGCTACCTGGAAGCACAAAGAGATGCTGTGGAGCAGATGTCCCTCAAGCTGTACAGCGAACAGTATACCAGCAGCAGCAAGAGAAAAGAAGAGTTTGCTGATATGTCAAAAGTTCATTCAGTGGGAAGCAATGGGTAGGGACTGTTTTTTGTTTGTTTGTTTGTTTTGTTTTATTCTCACTAATCTACTTTTTCATTGGCCTTCCACTGGTAGGTTTTAGGCAGGCATTTCTTCCCTAGCTTACAGACAAAGAAAAGCTCAGGAGATCAGGCATTTATGTTCTTTTCCGTTCATGTCAGAATTGAAGGCTGTGGTTTTTTATCAGACTCTTGTCATTTAACCCAGAGCTTCCTAACTCTGTTATTATTTTGTCAAAAACTATCTTATGATTTTATGAGTATTTTGAGAATACATTGTGCCAATAGTATGGGTCTTTCTTCTTTAACTATTTTTTCATTGTATTTTCCCCCTTTTTAAGCTTCATGGTTTATGTTAAAGTCTACTTATGGACACTTTAAACACCAGAATTTAATTGGAAACTTAGTCGAACATAATTTTCCTCAGTAACATAGTTAATAATTATTTAGAGACCATGGGATAGCTACTTAGCCTCACAGATAATTAATTGGAATTTTAGACTTGCACTTGAATTGTCTATGATATGTGAAAGGTCCCAACACCTTCACTGACCCATCACGAATTTCATTCAGCCTGAGACATATGGCTATGTTATATAGTATTAACTACTCATGCTATTCAACAATGAAGTTATGTATTTAAACATTTCCAAGTTTCTTTAAAAACATTGTTATACACTATGTATGTGTATTCTAATATTCTCTTTTCTGGCTCAATTTTAATATTTAATAGGTGATTATTAAAGAGTAAAAAAGTAGTGATGAAATTTAATTATTTCATAGTTTTAGTGGCTTGATAAAATCATACTCATAAAAATGGAAACAGTAGCCAATTTCTCTTTTATACTTGAGCCAGACAACAAGGGGTAGGAAATAGTCTCTCAAGCTACTTTAGTCCCAGCAGCTTGGGAGGTTGAAGCAGGAGGATCTTTTTTTTTTTTTTTTTATTTACTTATTGATTCATTGAACACAAATGGAGTACAGCTATTGTTTCACTGGTTGTACACAAAGTAGAGTCACACCATCTGTGTGTTCATACATGTACACAGGGCAATGGTATCTGTCACACATTCTGTTATTATTTTTACCCCCCACCCTGCCCCCACCCCTCCCTTCCCTCTATGCTATCTATCCTCCCTCCATTCTTGCTACCCTTCCCCCCGCATTATGCATCATCATTCATTTATCAGAGAGACCATTCGGCCTTTGGATTTTTGGTATTGGCTGATCTCACTTAGCATAACAGTCTCCAACATCATCCATTTACCTACAAATGCCATAATTTTATTCTTCTTTATGGCTGAGTAATATTCCATTGTGTATATATACCACAGTTTCTTTATCCATTCATCTACTGAAGGGCATCTAGGTTGATTCCATAATCTAGTTATTGTGAATTGAGCAGCTATGAACATTGATGTGGCTGCATCACTGTAGCAATCTGATTTTAAGTCCTTTGGGTATAGGCCAAGAAGTGGGATAGCGGGGTCAAATGGTGGATCCATTCCAAGTTTTCTAAGGAATCTCAATTCAATCCCAGCCTCAGCAACTTAGTGAGGCCCTAAGTAACTCAGCAAGACTGTGTCTCCCAAAACAAACACACACCCCACTGGCTGGGATGTGGTTCAGTTGTTAACTACCCTGGTACGGAAAAATAAGCTACTTTAAATATTTGTAGCATTATATAAAACTATGGCATACGTTTTAGTCACCCTTTTTGTTACTGTGGTCACAAGACCTGACAAGAACATTATTAAGGAGGAAAAGTTTCTTTGGGGGCTCACAGTTTCAGTTTCAGAGGCCTTAGTCCATAGACCGCTAACTCCATTCCTTGGGACTTGAGGTGAGGCAGAACATCATGGCAGAAGAGTGTGGTGAAGGGAAGCAGCTCACATGATGATCAGAAAGGGGTGAGCGGAGGAGGGGAGAGAAAGAGAGACTCTGCTTGCCAGATATAAAATATATACCCCAAAGGCATGTCCTTAATGTCTACTTCCTCTAGCCACACCGTACCCACCTTCAGTTACCACTCAGTTAATCCCCATCAGAGGATTAATTCACTGATTGGGTTAAGGCTCTAATAACCCATTCATTTCACCTCCAAATGTTCATGCCTTGAATTTTGAGGGAACATATCACATCCAAACCATAACAGAATGTAACTCTAACCAGAATGTTCCCTGGAAAGGCAGGATAAAATGAGCCTTTTTATGTACTTCTCTTCTGACTGGAACTACAGTTCTCACACAAAGTTTGTGTTAAATTAAGTATACAGATTACAAATTCTGTCTTATAAAAACTCAGGTTCTAAGAATACTGAAAAGGAATCATAGTCATAATTTTGTTTATGAAATGAAGATGGATTTTAAAATTTTTCATGTTTAACTGCCTATGTGAATATATAATTATTATATTATTATATAATTATAGAATTATATATAATTTTATAATAATAATTTTATATTTTTATAAATATAATTTTATAATAAAATTATTAAATAATTATAAAATTATTATTATTATTATTATTACTTGTGGTGCTGGGGATTGAACTCAGGGCCTTGTGCTTTTGAAGCAAGCACTCTACCAACTGAGCTATATCCCCAGCCCTGTAAATTATTTTATTAGTCTATTTTTTTATGGAACAGTAGAACAAATGTGTGATTGTTTTTTAGTCTATTTTATATAAGACATGTTATATATATATAATTGATTCTTCTTATTTTTTCAGTAGACATTTATTCACCAGAGAAAAATCATAGCAGCAAATAAGAAAGAAAAGGTTAAATCTTGGACCATGAACAATAAACTGTTTTGAGGTCTTTATGTGCTTTAATTTCTCTAAATGCCTAAGTAGTCTCTGGTGTACATGCAAGCATAAACTTTAGGTCACATTTTCATGTTTTTTAAAAACCTTGGGGATTGAGCAGCACCACGTGCTTCTGACCCCAGATTCCAAGGACCCAACCTGAGTACTTACTCTGGGCTACACGAATCATAAATCTGCCCTGGGAATTGCTTAGTTAACAACAAGCATTGTTCTGTGAAGTGGGAGTAGGTGAACTTGCCTGATATCCTTTGTTTATGCTCCTTGGGGTGCTGAAGGCTGTGCATTGTGCAGAAATTTAAGAGTGCACTGAAGAAAAGCCAGATACTTAATAATAAGGACAAAAAACATATACTCCTTTCTATTTTCTGTTTACATACAGAAAAGCATTGTTTGAGAAATGCATGTGGGTGAGGTTATCTGGGGTGTCCTGCCCCTAAGACTCTCTGCTCCCACAGTCAAATCCTTCATTCCGAAGCCTTAAGAATATAGCTTTGTAAAATTATCTGCTCCAATGATACATAAATTTCATTAACCCTTCCTTTTGTTGCATAGACTGAGCATTGTTTCCAGTAAGTAATTGTGGGAATACTGTGGGCTTTCCAGGGTTTCCATTACATATACAATTACATATATCCAATATACTACAAAGAAAATGAAGTTGGTAGTAAAATTCATACATACCTATGTGCATGCTAAGACTATATATATATAGCAGTGATCTTAAATTTCTGCAAATTTAAAATTTTTACAATCATATCATGTAGAAATGAATTTATAACTTCTCCAGCTTGATGAAAAGATGTGTATTAAGGTAACATATCAGCTTATATCCAGTTATGAACTGTATGTATAGCAGTCATGTATATGTGTGGCAGGATGATGTCCCTGAACACATGTAAAGCTGCATGACTTCTAGAAGCAGAATATGTTCACCTGTGGAGACACTTAGCACTCGCTCCAGCAACAGGGAGGGAACCATGGTTCCTGGAGGAACATGGAATGGGTGAGTCTCTGGTGATTCTCAACAGTAGCAGAAGTCAGTGCTTTTAGAATTAAGTGAAAACACTTACTGTTTTATTTCTTTCATCCAGTAAGTATTCATTGAGAGCCTACTATGTGCATGACATGGTGCTTTGAGCATAGTTTGTTAAGAACATTTATATTCTTTGTATTTTGTAGAGCATAACCATCTCTTTTTCAGACACTTCTTCCTATCAAGAAGTAGTTAGATTTCATTTTGTAAATGAATTTCAAAGGTGTTATTTAATTAGTTGAATAGCCTCTTGTCAAAACTTAGTGTATAGTAAAAACCATGCCTTTTGCTCCATGTCAAAGTTAGAAGCCTATTGCTTCTCAGCCTTTTGGCTAAGATCAAGTGTAGTATCTTAGCAGTTTAATGAATTAGAGGCCTAAAAGGCAAAAAGGCTGGGTGCCTCATTTGTCCAGGATAGAAGGCTTAAGATGGAGTTAAGACCTCGATTGAACTTTGTGTCAAGAATGCAAAAGCCATTCCAAAAAGTTGCACTTTGCCCTCTCTCTAAAAATTTCAACTATATCCTTGGCAAACCTTTCACTCTAAATCCTGTGTTGTGTATATTCCAACTCATGAAATTTGAATTAGGGTATCTTCCTACTACAGAGAAATGAAAGCATCTTAAGAAGAATTTATGAAAACTACAAAGAATTTTGTACAAAACATTGCAAAGCAGGTATAACTCAAGACAAAATGGAGCCATTATGATGGCACACATATCTAGTCCCAGTTACTTAGGAGGCTGAGGTAGGAGAATGACTTGAGTCTAGGAGTTCAAGGCTATCCTGGGCAACACAGTGAAGTCCCTGTCTCAAACAAACAAACTTACTGGGGAATGAAATTGACCAAACTCCATTGTTATCTTGTGTGCATGTGTGAATATGTAACAATGAATCCCACTGTTACATGTAATTATAATTCAACAGTAAAAAGGAAACAAACAAAATAAAATCCCCAGAAGAAACACAGTGCATGCATGCATTAGTTTGGCAAACATTCTAAGGTTCCCTTTGTATGCTAGGCTCTATATGAAAGTGCAAAGATTAAGAACGCAAAAATGAAATGGTTCTAACCTTTGAGAAGTTCAGTTTGGTAGAAGGAGCAAAATCTGTAAACAAAATAGAAAAAAAGATTTTAAGTATTGAGTCTGCATGGATTAGGGCACAGGCTTATTGAGGCAGAGCTTATTCCAACTGTGTTGAGGGGGAGACAGCAGGGAAAGAAGGCTCTGGAAATGATCTTAGAAAAAGAACTATATCAGAAAAAGAGCTTTTCAATTTAATCTGAAACAGGCTTATTAATCACTTGCAAAGACAGGCATAGTTCCTGCCTTCATGGAATTTACAGTCTACAGGAGAGTATAACATTAAGTCAGTACCTTACCTGCATAGTAAAGGAGAAGGAGAAACGGGTGCTCCTGGAGCTTAGAACAAATGAGAAGGAGTCTTCAAGGCACAGCTGCATCCATTGTGTTCACTGCTACATTCTCCCCTGCATCTGTGCCATGCCTGACACATGCTAGGTGCTCAGAGTGTGCATGGATTCATGAATGTATGCATGAATTAATAACTAAAACTGCTGTGGGGCCAAGAGAGGGAGCAAAGGTCTGGAATCATTCAATTGCCTGCTGTTTCATAGGATTAGAGAGCAGGGTAGAAAGTTGGAGGAGGTGTGAAAAATAAGGCTTTGGAAGAAGATAAAGTCCAGATCCTAGAGTTAAATTTTGAGCTTATGATTCTTAACTAGGATCACCTGCGAAGATTTTAAGCCAGGAAGGAATGAGAGGGGAGGGAAGAAGGAGAAAGAAAAAGACTGGAAGAAGTACAGAGAGGGAGAAAGAAAAAGGAAGGGAGGAAGAAAAAGTGTGTATGCTCCATGCTACTGAAAACTCTAATTTAGTAGGTGTGAGTCGATGATAATGACTATGTGTAATGCTCACCACCAGTTGAGAACCTGCTCTGGTAGTTTTCAAAGTGTGATCTCTGTACCAGAATCATCAGCATTTCCTAGGAATTTATTAGAAATCCTATTTCTGGGTTCCACTCTAGACATACTGAATTTCAAAATCTGGGAGTAGAAACCAACATTCCTTGTTTAACAAGCCTTCCAGGTGACTCAGATGCTGATTTGAGAAACAGTGCTTGGAACATTGGAGATTTTTAGTTTGGGAATTAATAGAGATGCTAGGAATGAAAAAGATACATAAGACTTAATCTCCACTGTCCTCATATACTCAGTGTAGTGTCTGTCTGTGTGTGTGTCTGTCCATCTGTCTCTTTTTCTCTAACACACACACACAACACACAGCCTTATACAACAATGTGCAAAATTCAAGATATAGAGTGTTATAGGGGTACTGAGGAGGACTGTCTATCTAATCCAGCCTGCCTGAAGTGGGTCATTGAGACAGGGGAGGAGGGAACATCTGAGCTATCTTAAAATATGTCTAGATTTTAGCCATTAGAAAAGGGAGAGAGAGGGTGAGGATTTCAGCTATAAGACAGTAACTATGTAGAGGGTGTATGTCAAGAATTTGTAAGTGTCAAGAATCTTATATCTAAGAATATGGGAGTAAGTCACCCCTTACCATGCAAGGTTTTGGCATAAAGTCCCCAATCCAGTCTATATAGCTTATTTCCTAGTCAATGGACTGAATGAAATAGACAAAAAGCTTAAAGTTTGGCAGGTTAGATGAGTTCATTTTTCTTTAGGGAAAGATGTTTCTCTGGATTGGTGTGAAAACACACATACAAATGCATATAAAACATCCCCAAAGAGAAGTGGTATTGACAAGTGAAAATAAATAAATCAGTACTTAAAATATTGCTTGATTAAAAACCAACTTTGTTTCTCCAAATTAATTGAGCAATAAGATACGCTGAGTGACTTTAACCACCTGAGAAGGGATGTAATCACCCTGGATTTCACTGCTGCAGGGTGATCGTTCTGATTTTCATTTGAGCAACAGGTCACAAGTATCTCTGGGTAACTGAATGAACATTCATGCTCTCCCATCGTCTCTTTCTCTCACTCACACTCACTTAAACACACATGCCCTATTTTGAATATATGCTCAATGGGTATTTTTGGAACATTGCTACATAAAATGTTTTCTTTGGGGTACACACCAGTCATATAAATGAAGTACCGTCTCCTACATGTGCCAGCGTTAAGGTATCTAAGTCACCCGATAACCTAAATAAACATTTCCATTCATCATTTCTACTTCCTTTTCCTGACTCTTGCCCTATCTCAATCTAATGAATAGCTAGAAGATCAATATTCAGTTCAGGTCCTTTTTCCTACTTCTGGTGCTGTTAAATAGCACATTGTTGCAAGATAACAATGCAGCACATAGTCAAAAGGAATAAAAGGTAGGCAGACTTGGTGGTGTGTGCATGTAGTCCCAGCTACATAGAAGACTGAGGCAAGCTCAAGAATCACTTGAGCCCCAGAGTTCAAGACCAGACTGGACAACATAATGAGATCCCTGTCTCAAAATAGAAAGAAAGGAAGGAAGGAAAGAAAAAAGAAGAGGTACAAAAAGTACAGGGCTACTTCCTAAATAACTGACATTCTGACTACTATGTGATTATTAAAACAGGTCTTTCTGGGCTCAAAGGAACAAACAAAATCTGACCAGTAGATATGTAATAATTTGGGGTTATGATATTATTCTCCTTTAATGGGCAAAGTCATTAAACTGTAGACCTAGTTAGACTTCCACTTCAGTGATCTAATGCCAGGAGCCAACAAAGGGCAAACCAGAGAGGCAGAAGACTGCTTTCTGGTGAAGTATGACCTCACAGTTAAACGTCAACTAAAAAAAAATATATATGTTACACGTATGTGTAACACATATATATATTTTTAATGTATATATATGTGTATATATAACTATATGTCTAAACTATATATATAATGTGTATATAAAAATTATGGGTTTCTGTACTGATTCTGAGAGTTGATGAGGCCCTTTGAAGAGGGAAAGATTGACAATAAGACAAATGAGAAGACACCTAAGATAACTCTAATCTGCCACAATTCTGTGTGCAGAGTTTAACTCCTTTCTTTAACATTTATTCCCCTATTTGTTCCCCTTTCTCCTTCCACAAAGGATTTGAGTCAACTTATAAAAATATTGACAATAAAACAGAATAAATGTTTGACTTAAGTAATTCAGGCAAAAGTAAATTTGTGTACGTGTGTGTTGCTGGGGATCAAACCCAGAGCCTTGTGCCTGCGAGGCAAGCACTCCACCATTGAGCTCCATACCCAACCCCAAAGTAAAATATTCTAAAGAAAAATTTAAAAAGCATATTTTATGCATGTTCTCAAGAAGGGCTATGATTGGCACTAAGCTTTTCACACCCAAAAGAAAATAATAAAATCTCATTCATTGTCAAATTCTTAAAGTACTAAAATTAAAAATAATATACATCAGGTAAAATAGAAATTTCATGCCACTTAGATCTGGAGGAATTTCTCTCATTCTTTTAGGAGAAGGGGATGTCTGTGATACTATATCTCTGTAAGAGAAAGCAAATCTCCAAAACAGTTTTTTGATGTGGGGCTGCAGAACTGATGTCTAAGCATAATTCAGTAAAAGCAGTTCTGTAAGTAACTAAACTTTCCAGTCTCAACATAGCACTCTCTGGGTGGGGTCAGTCTCAGTTCTCTGGTGAGAACTCTTCATGTGACTTCTGCTACCAGGCTTTTATTAGAGATTGGGCAACAGAGTTAGTTTCAGTTTCTTCCTTTTGTAACACAAAGAGTAAATATTCTCTATCACCTAATAAATCTTTGAAAACCAATTGGACCCAGATAGATGGATGCAATGGGTTTAAATGTACTACTGGACCATTTATACTGAAGAGATTTTGTTTGTTTCTTTTAGCCCAGAAAGACCTATTTTACAAAAGGATGAGTTGCCTAATCCATACCAGTATGCCAGTAGCAGGTCTGGATCGTATGTCCACTTAACATAGATAGAAGATAATGTAGGACAGCTTATCTCTCTCTCTCTCTCTCTCTCTTACAGTTAACTCTTGCTTTGTTTTCTGAAGTGCAAGGCCCTAAATTCTAAAAAATTTCAGAATATTTTCTAGTTCCTTGGATTAGAACTTAGCCCAGTGTATTATCTGAAATTTGGAAAAGGGTTTGATTTCCTGACAGCCTAACAGAATCCTCAATATATAGCCAGAAATCTATTTTGAATTTTATGAATAATCCTGTTGGTTAGAATTTTACGGATTATTTTGGTACTTTATGCATTTTATTTCAATGATGTTGTGGACAGATGGTCCATGAGAAAGTGGGGCCAGTTATTAACAAGTTTGTAGGCATGATTTTATTTTTCTTCGCCATTTCACATGTACATGGGTATATATAAAAATTGAGAAAATTACTGCTGGAAAGAACTCCATATTCCTTTTTATTTATTAATGGCAAAGGCAGGCTGCTTTTCTCATGAGGAAGTTGCTCATGAATTTTCATTCAAAATAGTAAATTAGTGTCCACACTTTAATATGTTTAGAGTGGAAAGGGATTCTGCATGCAACTGTGCATATCAGATTCCATGTCTGGAAAGCTAAATTTTATTCTTTAATGATATTATGATTGGGCGAGGTGCCACAGTTATATATCTCCCTTCTTGCTTACATCCCATGTGAAGTAGAGGATGATGGGAATTCTGATCTATTATTAGTATTTTACTTCAGGAAAACACTTAAACTATATTTTTGCAAGATTTAGTTACCACTCCCTTTAGTTTCTTTTTTGAAAACCAGAGGCAAACTTCCCTACTCAAATAATGTGAACAGTGAATACTTAGTGAATATTTTGGGAAAGAATCAATATGCTAAAGAAGCTAGGAAAATTGGATCATTTAATACAACTCCCAGTATAGGCAAGGTGGTATTTCAGGAACCAGCCTGATGTTTTTAGATGTGTTAGTATGAAATGAACCGTTAAGCATACAAAAGATGGATATTTAAATTGTGTGTGTGTGTGTGTGTGTGTGTGTGTGTGTGTGTGTATACTCAGCCTGAGGTAGAAAAACTGTGAGAACTTTTTTAGTGTTATCTTTTCTTCAACCAATAATTGCTCTATTTTGATGATTTCTTAATTTGGTTGTCTGTTTTAATCAAAATTCCTCAGTGAGCCAAGCTGAAACCTCATATATTCACACACACTTCCTATTGATTTCACTTGGGTGAAACTTTATCGTTTAAGCAAAGTTTAAGTTGAAATGTTGAGTTAATGATGCTCACTTTAAATACCAAAGGCTGAATGCATTTATATATTCAAATACTTAGGTAGTCAAACATAACTCCCACCAGGGTTTAGAAGAAGAGTTATTTCTTAAACTATGCCAGCCTCACAAATAATATATTGCCATCCAATCTTAGAAAATGATATTAAATAATCTTTTTAGTATTTTGTTTCTTTGATGAAAAGCCCTAGAATCTTTTTTAACCTTAAAGCAGCATGGTAGAATGGTGGGCAATATGCTAGGAACTACTTCTAGCAATCATCCATCGTAGTTACGCCCAAACTTATAAAACACTAAATAAAATATTGCATATCTATTGCTCTATAGTTTTGTCTCATATCTCTGTCTCTATTAGATTCTGAGACTATAACATAAAAACATTCATAATTCTTTCTTTTTCTAACAAAAACTGACTTTGAGTTAGAAAATTTTTTCTTCTCATGAGTAAGTTTTTAAATTTTATAAAGTAAGAATATTAAACCAGAAGCAGAATGTCTAACTCTTGGGCTGGAGATGCAGCTCAGTGACCGAGCACTTGCCTCGCATGCATGAGGCCCTGGGTTCAATACCCAGGACCAAAAAACAAAGCAAAAAAATAAAACCTTTCTCTTTTATTACAAACCTATTTAAGATCAACTATATGGTAATTTTAAGGCAATGTATCAGAAAGAATACAAATTTGGTGGTGTGTTCACTTTCATATACTCTTTTCATAGAGTATATTTGAATTTGTTATAAAGAATTTGTAAAGAATGTAACATATTTACAGAATACCTCAAAGGTATGCTTTCAGACCTTTGAAAATCAGAGATCATGTGTTCGCATATGAGTTGATACAATAAACCCAAATACAATTACAAAGTATATTTTATGAGCAAAGCCATTTTAAAAGAGTAGTTTATGCATTCACATCCCCTAAGAGTCCCAGCTACTTGCCACAATATCAATTGCCTCTCTTCCTTCTGAAAAGAGGGACTAGGGCATTTGTCACTAGAAATTCAAGAACAGAATCTGGTTCTGAATTCAGCTGATAGAATAGGTGTATTTTTTGGTGTGATATTGAGCAGCTAACTAGTTGTATAGTATCCTTGATAAATGCACTCATCTGGCTGGGCACAATGGTGCACACTTGTAATCCTAGTGGCTCAGGAGGCTGAGGCAGAAGTATTATGAGTTCAAAACCAGCCTCAGCACCTTAGCAAGGCCCTGAGCAACTTAGCAAGACCCAGTCTCTAAATGAAATCTTTTTTTAAAAGGCTCAGTGGTTAAGTGCTTCTGGGTTCAATCCCCTGTACCAAAATATATAAATATATATAATGTGAATATATATATATATATATATATTCACTCATCTATGATTTTTTTCTATTTACTTGTATAGTAGCTAGCACTTTTCTAGATGGCATTGTATTTAATAAAATCACTTGAAAAACATATTACATTTGTAGAAATATGAACATAGTAAAGTTATCTACTTCCTTACTTCAGCAGTTTTTGAAATAATGTGTATATAAAATTATGACCATTTCAGAAGCTTTCACAAAAATCAACAAAGAAATTTAGTAATTTACTTCTGGTTTGCCACAAAGTTATATACTTGATTTCATTGAATTTGGGAAAAATATCTCAGGCCTTTTCCAATTTTTCAAATTAACACATAGCCAAGATCATCAGGAACAAATGGTTTTTAAAGAGTTTTTGTCTTCTTGTATCAGAACTTTGTAAGCATTTGTTATTTGGAATATTGCTGTTGATTCCTCACTAACAAACCAAAATATGGAACCAAAGCATTTACTGTATCTAGCACATTAAATATCAAGCCTAAGTACTTTTAGCTAGGATGAAAACAGACTAGACTAGACTAGAGAAATGGTGCGTATTCGTATTAGGCTCATTCACTGCTTGCAGGTATCAGGTGTAGGCTGTCTGAGAAGAACTCTTGGTGCATTCAACTGAAAGAAATGTCTTTTGTTCTCAGGTCCTTGATAAGGAAAAAAATAGAAAGGAGCAGCCCAATAGATATAAAGGCATGGTAAAGATTATGTGGAAAAAAATTTCCTTGGTTCAGAGCATCTTATTATCCTGCATGTATTTTTCATTTATTTGAAATTTATTCATTAATAATTATCTGTTCATAAATCTCCTTTAACTTTGAGTGTAGAAAAGAGGAAGAGGTGAAAGGAATGGAAGGCAACTAATTAATTGAGCATCCACTACATATAATTATTTTAAGTCAGCATATCTGCCATTACCATATGCCGAACACAAAATCTCACCTATACAATGAGTGAAAAGTCTATCCATGTTGCCCTGATTGCTTTGGCATTAGATTTGGGAGATGAGATACTGTTATCTCCGTCATTCACTGCTCTTCTGAACTCATCTTTGCTCTACTGAAAGTCTTTTATTTCATCATCTATGTTAATTCATCATTATCACCAGGTGCTATGCTGGACATTGCAAGTGCAAATATAATAAATCCCTTGCCTTTGAAATTCTTAGTCATGATCAAGTTTCTTTCTCTACTATAAACATACAAAAAGAATACAAGCTTTGATGTTCTCTTGCTGATTGATAATTTATACCTTATACTCATATATTCCTGGGAAAGCAAGATAAAACAAAAACTTGCTTTGAGATTGGAGTTCAGCCTGAGCATAGTGGTGTATGCCTACAATCCTAGCATCTTGGATGGCTGAGGCAGGAGGATATCCTGTTCAAGGTCAACCTCAGCAACTTAGGGAGGCCCTAAGCAACTTAGCAAGACACTGCTTCAAAACAAATAGTAGTAATAATAAAAGGGGCTGGGAATGTAGCTCAGTGGTAAAGCACCCCTGGGTTCAATCTCTACCACCAAAACAATAAAAACAAAAATAAAGTCCAGAGTTCAGGCTCTTAAACACATGATTGCCTCCCTAATTAACATTCTCTGTAGAGAATAATCTCTCTAAGGAATAATTTCTTGAAGTCAATGCTCAGTATTTCAGATTTCCTATTCCTCCCCATTCTTTTCTCCAACATAATATCTGAGCAAATAGGTGTTTATATGACTTTGTGATTCTGGGGTACTTTGGGTTCTCCTAGCTTAACACTGTGCTTAGGTACAGGCTGACTGGATTTGTTGAAGTGTGTCTTATCCAGGGCATATATGGTAAAGGGCTGTGGCTAGTCTAGTTTTTGTTATCTCTTGGCTTGGTTAGGCCCCAGTGGAATCTTTTCCAGACCAAGCTACATCTCAGCTCTCACTGGCCCTACCAGCTCTGTTGAGGTCTTGCTTCAGAAGCCTACCTGATTGTCCTTGGATTTTTGTGCTTTTGTTTCCATGGCAATGCCTCTGCCAGTTTTACCAGGTGAACTTTTAGGAATCTTGGAATCTTTCCTTGGGGGAATCAGAGAATGGTGGTGAAGGTAGTCCTAACCAAAATGCTTGTGCTTGCTTTTTCTGACTACAACATTCCTACCCCACTTTATTGTAAGGACATCCCGTAAGGCAATCTCGCCCTAGAGTTCCTAGCAGGAGGTTTTTGTACTTTTAGCTTTCCCTTCACCCTGTCTCAGGTGCCTCCCCTCTAAGCCTTCAGCAAAGAGGAGAGGACACATGTTAGAGTCCCTGTTCCTCCTGCCTTTATTTCTTTCTTATTCTCCAAGTCCACTGAAGTGGAAAGAGTGAGCTTTTCCCTTTGCTTTTGATATTCCCCTGGATCATACTTTTCTAATTTTATGGATGTCATTTCACTTTTCCCATGCCTTTATGGTTTAAATATGGGAAAGTATAAGGCAAGAGAAATGGTGACCATAATTCAGGAGGCATTTCTAAATGGTTATACCTGTCATGTCAGTAAATGCTTATTAGTCATTCTTTATTAGTCACAGCATTACTAAAGAAAGACTGGTGATTTATTTGACCCATTATGGTGATTGGTTGTTGTTGTTGTTGCTGTTGTTGTTGTAGTATTTTGAAATACATGGATACTGGAAGTCCTTGCTACTCAAAGTATGGTTGGTCCATGCGCCAACAACATTGCCAACACTTGTTAGAAACACAAAATCTCAAGCTTTTCCCACTCCCACCTACTGAATCAGTACCTTCATTTCAATAAGATTCTCAGTTGTGCCATGTACACATTTAAGTTTGAAAACCATTGCTCTAGGCCACCATAGCTCTATGGAAGTTTATGCGTTAGCTATACCTAGCTTTGGCATTCAATAAACACTTATTAATCAATTTCATATGTTAGCCAGCCTGTCTTTGGGTGCTTATGTTCCTAACCAAGGATCTTTCTACATGGTAAAGTAATTAAAATAAAATAGACAGTTCTAGATCCAGTTTACCTATCACCAGGCACATCTTAATTTATTTTGACAGATCTATAAGGACTAAAGTTATTAGAAGTGAATAGTCATTTTTATAAAGTATTATTAAAGTCTAATATAGAGAGAGATAGGAACAAGGTAAGTTATTCAATATTCAACTGATAAATCCAGATTCCTACCTGAAGCTGCTGCTGCATTAGTACTGATAGGGTTTTGCTCAGTTACTGTTTGATAAGACTATAGTACTTCTTTGAGGGGGATGATTTGGGGTGGGGGTGGACAAAGTCATAGTTTTTCATCCTGAATTTTCATTTTCTGATCACAGTGTTTTAGAAGAATCTGGGCTTTACTTATTCACCAGGCTTTCAATAGAGAATCACATTAATCCTTTTAAGCTCCTTATTCTAATGATTTATTTTGTTGAAAACCATAGTGATCCTCCTTTGAATTTTAATGATTACTGGCTATTCAAAGATTCATTGTTTTGACTTCCTGTCCTTACCTTTGTTTCCTACATGTCTGTGGGGAACACCTGTCTAATACTGGATCTGCCACTGGTTCTCACTGGCTTACCAGAGTCACTCAAGCCTATCTCTGAGTGTTAAGCTGAAATGCTAGCTACTCATCCATGACAATAAATGTAGGATATATATTTGCAGAGATAGGCAGATAGACAGTAGAAGGACAGATAAGTGATTGAGTCATTTTCCAGTGAAATCAACATTTGGGATCTGATAATATATTATTATCTCTGTAGAAATGTAAGTTAATATTCCTAATCATAAATTTATTGAGATGCATTATCTATGGAAAATCTAATAGATGGGAAAACATTTTAAATTTTGAAGGTGCTGTTCTTACCCAAAATTCTGGACCATGAAACCTTCAACAAATCACTGGTCCTCTGTTTCACAATCTGTTAAATGGCAATATTCTTTTTCAAGGACACGGTCATGGTCGATTTGTTCAAGTGCTACAAATCTTCAGAAATGGTCAGTAAATGGAAGTAGCCATGACATGTCTCAGGTATGAGCATTAGAATTACATGTTTTGTTTCAGAATCTAGGAGGAGTCAGAGTTGCAGCCTTGAGTTCCTATTTTGTCCACTTTGTAACCACACGGAATTTTTTCCTTCTCTTTTTTATAGGTATCACCTAGGAACATCATGATTTTTCAAGAATATATTATTCTAATATGAGATTTTAACAACTACACTGTATTTATGCATAATACATTTTGTGCCTTATCTTCAGGCTTCTGGACTTTGATTCAGAATATCAGGAGCTCTGGGATTGGCTGATTGACATGGAGTCCCTCGTGATGGACAGCCACGACCTGATGATGTCAGAGGAGCAGCAGCAGCATCTTTACAAGGTTAGAGCTACCCTTCCTGACTTTACCTTGCTGTGGAAGATCTGATTAGCCTGACAAGTCTCTCTCCCTCACAGGATATCTTTGCGTTCATTGTATGTATCATGGTGTCTATTAGAATTCCCTTCCCTGTCCCCAAACTCATTTCCATCCCTTGTGTGCTGACAGGCTGCACCGACATCATAATTGCAAGAAAGTTCCCTTTATCACATTCTATTTGGTGTAATTCTATAGAAGGACAAAGATTTATCTTCAAGATGAATAGCAATAAATGAAACTGCATTAATAAATAGACAAAAACAAAACAAAGGATAAAGGGACTGGTAACATTTAACAAAACGTGTTTTGATTGGAGCACTCAGGTGGATTCTTTCAACCCCTCCGATCTTTCCTGAGAAAAAAGAAATTTGCTTTCAGTTTGGCTTGTTGTTGACATAGTACAGGGCTCATCCAATTTAATATTTATTGGTGATACATAGAGCAGACATTGTCATATTAAGTCAATACATTTTTGTGTGATTTAAGAAAACTGGCTTAGAACCCACATATTGATTGCAGGCAATCCATCTGATAACTATCTATATTGTTTTCTGTGTCTGCTAATTCACCCTTGGCCCTAGTATGTTTAACCAATTCAATTTAAATAGTCTTAGAAGTTCTTACAAAACAACCATAGTGATTTTGGCTGAAAAAAATGGTTGCAAGATTCACAGTGCCTAAAAAAAAGCTGTCGGGGAGAGAAGAGGGACTTTCCACTGAAATATCAGACTGCAGTAAATCTTCCTCATTTAGGCAATTTTTATTGGAGTAATTCTGACAGTTGTCATCCTTGAATTGCTTTGAGCATATGGCATATTTCAAAGAGCAGATTGTGAATCATAAAAAATAAAATTAATAACTAACCACAGAATCAGCAACAGTATAATGACAAGAAACAACTACCCTCTAGCTTTTTAAATTTTCTTATAGAATAAGAAGTACATTCAAGGTCAAATAAAAGTTGTCTTCTTTCTTCTCCAGTTTTAGTATTTTAAGTTGCCTTTCTTTAATAACATATTTTAATGTCTATCTCCTCTATATGGAGATATTTATGCTTTTCAAGAGCCTGGTTGACTTTAATTAGTGTCCCTTGGGAATCATCTTAGTTAAAAGAAGATATAAGCTCCCCAAGGACTCAGCACATGGGGACACTTAACTCTCTAAAGAATTCTATCTAACATTGATTAAGTTTGTTGACTGCTAGCTGTTTCCTGTATGGATAACTGTCCACGTTAATAACAATGCTATCCAATGCATCTTCTGGCATAACATATTGTTAGAGTAAAGCTAGGGGATTGCACATTTCATGTCAGGATCAGGAATTACATACAAAATGTTTATAAATATATATTAATTTAGTGATAAAAATATTTTATTCCTAATCCTTTATATCAGAAATTAGTACACTCATGATGCCAAATAACACTTCTTTTCATCTTGATACATTTTGTATTTTGCACATATGCCACTATTTTTTTCAGAAGTAGTGCTATCCTTTGTCAAAATCATATTCATATAATTTACATCACAATTAATAGGAAATCATTGAACAGAAAGTGCGGCCTTCTTTTTCTTTTGGTTTCTTGTAAGTGCTTTGCCTGAGAATTCCTATTCTGTCATATTGAAGGCCATTATTCCACCCACTCAGTACTTCCAGGGTATACTATTTTTCCAGACAGTTTCTATACTGTGTTTTTTCATTTGTGACTCATGTCCTGTCACCATCGCTCTGCTTTTAGGTGTTCAACATAGACCAGCACTAACTTTGCTATGAGTTATAAGCAAAATCAAAGATTGAGCTAGAAACCAAGGGCAGATACTACAGGTCTGTAGTATCTTTCTCTATGAGAGCCCAAAATTATTCCAGAGGTTTGGAAACCTCTAAAGCAATCCTGAGGATATCGACTAAGGACTCATTTAGAACGAAGGGTGCGTCCTGAATTAGAAAAACTGATTGAGGAGAATTAATTCCAGTTCTTCCCAAAGAATCCCGAGGGATTCCCAGGTTAGGTCAACATTTTAATATCCCATTCCTCTGTTTAAATCTGCTTTTCCAGGAAGCAGCTAAACTGATGGCTTGGGGGAGGGGGATTTGTAGCCTATTGATCAAAGAGACCCCTGAAGGAGTAAAGCTTCTCAATTGGTCCCCAGGCCTTCCTAGACTTTAAATACCATTTGAGACTGCCTTAATCATCTTTAATCATATTTGTTGGCCCCCAAAGATATAAATGCTTGATCAACACTGAACAGCATTGAGGGGCTAGGGTTGTGGCTCAGTGGTAGAGGGTTTGCCTAGCACATGTGAGGCATGGGTTCTATCCTCAGCACCACATAAATAAATAAATAAAGCTGTTATGTTCTTCTGTAACCAAAAATATTTTTTAGGAAGTCTTTTTTTTTTAACATATCATCTTTGCTTAAGGCAACTTTTCTATCAGTTTGTTGTACCATCCCTTGCACTATAGAACATTTTCCAGCCATGTTTCCCAGTCATTGTCACAACTCAACAGGACCCCAAACCATTTCACAGCTTTTCCATTTCATCATAACCTGTTTATATCATCTTCATTTCTTAAAATACTTGTTAACAACAAGAAAAATGACTTGCACTTATATTCTGTATGTGTACATTCTATACATAGTTGATATTGAGCTAAGTTGTTGAGTTAAAGAATTGAGAAAACGGAATGTAACTAAGTGGTAGAACACTTACCTGGCATGAGTGAGGTCTTGTGTTCAATCCCCAGAATGAAAAGAAAAATAGAATTTACCAATAGAAAAGAACCTTCTGATATCTGGTATGAATGAAAGGAGGAAAAGGTAAAACTTTTAAGGGAGATCTTCAGTTGAGCAAACAATAGAAAAATCACAGGAAACTATGAGCTAGGACTGAATCATCATTTCTACTCTTGCTGTATTGGAAAACTTTGTTCTCTTCCTGGGTAACTATATTTCATCACCCAACTCCTTTGCTGGCACTAATCTGTGTCTAGACCCAGATCTATGTATGTATACAGTCCCAAGTTGATCTCCAAGGTATACATTTAGAAATGTCATGTTAGAGAAAAATCTAATAAGATTTTCCACTGGTCACAGAAAGTAAAACTTATTTACTATTTTTGACATTGGGTACTACTTTCCTAACTCTATTTATTTTTGTATTCTGGTCCTTGCTAGAAAATCTACTGACCTTAACACCTAGAGATGGAGCTCCAGATAAATACCCCAGACTATACATTGAGTAGACCTCCTGAGTGAAGCACTTGTTGCTTATCCAAAGCCTGAAAGGAGCACATAGGAGCACACAGAGAAAAAGAATATTTAGAAACCTTAATACTACAGTGAGCTAGAAAGTGCATATTCTCTTTAAATCACTTCTTGTTATTTTCAGATTGTTAGATGTTTAAGACTTTTTTCCTAATTAATTTTAAACTACAGGGTTTTGAGAGCAACCTAATTCTTATTAAAAATTAACCATGCTCTTAAATATATTTTATTCCTTGTTTTTTAAATTTTTTTTTTTAGTTGTAGATGGACACAATACCTTTATTTTATTTATTTATGTGGTGCCAAGGATCAAACTCAGTGCCCCACCCATGAGAGGCAACTGCTCTACCACTGAGCCACAACCCCATCCCTTTTTGTTTTGAGACATTGAATTATACTACCAACATCTTCCCTACTCCCTTCTCTCTCTTACTCTATATCTGAATTGTAACCTTCTGTACCTCTTTTCTAATAAACATTGGCAGTATCGTCATTCGAGAAAATACCAATTGTCCTTTCTCGTTTTTTCCTTCCTCATTCTGAGAATTGAATTCAAGGAGAATTTGCTCCCACTCTCTCACTTTCTCGTCATTCTTTCTACCTTCCTAAGTAGGACAATTTAATTTGTCAAAAGTAACCACTGCGATTTTGAAAGTTCAGCTCCTATTTGGACTAGAGTTACGAAGCCAGAATTCATAATCACAGGGAGCTGTCACTCTGCTGGTCTGTGTGTGCATTAACTATTAATGGAGAAATATTTAAAACCCACTTGCAAAGGAAAAGCTCCATTTTTTCATTTCTACAGATCAAAGGTGGCATTATTCTTGGGCTCAGAAAAGCTCAATCACCTCCTCCCCCATCCTATAAATTTTATAGACTGAGTGACCTGGAAGTATCAATGATGGGAGAATTGTAGCTCAGGCTGCTTCTGGCTGCTATGCTATCACTGATGTATGTGGTCCCTAGCAATCACAGCTGGCTTTATAATGCTTTAAGGGTGCACCCTGTCAGGGGCTCCTTATCTATGCACAAAGTGGTGCTGCCAGTTCTCTGCTACCTACAGAACCATATTGCCGATCTCCTAGTGATCCTGGGTTGATGTGGAATTCCAGAGTCCAACAGTTAATTTCAGGGGCCAAATTAACAAGTTGCAGTCTGGTGATTATTGCTCTAATCAAACAAGAATTGTTTTTAGGTGGCATGAAGCTCATTAAAACAACACATTTATATATTTTTTCATTGAATTAATTCCTTCCCTACTCCTCATCAATAAAGTATTAGATTATATGATTTCTAAGGAGTTAAAGCTTAAAAATAATATGAAATAAGTACCCACTTCAACTAAGACCTTTATAATAACAGGAAACTTATACCGAAAATGGTACATTTAATTTTTAAGTTAGTTACTAATACAGTTCTGCATTTTTTGGGAAAAATGCAAGTTTTCTCTATCTTCCTCTGTAAGTGTAAGTAGTATCCAAACATGTCCTATGTGTAAAAGGAAAAGGACCATTCACTTTGCATAATACAATGGCTACTAAACATGTTAATTACATTTTTACCTTGCTATAAATTTGAGGTTAAGAATCCACATGAAAATAATAAAAATATTTTGAGAATATAACTGGGTTCAGTGGTGCATGCCTGTAGTCTCAGCTGAGGCAGGAGGATCACTTGAGCCCAGGAGTTCAAGACCAGCCTGGGTAACATAATAAGACCCTTTCTAAAACAAACAAAATCAGAGCTAGGGAAAATATAGAGATTAAAGGCTACTTCTTTGAGAAGAATTGATATACCTACCTATAGACTGTAAGGTCATATGTGGCCAATAAAGATGATCCTAAAATTTTATTTTGAGTCTCCTATTGCTGAAAGCAGAAGGAAAATGTGGTCAGTTGTACAGTTTACCTTTTCCATTAGAAAAAGCATAATAACTTCCTTTGAGAAAATTAGTTTTATTTTGATATTTAGATATGAAAACATTTTTCGAATTTTTATATAGCTTAGAGTAAGATAGCAGGCGAGTTTTGAACCAAAATAGTTCTTACAAATAAATGTGTAATAATAATACTTCTAGCACGTGAACTAATTATTTTTCTCTGTCTCTGTTGCCAGGTAATGTTCAGAGACTTTGTACAACTCTCACCAAAAGTTGGTTCCTTTCAATGATAGTTTGGTCAGGTGGGATTAATTAAGAGAAGGTGTCAACACTATATGTTGGAAAAGAAGAAAGTATCAGAAAAGTGAGAGGGAACTGTAAGCATTCGGGAAAAAAAGGAAAACAGTTAAAATTAGTTAATACAAAGTTAATCAAACAAAAAAGAACACAGGTAGACAGACAAATAGGTAAGAAAATGCTAAAAAATACAAATAAATTTTAAAAACTAAGCAGTGAAAGAAAAATTGGCTTAGAAAGAAACAGTTATCAGAGGAAAGGATAAATTTTAAAGGAGTAGAGGAAAATGTTTCTCTAGAGAATTTAGGTATGTGTTAAAGGCAAACATCATTACTTTAAAAAGAAATGTGTATGGAATACAATTAGATATTTTGAAGAATAAGAAATGTAGAGTAAAAAGAAGATAAATGGAATATCATTGACTTGTTATTTTATCACTATCAATGCCAAAATGATGTTGTCATAGCTATGGACTGATTATAGAAAACAGATTAATCATGCTGTGCCTATATTTTATAAATTCACAAATTTCAACCCTCTGGATTGGATTGCTTTCATTTTGTTCTGGACTGAATTGATCTAAATAATTTCAGATGTGTCTTGATACCTTTGTGACTGAACTTTAACTTTTAAAAATGTAACGTTATCTGCTTTATAGTCCAGGTCATAGTAGCTAGCCTTAAAATAGGGGAAAAAATCCATTAACTTTAGTTTACATACACACACACACACACACACACACACACACCTATATTGGTGTATAAAATAGAAATATGCTTCGAAAATTAAATTCTGTTAATAGGTCTTATATTGGAATTTCAGCAAGTTGTCCATCTCTACCTTGATTTTCAAAATGATACAAATTATTAGTTATTGAAGTAGTAAGGTAAAAATGCACTAGATATACCAAGTGCAGGAACTTAATGATAATTGTATAGCCTAATTGTATGTTAGATTAAAACTCCATTAAGCATATGCTTAAAATCATTATAACATTTCAAATAACATTATCTAGTCATCTTTTAAGTGATCAGAATGGGAAAACCTAGGCTCTCTCCACTACTCTCTAGAAATGAATTTATTGTTCCATTTTTATTAAAGTTCAAAAAGTCCTTAGAGTGTGAATTTGAGCTTTGATGAATCAGTGGTATGAATACTTGAATATATGTATCTTTTCCTTTTCTTTTTAATGTAACAGAGGCAAAACATCCTGCAATGTTTGTTTAGGAAAATAGTAGGTAGATGAATGTGGTTTCTGAATGTCACATGAAACGCTGTTCATGCTGGAGCCTATAATTCCTATTTGAATCACTTTTTTAAAAAGAAGGGAGAAAAAGATGTTAAGAGAATAGGATGCCAAGAAATAGTTGGCTCTGTATTTGGAGGGGCAAGGAAGGGAAGCCCCGCCAGCAGTTTTTGTCTCTAGTGGGTGAGCTACTGTCCGGAAGGTGCGTTGGCTCTCTGAGCTGGCCTCTGCGGCATTGTGCTGCTCCCTCTCTCCCTGGCCTGGCCGGCTCTGGCCTGGAGTGGATCAAACAAGCCGTGGGGAAAGTTCCCTCATTTGCATCACTTCTAGACAGCCCTGTCGTACTCTTTACTGACAGGAAATCACTGTCTTTGTCACCTTTTCTCAGGGCCCTCCTTTTGGCAGAGATGGGCCATGTGACCAGCTTAATCACAACAACAGGGCTGGCTCAGGACTCAATGACATGTTTTCCTCAGCACTTCAATAAATGGGGTAGAGGAGTCAGTAGGAAATGACTACATTAATTTTAGAGTGAAAAGATAATTAACACTTGAAGGACTAATGCTACAACCTATGGAATTATTATTCAAATTAAAGCTAATTTATCAAACGTATGAAAACTATCTGCTTTAATGCAACTGTTTAAAAAAAATAAACCTTGAATAGTAAGAGTTGGTCATGTTGGAGGGAGAGTGGGAAAAAGGTGGGGACAGAGAGGGTGTTTTGGATGAAGGGAGGAGAGTGAGAAGCTGGAGAAAGGGAGTGAGGGAAATCATAGCAGGCATTGAGCTGCGATGGAAAAAGCAACTTAAATGGCCTAAAACTTCAACATTTGGGACTGAAGGCTAGTGCATGTAAAATGCTTACTTAGATAATATGAATAGGACACTGGCAAACAAAAGCAGTAGTGTGCTCCTAGAAAACTCTGCTTAAAGGAGTTTCCTTGGCAACAGAAATGCAGTTCCAAAAGTAGACAGAACTTTCCTCAGAAAACATACTATTAATAACAACCTTCCGGAACAACTTGGAACAATTTGACGACTTGGCAATAATAATGCCAAGTGTTCTGCAAATTAATCTAACACATAACAGTTATATTTCTCTTGCCTGTGATTCTACTGGACCCTGCCTAGGACTCCTTGCTTTTCGGTAGCACAAAAGTGAAAAATATTTCTAAATGCTGTCATGGAAAAAAGAAACCAAAAGAAATGAGAGTGACCAACAGTGGCCAATAATTGTGTTCAAACTTTGGGAACCTACCAAGAGAGCTTAAGTCTGATGAAATGAGTTTATTCTAATGAAAGGTACTGTGTTTAATATCTCATTCCAACAAAGATATTTCCTCAAACAAAACTTGGTAAAGGGCTCACAGCCTGAGACTTGCAGGGATGTAAAGCGCATTTGAGGTCCTTTGTTATATAAATGTAATACTTTACTACATATGTGCTCTTGTTTTAAAAGTATCATCATTTCCTGTCAGCCCAGATAATAAACTAATCTTGGGTCCACCTGACCAATGGAAATCATTTGAATTCTCCTGAAGGCTATCCATTTACCAGCTGAGAGAAGTAGAGTGTTCCCCTCCTCTGACCTTTCTTGAATCCTTGGATCTAAAGGTTAAAAGTAATCAATATCTCATTGTGCTGCTTGGTTTCAGGGTAATAAGTAATAACCATCATGTTAAAGTCCAAATGATTACAGATTGCACTTAAATGAGTTGACCTGTTAGGGAGATTTTATTAATTGCAATCAGAAATAATCATTAGAGTTCACTAATAAAATTTTGGATTAAATTACCAAAAAAAATCAGCCTTTAACTTTTTGAAAAATTTTACTTAATTAAATGGGCATAATACAGTGCTCCTTCCTTCATTAAGATGAGAGTTTTGACTTTAGCCCCAGATATTTGTAGATTTCTTTCTGATTTCTCAAAGATAAATTAGAGGAACATTTACATTCCCAATAAGAAAGGGCTTTGGTTTACTCCTCTTTTTGAATCTTGAACTACTCAATACTGTGTATATATTTCTGGTTAATATCTTAATGGAAATGCTCCCCACCTACTTATTAGTATTTCCTGCTTTGAAATAGCTTATCGTTAGTGATTATGTTTATATTCAGGCTTATTTGCTTTGAAGCTGGGAAAAATATGATGTGATTAAACTTTACAGACCACTAGGATATGAATTGGGTTTTATTTATTGTTTGTTTTTAAAAAGAGTATGGTACCAAAGTTTAAAGAGGAAACCCAAGTATCCTCATTGACAAAGTTGTGTTGATATAAAAAGGATAAATATTAGGATTAATGTTCCATGTAATTATATTAGGAAGACATTGATTATCATAACCATAACCACAAGGAAATGTATTAGATATATATGCTTCTGAATTCAAATCTGTTGTCTTTATTATTATTCTAGTTTTTACTGCTTATTAGAATTCCATGCATGCATTCCTGAAGTGAAAGAAAGGTGGGGCTAGAAGCTACCTAGATAATGTTTTCATTATTTCAGAAGTTCTGAATAGGTGTAATCACTGAGGGGATAAGCTCAACCACAGTGCTTTCACATATAAACTCATTAACCTTATCTTTCTTATCTTACCTCACAACCATGTCTATAGAGGGAAGTAAATTTATAGGTTGTGATGTCCAAGGGACATTATCTTCAGAGTGTTAGGAATTCCTCAACCCAACTATCTCCATTTCTTAATGTCCATACTACCTTAAATCCTATCCTTAAGAGTCATTTCTTTGAGGTAGGAAAGAAACCACTCTACTAGAAGCTGCTAGTTTATGGAGGAATGTTGGAGAGTAATAATTGAATCAAATGCCTATCTTAACATCTAGCTTAAATGGAGGAAGGTAGTAGGCTGAGAGAAATCCAGGAAAAGAACTAAGAACAGATATCTTTTCCTTCATTTGATAAAAATGGAAATGTGTTTACATGTGTGTATTTGTGTGAATGTGTTTGTGTGCTCCAGGATGGGAGTAGGATGAAAAGAAAAAGAAACTAACATTGGTCAAATCTTACTATCTGTCCCATGGCCTACTCACATTTTCTTAGTTAATGCTCACTATGATCCTAGATTATTTCCCCTATTTCATAGACTCTGATCCTAAAGCACAGAGGTTAAGTGACTAGTCTAAAAGACACAGAATTAGTTTTTCAATCATACTGGTCTAAGGTATTCTGAGATTAAAAAAAAAATCTCAGAGGCTTAAAACCACAAATATTTATTTCTCATACCTCTACATGTCCATCATGGGTTAACTATTGGCTCTTCTTGGTATTGTCTTCACGTCATGACTCAGACTTATACAGCAGCCACCTCACTTAAATATTCCCTCACTGTGACAGAGAGTGAAAGGATTTCTGGAGGGTCTCATTCTGGCCATTAAACCTTCCACCTGGAGGAGACCCAAATCACTTCCATTCAAGTTGGTCAGCTTTTCACCACTCTGACAAAATACCTAAGAAAAATAACTCAAGGAAAGTTTTATTTTGATTAATGGTTTCAGAGGTTTCAGTCCATACTCAGCTAACTCCATTGTTTCTGAGCTCATGATGATCTTGGATCTCATAGTGAGGCAGTGCACCATGGTAGAAGGTCGTGGAGGAGCAAAGCTGCTCACCTTCATGGCAGCTAGGAAAGAGAGAGCCAGGCAGTGGGCAAGGGAGTGGAGACTACCTATAACCTTTCAGGGCACACCCCCAGTGCTACTTCCTCCAAGTAGGCCCCATGTCCTATACCCAGTCCTATATTAATGTCCATCCCCAGTGCTACTTCCTTCAAGTTGGCCCCATATTCACACTACCTCCCAATAATGTCATCAAATTATAAATCCATCAGTGGCTTATTCCACAGGTGAGGTTAGGTTCAATAACTTCCCAAAGTCCCATCTCTGAACATTGCTACACTGGGGACAAAGTCTTAAACATGTAAGCCTTTGGGGGATGTTCCAGATCCAAACTGTAACACACCCAACATCATTGACCGGAATAAATCACATGGCTCTAACCAACTTCAAAGTGGATAAAGAAATGCAGCCCTGCCATGTGCCTGAAAGGCTGACAGCTAGAAATATTTGTTGAATGGTACCAATTTCTGCCACAAGAACTAAGTGAGTAAGTCCAGATTGGAATCCAATTTTGGTAGCTCTAATGCCCATTGCCTTTCTCTCACATGCTGCTTACCTACTCACTGTGCCTCACAGCCTTTTCACTAATAGGTAGAATTTTTGCAAGAACATTTTTTTCCTCCCTCTGCATGAGCTTTTTGTTCTAAGATAGATGGAAGAAGCTCTTAAATTTTAGATGGTACATCTGCAAAGAAACATGATAGACTTGGGTTGACTCTTCAGCCAATCATCAAGCAGTTCTGCAAAAGTCACCAAACTTTCATAAGCACCTCAGCACCCTCAGGAGGCTTGCTATGTTGAGTCTCACAGGGGCCTCCTATATTCTGTCAGAGTCAGGAAAGCGAAGGCTGAAAAATATATGCTTTTTTGGAGATGCATTAAAGACAACGTTGCCCTAGGAGGATTCAACCTCATGGATCCTGTTATTGCTAAAGGAAGTTACTGAGGAAGAGTCCCTATGGAGAGATACTCAATAGGAATATCATTTGTAGAAAAACCATTTTCCACTCCTGTCAAGGAAGCAATTTCAGTTCTCAGAAACAAGCATATTTTTAATAATGTGGGCATTTGTCAAGCTCATACATTCTTAAACTGGGCACTTCTGCGACACTCTATCCCTAATGAGGCACACTGGGGTAAGCTAAGGAGGAAGGAGTAGTATTCCTGCTGAACCTTAATTCATTTACATAAGATACAAAACTCACATGCACACATACATATTTCTTTTTCCCCAGTTAGGAAAGAGCCAACCAGGCTAATACCTTTATTATTTTGGGGTTGATTTCAATTTTACCTCTAAACTTTCTTAGAGATATTTCTCCAGAAGGATATCTATACACTCCTAAAATTACTATTTCAGTTGTGTTTCTAAGTAGTTGATTCCATATACTTATAGACATTTGTTTAAGAAAATTTATGATACTAATTTGTGATAAAATTTATAAAATTTGTGATATTCCCTTTGTCATTTTAGCCATTAAAAACAGAAATTTGTGGAAGTACACACATAAATGTGTTTTGCATACATATTTACATGTGTACACATACACGTTCATATATGTGTTTAATTTTACAAAATCTTTCCTCAGAATTGAGTTTGGATGAAGCCAGATTCTTTGGATCAGATATGCTAGTAGTCCCAAGACATTTAAATCATGCATTTATAAATAACTATGCAAAATTACTTCATGTATGCCAAGTTTCAGTCTGGAGCATTTCTGTGCTATAAATCTTGGCATATTAGATTTTGCTACCTTCATTACAATACTACTATCCCTTTCAATACTCACAAGTGCCTCTCTGAGAAAGCCTTCCTTGAGGATAATTAAGCTGTGAGCACTTTGTTATTAATTAAATGCAGATTTTTAAACAATGATGATAGATTTTGACTTTGTTGACCAAATTTGAAAATGAATGATTATAATTTTTGTTAGACTCCACTTTCCAAGGTGGGAGAGTTTGTGTCTGTTGTTTATTGATATATCTCTAGTCCCTAGCACAATGCATGGCATAATTAAAACTCAGTAAGTATATTTTGAAGATTATATTTCCAAGAAGGTTTATCCAGTAATTAAACTCTGTTAATCAGAACTATATTATCATTTCATTACTTTTTCAAAAAAATAATCCTATTTTCTTTTTATGTTAATTGAGCATAAAATTCCATGACTTTTTGTATTATATATAAAATAAAACCAAAACTCTTTCTCCTTGCAAAAAAGATTAGACTTGACTTGAGGTGAGTGTGTGTTTCTAAAAATGTAGTCATGAAGAGTGTGAGAAATACAATAAGGAACTTGGACTTGGGCTAACTCTTTAATCCAGGTTCATTGTGTGTGTGTGTGTGTGTGTGTGTGTAGAGTTTTAAAGAGTAACACCTTTCCAAAGCTTAGCTAATTCAGAATGTGAAAACTTAAAAATTAAACTTCACTGCTATAATGCCAAGAGAGGGCTGAAACATGCTTTTTAAACTTTCACATTTTCATTTATAAAAATGTTTACACTATTCATAATTTTAAAAAAATCCATATATATGGATATTTTAATTTTTTCTTAATAATTCTGAATTTTAATGATTTTAATTAAGAAAGGATTAAAAGATACACCATGTGAAATTAGTTTTTGATAAAGATTTGTAATGAATTCATTCTTTGGCCCTGTGTGTGTCTACCTTGACATCCTTTGGGGTTTACTGTCTTACCACTGAACTTTGTCCTTCCTCCTCAGCTTTCCTCAGCTAGGACACCCTGAGATTTGAAAACATGCATGAAAAACATTTCTGTCTGTATGATTTTGTTTTTCTCTCCTCACTGTCATCTGCCTGGTGGTTCTAAAGACCCATTTTGTGAAACATTGATTGTCTTGTAGACCATGAGCAAAAACTCCTCATGTTCACTAAAGCTGAAGTATAAATGAATCTCTCAGGTTGAGCTAATTGAAATCTTTTTCTACAACGTGAAAATATAGCAGAAGAATTTAAGTTTGGCTAGCATTTTATAATCCATGTTTTGATGATAGTTTCACAAGGCTCCATCCGTCCAAGTTTGGGTTAGAAAAGGAAATAAAGTATGGAAACACTGTCAGAAGCCTTTTCTGTTTATAAAAAGATCCAGGGATACCATGAGTAATGCCAGAAATCTCATGTGACAGCCAGCTCTTGTGGGAGTTTTGAGCTCAACAAGTTCAGGAAATAGTTCCAGAAACCTGATTAGAACACAAAAGTTTTTTTGTTTGTTTGTTTTAAATTTTTAACTGAGGGAAATAATTGTGTTCCCTGTCCATTGTCCCCACTGCTGTTCAGTCCTGTACCCTGGCTGGGGTGGACATCCCCTCAGGGACAGGTAATATTTGGCACTCAATAAATACTTTCTGAATTGAATCACCTGCTTATTGAATCTTTTCTCCTGAATATTCTAAATTTCTTAGAGGTTTTGTACAGTTACTTAGTTCCATGGAAAGTAAGAATTTCAGTGGAGTTCCAGAAGTGTAAGTGACCTCCAAAGCACCTTCATTTCATTTCCTTTCTTTCAGGGATTTTTTTTTTTTTTTATCCATTTCACATAGGAGAAATTTGTCCTCCATTAAAAATCTTTCCAGAGGGAATTCCACAACCTCCCATTAAAATGTTTAACAACTCTCCATGCCCTGAATGTCTTCTTATACCTAGTGTATATCCCCTCTGTTGTTCAGTTGTTAAATCAGCCAGAATCCATGCTCTGTAATTAACCCTCTTCTCTATTTATATGTAGTCACATTCCTCAAGAATTTTCAGTATTCTTTTCTAGTTAAAAAAAAATCTTTGAATAATTTCAGTTTTGTCTATACTCATCTTACTGAAACTGCTTCCATCCTCTTTTGTAGGAGAGTATGCTAATATTGAGAGACTGCTGGTAAATCCATATATTTGAGGAACTTAAACAAGCTCCATGGATTTCTCTATCAGATTTTTCAGCTCTCTCGTATTAGCAGTTAATAATGGAGTTCATGGATGGTTTGGAAGAAGAATGTGGCTTGAGATGCTTTGACTTATTGTGTATACTTTTAAAAAAAAGACTTCAAAAATGACATAAAATGAACCTCCCCCAAATCCTCTTTCACTTAGGGACAGAGCTGCTTCTTCTCCCAGTAGATGCATAATACATTATTTATGTAACAGTGAGTATCACGTTTTTTGGCTCCATTTCCATTTGGAGCATACAATGTATGACAGTTTCTTTGGCTTATTGTTTTATATGTGGCTATTTTTAATACATTGCTTTTGACTCTTTTTCATGCTTACTTACATCTGTTGTTATGAAAACTGACATAAAGTTTTTAAACCTAAAAGAAGTGATAGAGAAAGAGATGGTAAGAGACAAACAACAAACATGAGGTGGAGATACAGGAGCAAAGTCACCATTGAGGGAACTGAAAACAGCCTCTCTACAAGATAAATTGGAAGGAGGGTCAGAACAAATGTGTTCAGTCTCATAATAAACATGGCCATGGAGCTACATGAAGCATTTCTAAGTCAGAAGGAACTTAGTACATTTTCCACCAATTTTTAAAAAACACTTTAGGCTTCAGTTTTCAAACCTAGAAAATTGGATGATACTTACCTTGAAAGGCTGTTGATAAGATTCAGTAAGGTGGCCAGGTGTCGTGAGGTTGAGGCAGGAGGATGACGAATTCAAAGCCAGCCTCATCAAAAGGAAGGCGCTAAGCAACTAAGTCTCTAAATAAAATACAAAACAGGGCTGGGGATGTGACTCAGTGGTCAAGTGCCTCTGAGTTCAATCCCTGGTACCACCCTCACTATGCCTGCCACCTGCCAAAAAAAAGGTTCAGTGAGGTACAGTATATATTCACCTAGTGTTTGGTAAATTGCATGTGCTCAGTACTTAATATAGAATCAGTCATTGACAAACTATGCCCTGCATGTCAAATCTAGTCCACACCCTAGTTTTTAAATAAAGTTTTATTTAGAAATGCATTCACACACATTCATTTATGTAGTTATGGCTGCTTTTATAGTACAGTGACAGAATTGAGTAGTTCAAGCAATGATCATATGGCCAACATACCTAAATTATTTACTACCTGGAACTTCGCAGAAAAAGTTTGCTAATCCTGGGTAAAAATAATAACTACTATGGCGACACTTTAGAAATATACATGATTCTTCAGACTTGTATGATTTCCCAATTACTTTTCTGTCTGTTGTATTTCAGCAATATCTGTTGACTATCATTCTTTTGCCCAGGGTTCTAATTTTCCTTTTGTAGGAACTCAAACTCTTCTTGTTTTCTTGCTTTTCAGTGTAACCGTAAATGGTTAAATGCTTCATTTCACCACCAGGTGGCCTCCTATACTCTGTTGTGCTTATGGGACCCAAAGAAAATAGAAAGTGGAGCTGATATACTTGCAAGTTTGGCTGTTGCTATGGTGTTATAGCTCTTCATTGGTGGCTTGACTATTCTGAAATAGCCATATGAACCCTACATTTGGCCCTGAAACAAAAATAAATTCACACTGACAATTTTTAGAAAATGAGTTCTATATCAGAGTTAGAAACCATTAAAAACAGTAAAAATAAAAATAAATGTGTACTCACACTTACACACACGTACACCAAAGAGAATTTCTTAAAAAGAATCTTGGTTATCGCTCTTAAGGGGAGTGGATGGACCTCATCTCAGTACCCCAGTTTATATTTTATTTTATAGATCCCCTTTTGAAGTTTCTTTAAGCTTATTTTTAAAGTTTGCTAAAGACCAGTGTAGAGAAACCATGTGATAAAGCGCTGGAGAAGAATGCAAGATTCCCTTTGGACAATAACTCTTTATCTTCTCAGGTCTCATTTTCTTCATTAGTGAAACAAGGAGGATGGAATGAGTAGCTCTCAGGTCCCTTTCAACTTCAGCATTCTCTCTTTGCTGAAAACTATCAAAGATAGCTTCAATTTACCTGTTAGCAATCTGGCAAAAGCAGCATTTGAGGAACTCAATTTCAAAGACTATCAACTTAGGGATAAATATAATATTTTTTAAACTACCATAAGAAGTATAATTTTTAAATGCTACACTGTTTGTTGTTCATTTCAGATAGTATCATACCTATTTTTTTCCTGAAGCATATTAGACCCTTTTCTTTACATTTTACTTTTATTCAATGGTAGATAACTATTCAAGTGCATTCTATGCAGTGTCTTTTTCTAAGTGTGTCACAGAAATTCAGCTTTGTCTTTGATGTTTGATTTTTCCACACATTTAAATTTCCTTACATTTTTCTATAGGGGTTTAACAAATATTTCTTGATTGTTTTCTTCACAGAATAGAACAGATATATTCGTCTGTATTTCCATTGAAAATTGGTCACTTCATATTGTCACGTCCACAGCCTTGTTGTGCCAAGGTAGGGGTGTTGGTTGCAGGAAAGCCAATGAAAGTGTCTAAAGACAGATAGGAGACATAAGTTTAGGGGAAACTTACAAGAGGGTGATGACTGCTCCAAGAGTTCAGTGGCTATAGGTTGAGCAGATAGCACCTCCGTCACTCACAGTGCTTTGTCAAACAGTGCCTCCTCTACCACACAGTATTTTGTACCATAGCTGCTGGCTGGACAAGTGACATGTATCTTTTCCATGGTGCCCTCAGTTCCACCCCTGTCCCCACTCAGAAAGGTGTTAGGCTGCTGAAGCAGTGACATCATCAGCATTAGCTTGCTTTATTTGTTTGTATGACCAGCATGGAAAGGAGCACTGTCCTGGGGTACATGCAAGAAAGTAGCTGTCTACAGATAACCCCTACCCTTGTGCATAAGCCACTGTCCTGCAAGATAATATGCATCTGGACTTTCCAGCCCAGGCTTGCTGTCATTGTTCCCTTAACTTGGCTAGGTTTTGGGAAACAGAAAGGAGCATTCAGTGAGATCGTGTTTAGGAGTCTCTCTTTACTGATGATACACATATTAGAGAAGCTAACTGTTCTGCTAACCTTCTGCTTCTATTGCAGTATGTACATCACTAGTTTATATCTGAATTGTTACATCAGATGTTATAGTGAAAATGGCTAAAATCATTTAGCTGTCTATGAGGAAAGGATCTGAATACTTCTTAAAGCATTTTGGTAGAGAAAAGACTTACTTGAGTGTTTCCATTTTCGGGGGATTATGGTGAATAGTGCTGTAATAAACATGGGCGTGCAAATAATCTCTTTAGCACACTGATTTCATTTCCTTTGGATATGCCCAGTAATGGGATTGATGGATCATATAGCAATTCTCTTTTTAATTGTTTGAGGAGCCTCTGTACTGTTTTCCATAGCTGTATTTACTCGCATTTCCACCAACGGTGTGTGAGGATTCTCTGTTTTCCATATTCTTGCCAATGCTTATCTTTTGTCTTTTTGATAATTGCCATTCTGAGTGAGGTGATTTCATTGTGGTTTTGATTTGGATTTCTCTGATGCTTGGAGATAGTAAACATTTTTTTTCATATGCCTTTTGTTCACTTTTATATCTTCTTTTAAGAAATGTCTATTCAGGATTCTTGCCTGTTTTTTAATCAAGATTTTTATATTTTTCTATGGAGCTATTTGGGTTTCTTATATATGTTTTATATTAACCTCTTGTCAGAAGTATAGCATGCAGATTTTTCTCTCATTCTGTAGATTATCTCTTCACTCTGTTGATTTTTTTCTTTGCTGTGCAGAAGCTGTTGTAGCTTGATGTAATCCCAGTTATGTATTTGTGCTTTTATTGTCTTTGCTTTTAAGGTCGTATCTAAAAATCATTGCCCAGACTAATGTTGAAAATGCTTGTCCTGGGGCTGGGGACATAGCTCAGTGGTAGAATGACTGCCTAGCATGTACAAGGCCCTGGATTCAATCCCCAGCAACACCACTCACAAAAGAAAAGCTTGTCTCCTATGTTTTCTGGTAGTTTCACAGTTTTAGGTCTTAAGTCTTTAATCCATTTTGAGTTATTTTTAAATATGGTAAGAGAGAAAGTTCTAATTTCATTCTTCTGCACATGGATATTCAGTTTCCCAGAACCACTTACTGAAGAAGAGACTGTGCTTTCCCCATAGTTTGTCAAAAAATCAGTTGGCAGTAAATATGTGAGTTTATTTTTGGGCTCTCTATTCTGTTCCATTAGTCTGTGGTTCTGTTTTTATGTCAATACTGTGCTGTTTTGGTTGCGGTAGCTTTATAGTATATTTTAAAAACAGGTAACATGATACCTCTACCTTTGTTCTTTTTGCTTAAGATAGCTTTTGCCATATGGGGCCTTGTACATTTTCATACAAATTTATGGATTTTTTCTTTTTCTGAATACCATTGGTAGTTTGATAGGGATCACATTGAATTTGTATATTGTTTGGGATACTATAGACATTTTAACAATATTTACTTTTCTAATCTATGAATATGGGGTATCTTTCATGAGAGAGAGAGAGAGAGAGAGAGAGAGAGAAAGAGAGAGAGAGTGTGTTCATGTGTTCATTCTTGTTTCTTTCAATGATGTTAACATTTTCAGTGTAGAGATTTTTTTACCTCCTTGGTTAAATGTATTTCTAAGTATTTTATTTTTTGTAACTATTGTAAATGGGGTTATTTTCTATACTTCTTTTTTAGATAGTTTTCTATTAGTGTATAGAAATGCTACTGATACCTATGTGTTGATCTTGTATTCTAGTTTTACTTTTGATAGAATCTTGGGGATTTTCTCTATATAAAATCATGTTATCTGCAAATAGGGACAATTTGTCTTTCTCCTTTCCAAATTAGATGCTTTTTAATTCTTCACTTGCCTAATTATTCTAAATTCCCATCAATAGATGAACAGATAAAGAAAATGGGGATATATATGGGGATATATATTTTTTTCAGTGCATACAATAGCATTCCAGTGCAGTGGAATACTCTTGAGTCATAAAAGGAAAAAATTTTATAATTTGCAACAGGATGAATGAACCTGGAGAATATGATATGAAGTGAAATAAGCCAGGCAAAGAAACACAAATATCACATGATCTCACTCATGTGGAATCTTAAAACAGTGGATCTCATAGTAGAGAATAGAATGGTGGTTATTAGAGGCTTAAGTTGCTAGAGCAGAGGGTGCTCTGGATTAATGTTGGTCAAAGGATATATACATATATATGTACATAAAGTATATATATATATATATACACACACACATATATGTAGATCTATATATATATGTAGATCTACAATTATAGTTAGATAAGAAGAATTTATTAAATGTTCATAATAGGCTAATATATAGAGACAGAAAGAAGGTAAAGTAATTGAGGGGCTTGGGGGTGAGGGGGAAATTGGGAATGACTACCAGTGATTAGGGGGTTTCTTTTTGGGGGTGATGAAAATGCTCTAAAATTGATTGTGATGATGGTTACATAACTCTGTGAACTAAAAACCATTATATTGTACATTTAAAATGGAGGAATTTTATGATATCTAAATTATATTTCAATAAAGCTGTAAAAAATTAAGTTCACATTTGAATTAAAAGTCTACCCTGGGAGACTAGTGACAGGCAGTCACTCTAATCCCCAATTCCCTACTGGAGCTACTTCTCTGGAGAGCTGTGTGATTGAAGGGTCTTATTTGCTTGGGAAAAAATTGATTGCAAGTTTTTCTCCTTTGCAAACTGCATTAATTGGTATCAAACCCAAAAAATAATTTGTGAAATTTGCATCAATTTTTGTATGCCTAAGCACAAAAACATTTCTTAACTTCATTCCCTTAGGTTTTTCATATATATTTTAAAAATAACCCTAGGTTCATATGTCCTAATACATATATTAGGAATTATGGTTCAATATTTTATTAAATTTTAATAATTAATAATATTAATTAATAATATTTCCTTTTAAAAGAGTAGAGAATGACATTATCTCATATTGGTAACTATATGAGGATGAAGTACTAAAAATTCGTTAAGTATTGCAGTATGCTATGGAAAACCAAATAAAAAGAAGATTATCCTTTTCTTTAAGTGATGTATATAATCCTTATAATCCATTTAGAAAATAAAATCAAACAACATGAACTAATAGTAAAGATACAAATTTGCATGTACTCGCATTAAGTGCTAGTCTTCTTAAGAAATCCTTTAGGTAAGAAATGAGACATGAACTGGACCTTGTTGAATAGAAGTGAAATAGAGGTAGGTGCTTTGTAGAAGAATGCAATATCAGAAGAAAACCTTAGATCTGGAAATTAGTTTGGCATACTTTTGGGACTTTAACAAAACCAGGAAGACACAAGAGAGAAAAGGATAAAACTAGTGACAAATTATAGTAGCTTTCTTATGTGTTCAATATCTTTTTGCGTTCTATTCAGTATTGGTTCCTAAATTCAGTGTTTCGTTTAGTGAAGAGAGGTTATATACACCAGTATATAAACTTGTGCCATAAAAGAGATGAGAAAAGTTATGCCAAAGTCATATTTTCTTACCATGCAACATTTGGATCAAGTCTGAACCAACACTTGTATATGATGCTTATGTTTTTTTTATGGACACAATGCCTTTTTTTTTTTGTTTGTGTGTCATGCTGAGGATTGAACCCAGTGCTTTACACGTGCTAGGCAAGCACTCTACCACTGAACTACAATCCCAGTTCTGTATGTGATGCTTATTATGTAATAAGCATTGTTCTAAGATCTTTGCATATATTAGCTCATCAATCCTCATAGCAGCCTTATGAAGTAAGTATTAATAATATCCCTCGGTGAGCCACTAAGGCACTGGGAAGGCATAACTGGTAAGCAAGGCAAGCAAAATTTAAACATGTGTAGTATGATTCCAGGTATTTATTTATTTATTATCAGTCTCATTGATTTACAAATTAAAATGTTGGGCATGGTCCTTTCCTGCCATCACAGTTTTAGAAGTGAGCGATTAAATGGTTATCTCTGTGTAGGTTTTAATAAGTACTATTGGGGCTGGGGTTGTGACTCAGTGGTAGAACACTTGCCTGGCATGTGTAAGGCACTGGGTTTGATCCTCAGCACCACATCAAAATAAAATAAAAAAATAAGTATATTACTAGGTGATATTAGTAAGTTCTCTCTTCACTAAGGGTAGAGAAAAATAGTGAAACTTTGTTGATGTATTTCTAAAAAATGGGAATCAAACATGTATATAATGTTTAGCTTTCCAGTGACCCCGCTCAGATGTGATTTATTTTACTCTGATGTGGCCAAACAATAATTACAACACAGTATTTGTAAGATAGAAAATAAAAACCAATGAGAAATTGGTCTTACTTGCAAATGAGTAACAACCCAACAAATAATATTACATAAGTCTGTTTGTAATAAAACTTTTTTTTTAAAGACTTTTTCTTACTGGTACACTTCACATAGACGTCTGAAATTCTTACAAACATAATCTACTCTTAAAATATCTGTGGTAGATAAATGGCAAGTATAGTTTTATTCCTGTTTTGTAGATGGGATAGTCATGGAAATATGAAATGACTTCCTTTGGATTATGTGGCAAGCCACCAACAGAACAAAGGCAGGAAAAACAGTACAGGACTGATGGGACTTGGTGGAGAAGTTTCCTTTCAATGGTGGTTGGGGAAAATCCTTGATGTCACAAGTTTTAGTACCTATTTCTTAAAGTTATCTTTTGTTGTGGTTGTAGGCTATTTTAAATGACCACATCCTTGTGCTTCTGCTTCTTTTAGTTCCAATCAAAATACTTCTCTCTTTCTCTCTCTCTGTCTCTCTCTCTCTGTCTCTCTCTCTGTCTCTCTGTCTCTGTGTGCATGTCTCTCTCTGTCTCTCATTACTAGAGATTGAATTCAGTAGCTCTCACAAGCTAGGCAAGCATTCTACCACTGATCCACATCCGCATCTCTATTTATTTTATTTTTGAGATACAGTCCCACTACATTTCCCACACCAGGCTCTACCTGGTGACTTTCCTGCCTTAGCCTCCTATAGGCATGCACCATTATACTCCAGTCTATTTTTAATGAATTTTTTTCAGCCCTCATATTTTAAGTTAATAGCATTATATATTTTCATCTGATTATTTTAGGGAAGTCACTGAAGACCTTCTCTCTGGCCATGAGTCCTTCCTTTTTTTTTTTTTTTTACAATGCTATTTATTTTTATGTAATTTTTATGATTTATTCTCTGTAGTCCAGTAATTGTTCCTCTCACTAAACATTTCTAACTTTCCTCATTTCTTGAATGTTTATGGCAGATTCTCTTACATAGCTTGAAACATGCTCAACATGGTTATAGCCAACATTTGCTGTTGCTGTAATATATACCAATAAATTCCACCTGTATCCTAGTACTTCTTTAAGCAGTGAGCCAGTTTTCTTCTGAATGACAGGCATGACTATCAGTGAGAACTCTTCTTTTTACTCTTTTAGACTCAGCCTCATACTATTCAAAATTCATGAAGTTTTGGAGGATGAGCCTATGCCAAAAAGAATCTGGCCATGGAAGCCACAATGTTGGGGTTCTTAGCTGTGTTTTGGCCACTCCAAAATCACTTTGAATGACATTCTTGACCTTATTTACATCATATTCCTATGGTCCACTAATTTCCTTAGATCCTGGACTGAGATCTAAAGATACATTTTCAAGAGCAATAATATGACCTAACAAACTAAGCTAAATTTTCTCCTGAAATTGCATTTCTGGGTTTTAGCACTATCTTACTGACTTTGGATGAGTCACTTAGCTTCTGTGCACAATTTTTAATCTTAAGATAGAAATGATTACTGACTTTCACCATAGGCTTCCCTTAAGAGAAAAAAAAATCTATTGAAATGACAATCAAGCTTTCTGAGGCTGAAACAATAGCATTTAAAGCTTAAAACCTGAAGCCTCTCAAATTTATTTTCTTAAAATCTCTTCCTGGTAAATATGAACAGGCACCCTAAAGAAATATAAAGGGGGACCTAGAACAGAAGGTTTGCAAGTCTATAGCAAACTGGTGTTGGAACTGGAAATTAAACTTAGCCCCTTCCCCTTTTGTATTCCTGAATAAATATTCTTTCTGTGAGAAAACACTACCTTGTAACAGGTGCCTTTAAACCTTTAGAGACTTTAAGGTGGACTGCTGTCACATTCCTCTTTTCTTCCATGCATTTTATAGAAGCTTTTTGTGTGCATGCTAACCATTCCTGGCTATGGGAAGCAATTACGTTTGTTCTTAGTTTGTATCTGAAAATTGAGAATATTTCTGTATTGGATGTGTTACCAAATACCTCTTCACAGACAATGAAGTTCAAAGATAAGGCAATCATACTCTCCTCATTTCTGTGTGCTGACACTATACTGCGCATATATGTTTCAACAGTTGATATAAGCCCACCTGACCTCTCATTTATTCAAACGAATAAATATTTTCCATCTGTCTTCCACATTTAAGTCATAAGGCTAAGAGTTAGAGTAGATATGGGGTAAATAATACATGGTTCTTGACCTCAGAGTCCTGCTGTTGCAGGATTTTATAATCTAATTCCAAGCCACATTTGTCCTCATCTTAAATGAAGGCACCAACATGCCCTCAAAAAGTTGCCTAAAACATCAAGTATTTTATACAGGGATTGGGCAATGACCACTAAAACCCCTAAACCACTAAACCACATAATGGATCTATCAGGATTATAGATGTGAAGGATTAGGGATGTAGACAAGAGCATTTATCTAGCATGTATGATGCCCAGGGTTCAATCCCTAGCACCAGGGGAAAAAGGGGTAGGGGGAATGGATTATAGATGTGAAAACCTTTGAAAAGTTAAAACACACACACACACACACAGAGTCACAGTGTGAAGGTTATGATGACTTTTCCATTGTGTTTTAGGAACAGGAACCCTGGAAAAGCTTTAATCAGCAGTGTCTTAACACCTACCATCTTGTGATAAATTCTGGGTACAGCTTCTCATTGCTAGTGTCCTTAGTTCCTGGGAAATACCCATTTGTACTAACTTAAAAATGTAGTTTTTGATGATGAAAATATGGGCTTCCGGCCTTCATTTAGGCCACTGGTTCACATAGATTTTGAAAGTCACTATATTCTGCAGCCACTTGTTTTTGATGAACTACAGTGTTCTCGTTTTTCTCCTTTTCTTAAAGAGAAAACAAGATATTCTCTCTGAGGAAACATTATCAACAAAGTCAACATAAGAAATATATAGTCTCTTCCTTATGAAATTAATTTGGCCTTTTTGGCATTCTTTTTGAGGTGCACAACATCTTGGCAACTGCTTTGGTTTAAAACTGCATGATTTGGGAAAAGCACGTTTCAGAATGTTTAATTCAGCGATACAAAAGGCACTAATGAAATATGCATGTATGAATTTTATATCATATTAGTTCTCTCTTTCTTGAAATCTGAATAAAAGCCAAACATCTGGATTATGTTTGAAAAGCCTGAATTTCCAATTTTCAGAGAGATCCAATCTATTTTGACATTGCACACTTAGCCTTAACATTTACAGTGTGCTATTAACATTACTTGCAATTGTAGAAAAAAAAATCCAGATTTAAACAAACTTGGTGCCTTCTAATGCTAAAAATATATCTATATTTGAAATGGCTGCTGCTGCACAACGTACCCATCCATAGTTTAGGCTTCATCAGCATTTTCATTATAAATACTTGCATTGAACAGGCCTATAATTCAGCTATAAAGATATGGGTTAGCTTTGATGTATAAATTCTTCTGTGATGGTATGTTAAAACAACAAATAGCAGTTCATGTATCACTTAGTTTGAGAAATTATGCATTGGCTTAGTGTTTTGCAAAAGCCTCAAATATTCAGAATACTCCATGGTCAGCCAAAGAAGACATAGCCCTCATCCTTTGAGAGTTTATTCTTCATATTTATAAGACAAATAGCAAGTTTTCTGTTTTTATAGACATTTGGGTAGATTTTTGGCAGATAGACTAAAGTCAAAGGAATATTTATGGTCAGAGTTTAGGGAAGTAGATAAAGTTATTGATGCTTTATCTCATTTTATCATCATAGTTTATTTGATAGGATATGACTGGTTAGTCAGATTTTAGGGAGTGAAGCAAGAAGTCCTGTGTCTACACAAGAGGTCAATGCAGTGAATATAAGAATGCAATGTTGAAGTTTGATAATGATAAACCTTGAGTGAACTTTAATTTGCTACACTTAAATTTTAACTGGATTTCTTATAGCATATACTAGGTAAATTCTTTTGCTACATATGGAGAACAGCTCAGGTCTATAATTTTCTTTTTTAATTCTTATTTTGCCTGATTTAAGAAATTCGTTCAATTACATGGTTCCCAATTAAATAAAAATAAATGTGCTTGGAGGTATTTGTTCAAAGCAGAGGATAGAAAACAAAGGATGCTATTTTAAATTTAAACTTTTTAAAAGGAGAAAACAAGTTTTATTACATTAATTTCTACTCCCCAGGTCTTTTTCCCCCACCTTACGTTGCATACTCTAACAGATATTACATAATTCCATAACAATTCTTACTGTGTGCTGACATGACATTATAACAGCTCTGATATGGTGCATCATAATAAAACCATAATTAGAACAGGCATGATGTGTTATGGCAGTGATCCACATCATCACTGAAGTGCATTGGAATGCACAGAAAACTTATTGAAATGTGTAGGTTTGGAATGTAGTGTAGCACAACCACAAAGTTTCATAGCCTGGAAGAGAGAGTACCATTGTGCTCATGCTGCTGGTATCCAGGGTTATACTTCATTTCTTAGATATCTGTTGGAGAAAGGTCTGTATTGGTGGAAAGAAATTTTTGAGAATGGCATTTGGAAGTTTAAGTCTTTTTAAAAACATATCTCAGAAAGAACCTTGCTGAAATAAGGATCTAACTTCCTAAAATCTGTAGTAGAAAGCTCCTATCACATACTTATCAAATAAAACAACCTGAAAATTTTCAATCAATATCTCAAATCCAATGAAATGCTTCACTAAAGTAGGATGGACTGAGGATTCATACAAAATTTTTAGTTAACCTTGCTCTTTCTTGTTGTTCTCTATGTCTTGGACTTAAATTGTATAGTTTACATACAATTCTGTGGTTCTGTCCATTACTCCATTGTTTTCTCCCAGGTTTTCCTGCATTAGAATCTCATATTTGAGTCTTGTTCCAACAAGTTACATCTTTATTTGGTAGGTTTTGATCTTGGCATTTCTTCTACATAAAATAATGTAATTGTTACGTTGATCTGGTAGATGTGGGCTCAGAGAAGCTGAACTTCCTAAAACAGAGAGGAACTTTAGACTCTATTTTCCAGGGCAATTCTCATTATCATGCCTTATTGTCCCATAAAGTATCTCAGCCAAGTAGACTTCTGGTCTCTGCCTGCACACCTCTGGTGAATGTCTCCCATTCTGTGGAGAGAGTTCCCATTCTGTGTCTCTCCCATGCCATGTTCTTACTCATGCTTTGGCCTTTGATCCCTAGTCCAACCTCTAAGACCAAATGGAACAAATTAATATTTTTTATGTAAAAGGGCTCTAAATATTCAGCCAGCTAATATGTCTTCGGGATAGGTCTAGCTTCTTCAATAGCTTTCCCATTGCAGAAGTGTCAGATCTTCCTTTGGACATTTAATGCATTGTCTTGACTTTTTGTTTCTCTCAATTCAGTCCCCCAATTTTTTTTGCATATACTTTCCATTGATTGTTGATTCATATTGAACCTAAAGGCAATTAAAGCCTAGTTACCTCTGTCCTTTATTCAGTTGTTATATATTTATCTTTTCGGCAAGGGTAGAATGGGATGAGGGTGGTTATTAATTCTGCAAGACTTGACATTTGTCATTCTCCTTCTCAGATTTAATTCATTATGCCATCATCTTTTGTTCCCTTTAGAGTCTAATATTATCATCTGAAATAGACAATATGAAGTATTTGCCTATGGATTCACATCAAAGTCAGAGGCATAGTTTGGTTTGTATAGTATTAAAAAGTTTAAATGCAAAATATAAACATTGTAGATTTCACATAAAAATGTGTACTTTGGCTTCACTTTAAAAACACACCTAGTCATACTGAAACCACAATGAAGCCATAATCTCATGTGGGAATAATTGGCATAGCTGAGTTGGCATCGTTGCCCTTTTGGATGGAGTGTATGCTCTCCTGTCCACCACAGATCACACTTCCCACTCATATCTCGTCATTACATCAAATGTCAACAGTAATCACATTCTGCACTGTTTTTCCTTCAATAGAGAAAGTAGTTTTCCTTTTCCATGATACTAGCAATAATGAGAATATGAGGAGGAAAGAAGAGTCATTAGCTTGGATATTGGATTTTGCTAGTATTAACAACCACTGATGGCTTGGAACCTGCCATGGCAGGAGTATTTATACTAGGGAAATTGGCAAACACTAGAATTAGGGCTTTGTCTTTTTCATTTTTCTTCTTCCAGAGAACCAGTTTATTAGTATATAAATATCTATGTGAGTTTATGATCTCTGAGCTAAATTATTTATTATTCTTTATTGATCAATGAGATTAGTATAATCTGTCAATTTGATCAGCATAGCACATTCATGTTTTCTTTATCTAAGATACTAAATAAGACTGGACCACAGATGACTCCTGTTAGAATATAACTTATCGTTAAACAGTGATCTTCTTTATGGTTGTTCAACAGGTTTTCAGCAAAAATCCCTGCACTTTTGTGCTTCTAAGCTATTGCATTCCTCTGCTCACTTTATACTTATGAAAATCGAATGGAAGTACATACACCTGATCCATGAATTCATATCCTTGCTGTAGGGATTTAAGGCATTAGATTTTGGGTATATGTTGCTAGCAACTTAATTATGTTTAAAATCTGGTTAGTAGTGTAGTAAATAACTGGTATTGCTACAAAATTGCATTGAGACGGTAATAGGATTGAATTTCTACACAAGTTGACACTCAATTAAAATTTCCATATATCCAGTGAGTTAGCCAGTTCTTGTCCCGGGAACTAAAGCAAATGCCTTCCTACTAAGCTGATCACTTCAAAACAGGCAAAATTTATAACAGAGTCAAATCAGAACTAAATGTATCAATGAAAACTGGAGTTTTGCTTATAGAATACAGATCAAAAGCAAGAACTAGACTAGAAAGCACGTGGGATGTTTCTTCCTTAAATTCTACTCTTTTTATTGACTCTGGGGGAAAAAAATAACACATTAAAACCTCCTTACTGAATTACTGTCCTAAACCAATAGATCCATTGGGCTTGTTCAGCTAAAAGCCACAACAGACTTTGTAATGCAGTGATGTAATCTTGGCTTTGTGTCATTTATATTCAACCTAAAAAAAAAAAAAAAAAAAGAAAACAATTTTTCTGAATAGACAGGCTGACAACAATATTGTTCAGTGTGGGTTTTTATTTGGATTCCTTCCAAATGGTTCACATGCCTTCAGAGTAACACATCATGCTTGCTTATGTTTTTTTGCCTGAATTCTAAAGTTTTCTTCTTTTACTAGCTTTCTGTTTTTCTTTTAAGGTCTCAGTTATGTTTGTAAAACTAACCAGCTCCACCACAAAATTAGGATGTATCTTGCAGAGAGCATTCATTTTACTTTTTGCATATTTTTCCCGAGGTCATGTCAAGGTTAGTTTGAATTCCATCCTACATTAAGACTTCTTTCACAGCTATTTAGCTCGGCAGCCTACTCCCCGCTGGGGTCTGCCCCTTGGGCACGTCAAAGCTTCAGACCTGACAAATCACACACAGATGAAGCTGTACAGTTTTTTAAACAGTTTCATCAGTAACTTTTTTTTTCTTTTTCACTATCCTCCTTCATGGTAAGATTTTTTTTTCTCTGAATTACCATTTCAAGAATTGTTGATTTCTATTTGAGACTGTTTTTACATCAGAGTTGCAAACTAGCAGTATCATTTATTTTACACTAACGTTTACTAATAGCCTTCTAGTTGCCAAGACTACAGTCTACAGACTATTCTTGACTAGTAAAACTGTAATTGTATTATTAAAATCTATTTGGAGTAGGAAGCTTATTGTTGGGATATCACAGAGTTTACAGGAATCAAAAAAATGTCAACCATAAAAATGCATTTGGTTTATAACCTATTATGAGTTAAGCCTGGAAATGTTTCTCAAATGGTTAGTAATATGCTCTTATCAGTATTTTAGCAAATTGTGAAACTAATGGTGCAACTCCATTTCCTGTTTAATTGATGAAGTTAAAGTGCTTGGCTGCTAATGAGTATATTAGCAAACAGTGTCCCCTTTACAGGCTTAAGTAGATCAGGATTTTTAAAAAGCAGCTCACTGTCCTTATTTTTATAGGCTGAAAAATATTGAATGCCACAAAATTGCTAGATCAACTGAAGAAATGGTGTAATTATTGCTATACAGTCATTTTGGCAATGTCAAGTGACCAGATTATGGTTTTCTAGTTTCCTCAGTAGAAAACAGTTATTTTCTTTTATAAGCCACAGACTTTTCATTATATTTTCATTTAGAACAAACAACACCTGAAGATCTTAACTGCAGACTAAGCTGAAAACTTAAAAGTGAGAGAGAAAAATAATATTTAAATGATTCTCCTCTGTCCTCTTTTACAGTCAGCTCAGCACGAAAGTACCCAATGAAGGTTCTATAAAAGGTTGCTTGGTTGAAACTAATTAAAGACAGGTCTAAATAGAAAAAGAAAAGAAAAAAGGATCAAAGGAATTACATTAGGTGTCAGGATGTTGTTTGGGGACACTTTATTTAATTTTTGTGATTCTGTACCAGGAAAATGCAAAATTCTAAAAATGTCCATTTTTGGCCATAATTCTACATTTGTGTTATTTTTGCAATAAGATACATGTCAACAGGCAAACATCTTGAAGAAATCATTTCAGCATTGGCACGTTAACACATTATGGTGAAAAGAGAGGCTTGTGCTTTTCACGCAGTGCATTTCAGTCTTCAATTAACGTGAAAGCACTACAATGCCTATGCAACTTCTCTTGCCTAGTGGTGCACCATTTATCATTGCAGTTTTACATTGACCTTGACACCCACTTCATTAGAATAAAGATTGTCTACCATTTAGGTTACATTGTTCCTCTGCACAGAGACCCCATGCAAATTTCTGTTCAGATAGAAGAGCTGCGAGGCTGTCAGAGGTCATCTGCATTAAATGATTGCAGCTATTTTCCAACTGCTTCTTTTCATTCTACTCAATTCAGGCTAGGAGGATCAATCAAGTCCTCTGCCTGAAACAGTGGGACTGCTGGGAATATAACTGTTTTTGGTAGTAGTGGATATGCCCTAAACAGTATTAAATATTTAATATAAACTCATTAAAGGCCATGCAGAGGCTTCAAAAAGATATCAAATTTATAGAAATATATAAGGGGGTAGAGAACCTTTTTAAAAAATAAATAGAATAATAGTGATCAATTTTGTAATTTTAGAGGGTATGATCACAATATTTCTTAAACTTTGTGAATCTTCCCTATAGGATATGTTTTTTTCTCATCCTTGACATGTGTTGGTAAGGGAAGAGACAGGCAGGCTTGCTGTTCTTTCTTATGCAGTACTTTACTTGAAATTGACATTAAAAGTTTTCAGGCTTATGTTTTTATTTTTATTTCATAATAAAAATGATTCTCTGGCTATATTTATTTTTAAAAGCTTAGATGTTTGTTATGTAAAAGAAATGATTGGAGAAATAAGTTGCTAGATCTCCTACTTAAGTTTCCTGAGTGATATAATTGGAATTAAATTATTAATGTGAGATACTTTTAAAAAGATTGTTTTATGATCTTCTATTAGGGAATTTGCAATTCATTTTAATATTTGTAGTTTGATTTATATTAAAGATAATGCAATCTATGTCCAATTAACAATACATGGCCAATGTAATGTGATTTCCAGATCATGCAAATGGAATAAGCTAGAAGAGGGGGGGAACTCAATTCTTAACCTCAGATGTAATTTGCTGTGCGAGTTCTGGCAATTTTAAATGACATTGCACTTTTTAATTTTTCCAAAGGCTCAGCAGCAAATTTATCCCAATCAAGAAAGCCTATTATTAATTTACAAGGACAATTGTAGGAGTCTTTATAATTTCTCTGTGCAATTATTCGCCATAAATGCTAATGGTAAAATACAAGTCGTTTGCAAGAAATGACAACTATTATTTGTCTTGGGCTGAACCCTCTTCTTCAATTTTGAACATCTTCCCCAAGTGTTGGTGATCCTGACTCGTTGTGAAGCATCACATGCTTTGCGAGGTGCTGGACATTGGTCTTCAGAAAAAGGAGGCAGCACAAGAGCTGCTGCAAAGGCAACACTGGCCTCTAGCAGTACAGCTGAGCTGTGGACCCTGGACTTTCATATAAAAAGACTCTTTGTTCATCACTGAATGGCATTAGGCATGGACTTGCTGAGGGGCCACCATGAAGCCTCCAATGAGAAGGGCAAACACTAGCCAGAGAACACAATGTGAGAGTCATAGACACATCCTTGCATTTTTTGTGCAAAAGTGCATATTTTCACATATAATTTTGCCAGTAGTTTTGTATTTATGTGTTCTGTGCATGTGCAATCTTGTGAGTAGACTAAGATATTTTATTTTCTCAGTATATTTTCTCCATCTATCTGCCTATCATGTATATGGGAAAGGTGATCATGCCAAATATTCAGGTGTTTGAAGTGCTAATTTGCATAAGGAAAGATGTTCAAATCTGATACTTTTATAACTAGGTCATTTTCCTTATTTTAACTCTTCTAATATAAAGTCACATGAAACCAGTTAAAAGTAATATGTTGTATGATATAAATACTCAAACCCTGATGACACAGAATTTGACAGTCCTATTCTAATAATCGAGAAAATTATTTGGTTTAATTCTTGTGTTTCTTGTAACCAGAGCTTCACTCTCTGCTCAGCAATGTCTGGTCTCTTTTCAGCATAACCAACAGAAGCACCATACAAAAGTCTTACAATGGATGTCTTAATCTCTCTGTGTGCTTTTAGAGCATTATTTTGAATTCCATCATGCTGCCTTTTTTCTTTCCTCTTCTGAAGTTTTATTACAACAGCAGAATTCCCAGGGAGCTTTGGGGGCAAGGTTCACATAATATAGCCCTGAAGTTTTGCTTAGGTGGGAGCCATCCCCCAGTCCTGGCCATCTTTTGATGATCTTTCTATTTCAAAAAGATTCACTGGTAGTGTCTTATACATTAGCTGTATGTAGTTTATTTTTTATTTTTTTATTTACTAGACAGTGAGCATCTACAACCCTTTCATGATGCTTTCTTTCTCTGACCTCACAGTGACAAGGCATCTTGTTCTTTAACATTGAGGGAGGCAGAAAAATGCTTGAGTTGCTCAATGTGTGCCTTCTATACCAGTTTCAAAATGGCTTATTCTTCTGGTTTCCATGGTGACAATTAACACTGTTTCAAGGCATTGTTCCAGTCTCCATTTGGGCAGAATTTTCGGTGTGATTTTTAACAAAAAAAAAAAAAAGAAGGTTTTAGAAGGGGGGAAAAAAAAGCTTTAGCATAACTGTCAAAAAAGTTATCTCAATCAAGTCTGCATGTATTTCTAAGTATATTTATTTCAGAAATCCCTGTTTTTGCTGGCTTTGTTTTATAATTCAGTTTATCATTTGTGCTTATAAAAGGAAACTCTCAGTAAGAATTTCCAAAAAAACTTCTTTAATTCTTAGCTAGAACAGTGAAATACTATTTCTGGTTATTTTGAACTTTTTTTTTTTAAAAGTTTTTTTTTATAGTTATATATACTGGATTAGGATTTAGGACAGTAGTGTCCTGTGTCTTTAATTTAGATCATTCACAAATCTATTAGGAGGATTCATTAGTCAAAATTGAATTGGCCAAGCAAATACACTTAATAATGTAAATATGCCCTTTCAATAGAGTATATTTTATTTTTGACTAGACAGAGAGGCCCACAGCAGGTGCTATGGGGAAATTAAATACTGGATGCTTATTTACCTTAGCTCTCAAGAAAAGCCATCTGACTTTAACTTTGCTAATCTCATTTTTGGCTATTGAAGAGTAGTCTATATCATAACATCCCCAGACTACAGGACACAATAGGGCAGCCTCTGCTCACTTACTGCTCTGGGTGGAATGAATATGAAGATTAAATTATCTTTCCACCACAGGATAAAGTAGCCCTACTTGATAGCATGACAGAGAACAGATAGAGCTGGCAGTCATTGCTCCCCTTCTGGTGCTTCTGAAAAGATGGTAGAGAAGAACAAAAACATACTATCATCAACAAAAATATAACCCTCCTGGTATTATTACACATATAACTTAAGGCCCTAAATCTTATCAAATCCAGCTTTTGGAGTACTTCAAAAATTAAAATATAAATATTTTCACCTTAAATTACATGACATTCTTTCATTCCTATACCAATACATCTAACCATTAGCTAGATTCTCTTAGCTTTTATGGTTTGAAGACATTGCCCATCAATCATATCTTTCATCAGGCTATTTATATAGTAGGCTACATAGGGAAAAAGAGCATACATAAAGACAAGTTGTTTTTTTAAAAGTAATTATTTTAGTAGCTATTGCTGTAACTACTTATAACACATTTCAAATTAATTACTTTTGTTTTCCTGGTACTGGGGATTGAACCAGGGCACTCTACCACTTAGATACATCCCTGGCCCTTTTTATCTGGAGACAGGGCCTCTCTAAATTGCCCAAGCTGGCCTTAAACTTGTGATCATCCCGCCTCAGCCTCCCAAAGAACTGGGATTACAGGCATGCCTCACTGCACCTGGCAATTACTTGCTTTTTATATTTTGATTATTATAAAACTATGATTTTTATGGGATACATTTAAAGTGTTCTTTTTCTTGGCAAATTTGCAGTATAGGAGGTTTTCAAAGTTGGGCTAAAGAGAAGTGAGCTTGTCACAAATAAAAGCGACAACTGGTAGAGGCCACTGCCAGATTTCACAGCCAGAGGACTCCCTCTGTCAATTAACACATGTGGCATAAGTAAAAGATTTGAATAGGACTCTTCTGCCTCCCTGAAATACTGGTTCCCCCAGCATTACGTCAAAGTCTTACCAAATTAGTTATGTAAATCTTTACATGGGAATCTGATTACATAAAGCATATTGGCCTCTTCTCCAGTTCTCATTCTGAGAAATAAAATGCTATCTGGGTTTCTAGAATACTTGTGAGTATTGAGCCCCCAAACTCGAGTGGACAGTGTGTTTTCTGTATTAGAGTAATGTGGTCCTGGTAATTGCCTGTCATTAGAAAATGCAATCAGAGTTTCCCATGTATCACAGGCCAAATTCTGAAAGCGCTCTAAAGCAACCCTTGATTTTCTTCACTATGCATATTCATGTAATTTTGGATACTCTGACATCCTGATCAACATTCATTAATAATATGAAATGCTTTAAATCACCTCATTTAAAACATTTTGTTCTGTGATCCACAAATGACTAACATTTGGAGAAGTTTACATAATACAAATGATGTGCATGTTTAGTGTAAATGAAAGATTAAAATATGAAACTAAAAGTATGCAAACATATGCACGCAAATGCTGAAAATCTATTAACTGAAACAGTAATTTCATATCCTCTTTTCCTTTAAGCTGCTTCCAATTGTATTTTAGTTTTGGATTTTATATAATATCATGTTTTCAAGGTGAATAAAATCACCCAAGTACTTGGGTATGTTTTGAACTCACTGATTAATGCGACTTTGCCCAGACAGAAATGTTTCTTATTAGATCTGCTGAGGGTGCTTACCTTAGGGCAACCTTGCTCAGTGGGGGCAAAGGAGCAATGCTATCATGGAACTTAGTGACCTAACTTTGGCACGTCAAAGAAAGAAGTTTTGGAGTTGTCCTCATATTTTTAAAATATTCTAAAAATGTAAGATATGCTTAATATTTTAAAGAGAATATAATTTTTCTACTCAGAGGTATTTTTATATATGTATTTTAAAAATATAGTTGTAGTTATTTATAGCTATTCATAAGACTTTTTAACTATGAAGTTATACAAATATAGTTATTTCAAGAGAATCACTATAGTAACTGTCATATTACATAGCTTTTATATTATTTCCAGCAAAATATCTTTTAAGAGAGATTCATTTGGCAGTTTGTTGGAATACAGTGTATATTGAGGAAAATGGTTCTGTCATCAACTGTAATATTTGGAAACACTTTACAATAATCAATAAAGAGGTATAGCTTGTAACTGTTCCCAAAGCATTGACCTTCTTTTTCCTCTCTATATGAACCTTTTCCCTAAGCCCACACAGAGATTTTAAGTAAAAGAAAAATGGAAACAAAATGTTAATTGAGAACTCAGGCAACTTATAAGAAAGAAGTCACATAGTCATATGGATAATTTTGTTTAAACCACTGAGACTATTCTTTTGGGGACAGATATGAGATGGGCAGCACTCTGGAACCAAATATTGACCAAAATTAATTATAATATTAAATCCTACCAGACCAGGTATTTTCTTGTTTGGAATATTTTAAATTAAAGATCAAATGCATGTGTAAACTTGGTTTAAAAAGACATAAATCTTTGTCAACTCAATCCATAAATTAGATGTTTGTGTATATGCGTGTAATATATATTTTAACTGTTTTCAGCGATATTCCTTAACTGCTCAAGGTACTTAGGTTCTTTATCCTTACAAATTTTATTGGAAATAAAAACTTTCACACCCGTAAGCATTACATACTCTGCTCAAAGATTTTCTAAGAACACCTGTCTTCCTAATGATATCTCTTTCTCTTTTTATTTTAGCGATACAGTGTGGAAATGTCCATCAGACACCTGAAAAAGACGGAGCTGCTTAGTAAGGTTGAAGCTTTGAAGAAAGGTGGCGTTTTACTACCAAATGATCTCCTTGAAAAAGTGGATTCAATTAATGAAAAATGGGAACTGCTTGGGGTATTTGCATTTTTATTACTGTTTGTAGGTTATGTGTACATTTTTTGTGTAGTGAAGTACTCTATCTGTCTGATTTCTAATTTGAGGCACAAATATCTCTCTCTTTCAATTCACTACCTACATTTCAAACAAGCTATTCATGCTATTATGGGGAAAACACTGCTTTTCCTCTTCTGTTGATTTTTTTTTTAATTCTGAGCTTGTCTCCTCTCAGATTTTAATAATTTTGGTTCTTTAATACATAAAAAAGTAAGTAAAATATGCCATGTATTATGGGCTTGCACCAAGTCAACTATAATACAGTATATCTGATATACACTGACTGTCATGCTTGAGTGAATGTTAATAGAATTTATTCTGAAGGTACATGTTAGAGACATCTACTGTTTAACTATTTACTGTACCCTTAAGATGAAAAGTGGAGTTGTCACTACAGCTTTCAAGTCACACTAAAGCACCAAAACAAAGATGCAAATTTGACCTAAATCTGAAATGCAGAATTAAATCAGCCTCTGTTTTGTGCCTCAATTTCCAGCTCACTTTTAACAAAAGCAAAAAAAAAGAAAAGAAAAAAGTTTCATGTAATTCATTTCACGCAATGATGGGCTGGGTCTCAGCCAAAGACTGAAATGCAAGAATCTGGCAAAAAGGCAATCTAGAGATTCTGTTACCCAGAGACCAGGGTGGCACTGTGCAGGAGACAGTGCTGTCCTTTTGTTGGAAGACAGCAGAGAGAGAAGTTAACCTGTATTTTTTCATCAGCTTCTCTCCTAAATTGCCTTCACTTCAAATCAAGGGTAAGCTAAATTTGTCAATTACCTAAATGATTAATTTGAGCATCTAAGTATGGGTGGTGTCAGTTATGGAACCTAATTTTTCATGCCTTCCGTTTTTCTGCCTCTTAAAAATTATATTTGAAGAAATAATACTCCAAAAATATTTTGAATTAGAAGCATTCCATGTACCTTGATGACTTGGAGAAATGCCAGCATTCAGTTTATGTCAGGCTTAATCTAGGTGATTAAAAAACTGCAACTTTAAGTCCTTGGTTCTTATCTAAATTCTCTACACTCTGCAGTTGTGCAAAGTAACTTAAAATGTTAAAAGTTCTTACTCTAATCTATTGTTACATTACCTTTTAATAGTAATTAATGTCTTTCACTTTATGGTGATGTAAGTCAGAACCTACTAAATTTTATAGAATTCACTGATCTCAGACATGAGAAATGTAGTTAGTCTATGACATTTTAAAAGGTTGTTTACTAAATAGATAACAACAGCAACTTTATTTGCTTCATCAATAAACTGATAGTCTGTTGACATTGCATTTTAGTATATCTTTAGCTAATTTGATAAATAACTAACATTTTTTTAGAAAACTGTTCAGAGTATGTCATTTATATTGCTTCCACCACAAAAATTTTAAATCAGCATTATATTGAAGGAAAAAAAAGACTGTTTAACTATCATTTATGAAGCAGTTGCCTTAAATGGTTGTAATTTTGATAAAATATCATTCAAATACAAAACAATTTTGCAGTGATTTGGGGAGAGAGTAGGATGGAGGGAAGATTTTATAATAGAAAACCTGTACTACCCTAACACCACCCAGGCATACTGTTTTAATTGGCTTGATTACATTTTAATTGGCATGAAAAAAATTAAAGACAAGGATTTTAACTTCTAACAATAGTAAAATAGAGGGATATGGTTTTTAATATTACTTTCATCTAAGGTGAACAGTGTGGAATGGAAATACATTAGAATGAAATGTCAGTGGTGCGTACAGTTTAATCTGTGAAATTTTGTCCCCTGTGCTGCATATTACTCTGTCTCAATTGCATATTAAACAACCCTATCAAGGCAGGCATTGGCATCTGCTGTGCTGACACAAATTGTGAATTAAATGAAATTGATGTCCTCTGTCGTATATTTATGAAGACGGACCATTCTCTGAAGTATTCTGTTTATGAAGAATTTATGATTGCAAACTGTTCCAGAACAAAAAAGTGGCAATAAATTCTTTTTTGTGACCCTACCCTCCAAGGGCATTGATTTCACCTCCTGCTGCTACTTTTGTTACAGCATAAAAACAATAGCTAAATTTGGATTCCACTGAGGGTCTTCAAATTATCAATATTTGCACCATGAAAATACAAGGGTGTTGCCAAGAAAGACTATTTTTCTGTTACAGTCTCCTAAAAATACTATTTACAGAACACTACACAGCAGATGAATGTTTGTTGATTTAATTTTATTTGTGTTTTAAAGCTATTTTTGTAGGTTTAATTTATCATTATAGATTAAATCCTATTGATTGTACAAAGAGAGTGTGTTCCACCAAAGGGGGGGGAAATAAGAAAGAAAAGGAAACCAGTTCCGAGGCTCCTTCATGCCATAGTTGTTAATCTAAGTGGGCTTCTAGCATAGTGAGCTGGGCATTATCTTAACACATACAGTAGAGCATCTAGCATGCAAAATGCTAAATGGGAAGAATTGTCGGGCTGAACAATTTCCCAGTCAAGTAAAAATCAACATCAGCACGAAGAAGTCTACTTCTTTTTAAATGTCCTCTGTCACTTCAACTGTACTTCACAAAACAAAAGAACTTAATTCTCTGCACAATCTACTCTTGGCCTCTTTCATATATTGATTAAACTCTGACTTCTATCTCTTGAACATGTTATGTAGAGAACTTCTTAATGTAAATTCTTGTCTTGAGTATTCAAATGAATTTTTATCTATGACCATGGTGAAGTTTTGGACTAAATCTTCTTTCTGTTAAAAAGGAAAGTATAAGTGAATGAGCTTTTCTTAAGCATCCATTGGCAGTCAGAAAAAAATGCATGCTGTCTGAGAATTTGAATCCCAAATGGAACAGCAAGCTGACCTAAACTAATTATCAGTAGTGAGATGGAAGATACTACTGGACACTTCAAGGTAGCTCTTGTTATGATGGTTTTTTTTTGGTACCCAAGCTAATCCATGATTTTGTTTTTGTTGTTGGTGTTTGTTTTGTTTTGTTTTTGTTTTTGAATCTGATACATTAGAAAACCTTAGGAGAGAAGATCCAGGACACAATGGCAGGGCACAGTGGGTCAGGTCCACGTGACCTGCTTTCTCCTGAAAGCGGAAGCCTGGTAAGGCAGCTGGAGGTCAGGATCAAAGAACTGAAAGGGTGGCTAAGAGATACAGAGCTTTTCATCTTCAATTCCTGCCTGAGACAAGAAAAGGAAGGAACAATGAATGCTGAGAAACAACTGCAATACTTTAAGGTAATAAAAAAACAATCAAAGTTGATAAAAAGCTTTCTTTATGGTAGATATGAAATATTTATCAACTACATGAAGTATTATGCCCATGTATCTATGGATCACTATTTGCTTAAATGTTCCCTTGAATTTATAGATGCCCTCCACATTTCTTATATGCTAACATCTATGTGCGTGTAAAGATGAGCATCAAGCATATCAAATACACATTGTATAGAAGTCTCTGCTACTTGTGCGTTTTATGCATTTCCTATTGAAGGAGGACTTTGGTAAATTAAAAGCAGATCAGCAAACACCAAAGATTACTTGGGGACTTTGAAAGATAGACCTAAATGTTCTGTAAATAACTTGGCTAAAAATACTTCTATAAACTGATATGATAAAAGCACATGATTTAATTGAAGGCCATTAATGCTGACAGAAATAAACAGTTTTTACATATAGAAGAGTCAACTATGGAGGGAATAAAGTAAAAGAGGTTCCTACATTATAGCATATTCCATTGTAGAATAATGCTTTCCTTAGCAACACAGCTATTTTCATGTTCATGTCCAGGGAGAAGCATTTCCCCTGGTTTGTTTCTATTCTTTACACAGTATCCATTCAAAAGCAGTTTAACATTTGAATGTTTTCCCCTATAGCCCTAGCTAGCCCATACTGCTTGAACCCTCCTGTAAGGGTTGTAATTGTTTGTGTTCTCACTGGTATCAGACTGAGGCTTTGGGGTTGTAGAATATGAATTTGGTGGCATATTAATACCAGCATGAAAGGTATTAAGAGAAACAGGACAGCTAAGAAACAAAGAACTTCCTGGAACCAAGCAACCCTTTCTTCTCAAAATCTTCCTGGGTCGGGTTTTATTCATCTCACCCCATCCAGAAATCTGTTAGAGAATTTAGTCCCATGTGGTTCACCTTCCCTTCTCCATTTAGGCAGGCTCATCTTGTTTCATGGCGTAACCCAAGAGGAGGCACCCTCCAAGATAAGACCACAATATTTCCTGATGAATTGTCTGCATTACACAATACATTGTTTTGGCTAAAAACCTCCTCTTCTGCTGTTTAATTCACAAGATCAAACTGAAAATTAAGTGAAAACATCCTGACAAGGCTCGTGGGTTTTATGGTCTAAACAATTTGCCATTTCATTTTTGTCCCATCCAAAAGTGTTATATAATAATTGGAAACTACAAGAAGTTTGTTACTACCATTATTTGTCAACCTACCTACTTACTTATGTTTTATACATAGACCATTTGCTGTTACTTGCTATTACTATAGATGGAAGCATGAATGGTTCCACATTAATTTTGTTGCTTCCACAGGACATTAGCTTTATACTTTGGCTTTGTATAGTGACAACATCATTTTTAGCTAGGTCCCAGTAAAAATTTACAAGACCTTCAGAAACAAAGAGAGACAGAGCTAAAGAGGTGGTGGTGGGGGGGGAGGCATTGTAGTCTTTTGCTAAAGTTACACTACCACTCTCTAGCCAGCAGGGGAAGAGTCCCTACACCTAATTCATTATTTACCAAGTGCATTTTTGTACCTGAAAATAATCATAGACTTTTTATTTCTAAACTACAGTAGAGACCATCACATGATTTTGCCATTCTATTTCTCTTCTTCAAAGATATATATTTTTACCTTGGAGCAGTCTTGTTTTCAGTGTCACTATTCATTAAACTGCTTTTATATCTCACAACTACTTTAAAATAACATAATTATCACAGAGACCCTCCTACCCTAAAAAGGTAGGACCTTAAAAATAATGTACACCTAATCATGTGCTTCCTCATCCCCATTCCATCCCTGTTTTCTTCCCCTAAGTTTATCATAATCCTGAACCCCATATTGATTATTCTCTTGCTTCCCTTTTATAGGAAAGAGTATTTTTTATTTATTTTCCAATTTATAAAAAGATATTCTTGCTATAAGTTATGTTTCAGAATTGCCTTTTGCATTTACTAATATAATGCCAAGATTTATTCATGTGGTTGAGTATCTTTATAGTTAACTTCTTTGAAAAACTATAATATTCCATTTGAGGATTTACCTATATCTCATTTAATCCCAATAGCAACATAGGGTTACTATTTAGATCCTGAGTTTTCATATGCAACTCAGGAACAGGTGACCTTCTGTATCCAAGGTCACCGTTAATGTGTGATAGAATTGACATTTAAGTCCAGTACTGCCAGACTATAAAGCCCATTCTCTGAACTACTGAGCAAAATGGATATTTATTGATATTCATTGAGTGTTCTTCCATGTCACTCAATGGAGTGTTCTTTCATGACTCAGAGAGAAAAGTGGGACAGAACTAGATTTCATTGTTTCTTTATGGCAGGTTTATCAGTAGCAGTTTGGCCAGAGTAGCAAATTAAGTTTAGCTATTGAATATATTTAGAGGGGGGAATATTGTTGTGGTTTTGGCTTGAATTTTTGTACTATATTAGTGTAAACTTCTTTGCTATGTCATTCTTTAAATTGAAACTTTCAAACTTTTTGAGATGATGGAATCTTGATGATTTTTCTTTATGACCTAAAGCTCTACTTCCTTTCTAAAGTTGATCTTGAGGAGTTTGATCAGATAAGTTAAAGGGATCTAGCATAGTACTTTCTTGTTGTTTTAAAAGAAAAATTTATATATGTCTATTGAAATAAATGTCTTTTAGTCAGAATTTTAAATATTTCTAAGTTACTTTGCTTTGTGTATGATTAATCAAGTGTTCTTTGTCTTACCACATTCATTGAAAGAATGAAACCAAATGTTTTTAATATAATAATAACAATGAAATATATGTTTATAGCCTATCAGAAATCATAATTGGTAACAAGCATATACAGAGTGAAACTTTTTACTTGACATAAATTCAAAGAACAGATACCTTCCACCTTTCTCAGTGATAAAATAGCTCAGATGTGAGAGTTGTTATAGAACCTTTATGTTTGGAAACTGCCATGCTCTGCCTCTTCCTGTTGGTTCCCACATTTCTTGCTATCATTGGTCACACAGAAGAGGGCAGACTTTATCCATAGGCTTTAACTTTGTGACTCTCCATTCTCTAAACCCCCAGGCTTTTAAGAGAACTGAATTCCTTTATATGACTCCCAGAGCAATGATAGACAAATCACAGTGCACTATCCAGGAGAACAGGAGAGAAGGTGCTTCAGATCAAAAGGAAAGTCCTTCACTTTGTAGACAGAACTGCATTTCATACTCATAGCTTGGTCTGGGATGGGAGTAAAGATCAGGATCTTAAGTTTTCAGAAAAGAAAATCAATTTTGTTAAGGCAGTAAGTATGGTAAATGTGGAATTAGACATGAGAAAATTCTACCCAATAAAGAAAGAGTTGAAGCTCAGCAAAGGAGGAGAAACATGAAGATGTGAAGGCCTGGGACAGAAATGCAAAATTGTCAAGAAGTGAACACGATGACAACAAAATGTAAGAGAGCATGTCAAGGATATAATGAGGCCAGCTGGCAAAGGGCACTGTAGAGCTGTGTGTGAGCAGCTTCAATGCCATTGGCTGGAAAGCACTGCTTTTTAACGATGACCCTTCAGAGAGAAAAGAATATAATTACTTAATTATATGTTCTTGGATCCCAAAACCAAATTCATTATTCTAAAGACTCTAAATTAGGGCAAAATTATCTAACACGATAGCTGAAGAAGACTGCAGTGCTAGCTTGGGCCCAGTACCAGCCTGAGAAAGGCAAATTTAGGTGTGTTATGACTCTGTCACGAAGAACGTGAATGAATGGGATAGATTTGGTAACCCTGTCAGTGACTAATGCCCCAGATTTTCTTAGAAATTTAAATTTGACCATAAACTCTTGTCCATGTTATTATACTTAACATGTACCATAATTATATAAGTTGAAAATTATAATCACCTTCTTATATGTGTACTTACATATTTTTATGAATGAAGAACTTGAATTATGCAAAGTAAATGTGACTTCCTTGAATCCACATGGCAACTAGCAACAGAGATAAAGCAATGGCATTTTGGTATAAATTCATATAATCTCCCACTCTGTCATTCGATGACCTTTCAAAGAAATGCTAAAACTTTGTTTTATTCTGAACCAGGAGTTGACAAACATTTTCTGTAAAAGGCCAGATAATATAATCTCCATTGTAAGTACTCAACTCTGCTATCATAGTCAAAAAGCAGTCACAGACAGTATGCACATGAATAGATATAGCTGTATTCAATGAAGTTAATTTATAAAACTATTTTAAAAGCAGACAGTGGGTAGGTTTGACCCACAGGCTATAGTTTTCTGACACTGATCTAGATTACAAAATTTATTATAAATGTGGAAATGGCTGCTATCTGCATCTCCTATTAAAAACAAAACAAAACAAAGCAAAAAACTGGAGATTATATCAAAATTGCATTAAGAGGATGAAGCATTCTTTTAATAATTGTAACCACAACTAATACTGACCACCTGCTCTTGAGGTATGAGGCACAGTTTCTAAATGTTTTACCTTCATTTGTTTGTTTAATCCTCATCACCATCCTGAGGCAGGGAGTGTTATTATCTCCTACTTACAGAAGCAAAAACTGAAGAAAGGAAATTGAAGTAACTTACTCAAGCTCATACAGTTAGTAAGTGATAGAGTTAATATCCAGACCTATAAATCATTCCACAATTGGCCACTCCTTTGTAAACATGACAGTCCCTTGGTCAAAGATCTATTTCTGGAAAGAGAAAAATACATTAGCTGGTAAAATACTCTATTGTTCCTTCCCATTTCTGAATACTTGACAACTGGCTAAAGGAAGTCATTGAGCCAATGTTTTAAATCTTGGAGATTCAAATTTATAGAGTAGAACCTTGAAAAGGATTCACATTGACTATGAAATGCACAGGATTACCAAGTAATTACTCTAAAAAGAAATACTAACATAATTTTACAAAACATAGAAATAAAAGCCATAACCACAGTTCATGATTTAAGAAACGTTTCCTAAAAATCTCAATGCATAATTTCCAAAAGTAAAAATGACGCCAATGTAATCATGACATTTAGGGGAAATTGCCCATGTCCACTATAACCCATCTCATTGGCATCATAAATAATTCCACATCCTGTAGCACCAAAATTTACATTTTAAAGGAGATTAGGTTGAAAGACAGGAGAGAATGCTTTGAAAATTTTGACATATGAGAGAAGTATCCATGTTTCATACAGGTGTCTGAATCATCTCTGCTACTCTATCCTGGAGACAGTACAAAATTTGTAATGATGCTATTAGCAAAGCTGCAAACAAAGAATTACAGTAATGTGATCTGGTTATAACCAAAGCATGCAAAACATTCAAAATCAATAGACATTGGATAATTTTAATCCTTTCTATAGGTCTTAGATAATTTTAAAGAAGCTCTTATATTAACTATATGTTAATCAAAAGAAAACTATGTATTTTCATAAAAAGAAACTCTTATCATATTTTCCCCCACCTAAAAAAATTTGTTATCTAATATATCCCTGGAAATAATTTTTAGTAATTGGATATAATCCAGAACTGACTTCTAAGAAAAATTGACTGGGTTAAGGTTGAAATTCAGTATTAGATTTAAATAAATCTTATTCGTGTTACTGCCTGAGGGTGGTGGAAAGACCCAAAGGAAATTTTTATAGGCAGGTCCACAGCAGTTTTCTAACATAAAAGAAAATGGAATAAAGGCCAAATTCTTTCTGATCACACCTTTTATGAGGAAAAGATGCTGAATGATATTCCTTTGAAGTAGAGAGTTCTGCCCCTAATTTGAGGATGCAAAGATACAAATGTGTGCTCATTTCATATGCATCATTTGTATTGTTGTTATTGGGTAAGCCAGATTCATGGAAGTCAAAGACTGCCATTCTAATCTAGAAAAAAGAAGGGGAGAACTCACATACCCTTTCTTCATTGCCTTGAAAATCAGACATAACTGATTAGGCTCTGAAACCAGGGTGATGAATGTTTCTATTCTTAGGTTCTTAAGTGATCTCTTAACATGACTTCAGGGTAATTTTCTTTGTTAATAAACTTAGATAAGGACAAGCTAGGAGAGCAGAATTACAAAGGTGTTCCCATGCTCTCCACTTCAGCAAGTGTAAGACAGGAATAGTGAATCTGATCTGCCATAGTGTAGAGGCTTCAGCATGTGAGTTACACTGACTCTGCCTTTTTCTTAAAGCCCTAGGTTTTTCATCTTAAACATAAAAACAATAATAATAATACCTTAAAGAATAGTTATAAGTGTTAAATGTGATAATATATATGAAAACGTTTTAAAATAGGGCCCACCTAGTAAGAGCTCAATATATTTTAGCTGCCATCATTGTAATTACTAAAGCATGAACTTGCACATGTTTTGAGGCATTTATACTTATGGAAGAGTTGTAGTAAATAGATACAGCAAATACCTTGGAGTTCCAATTACATTAGGTGAGGTATATAATTTATAGGAACTGAATTATCTATTAATTGGATCATTGACCTATTACTGTCTAGGTAAAACCACAAGAGAATTGTTTTCTCCTCTGAAGATTAGAGGAAAAGAGGAGATAGTCAGTATACTTCCAAAGTTTGCACTTGGGTGAAAAGGACAGCATTTTTGGGGATACAAAAAATCAAGTCCCAAATAAAGGGCAATTTTCCACATTTTGGCTACTTTTCAGATTTTGAGTAAGGTGGCAACCCATTTTAAGGTGGAACCCATTTTCTTCCCCACCTTCTGTCTCCCTAGCCTTTTATAAACTCTTTTTACATCTTCATATGTCTCCAAGATTATTGCTCTACACACACAAAGACTATGTATGCTCTCTCTCTCTCTTTTACACACACACACACACACACACACACACACATATTTTATCTTCATTTAAAGAGAGAAACAAGAGTAATTTTTAATGCTCATATTGTCAATCATCTTCTGTAACATTTTTACAGTATCATGTCTTTAAAATTGATCAGTTAATAGTATTTATTGAGCATTTTCACTAGTTTCTGTTAGTTGATAACATTATGATCTAGGACTTTCATATGTATAATCTCTGGCAAATAATTTACCTTTGCCTCGTCTTATTTATTTGTATATTTTTATTTGTTAAGTTTGGTTTGGTTTCTGGATCCCCTCTGATTCTCACATTCTGTGTTTCTGTAATAGCCATCTTTTTCCATTGGTAGATTTATTCAATTATAGATGCCATTTAACTCCTCTAAACAACACTTTTGGTTTGGCACAAACTTCTGTTGCATCCAGCCAATTCTGTATCCCAGCATCCATGTTTACTTCATTGAAAACGATGCTTCAAAAGGACAAAAGGCATCTTTTGAACCAAAGTTGAAATGTTATTGCCTTTGGCACCATGGAAGCAAGCTTTCTTTTTGTACCCATTTCCTTTCCAACATTATAATAACTTCATAATTTGAATACAGATGCTGGTCTAAAATGGAAAAAGAAAGTCTTCCTAGTTATAAATTCCATTCTGCATGGCAGCACAGATAACATGAATATATTTTTAATGGTTTATAAATCAACAAGAACTAGTTTGATTGAGTCATTTTTTAAAATAACAAAGAAATACTCCCGTAAACTGCTAGTTGCCGTGATGACAAGCAAATGTACAGATCTGTTAAAAATGGGAGAGAGAAAACTCTTGATTAAAATTGATGATCAGGCTGAAGAGTCAGAGGATTTAAATCTAACAAAACTAACCAGAAGCCCTTCACTCATAGGCCTAAACAATTACTTCCTCATTTCTTAGTGATTTGAAGTCCTTCCTAATATTTATCAATGTATACACCTGTCCTTTTGTTGTAGATTTTCACCATCATATTAGTTTGGGTGATTTTCTTATCAATTGCTTTATAATAAAATCTAACAGTTTATAGATTTTAATGATTGAGCCCATTTATACTTTTTTCTTCATTAAGATTTTCTGATCTTCTTTCATCTCATCACATTCATTCATTTATTCATTTAAAAAACCTACCATTGGAGACCTACCATGCAGAAGGCACTGGGCTTGGATATTAGCAACCCACAATCACCATGTGGTTGTTAAAAATATTTTGCTATATGGGGTTTTGTTTTATTCATTTTCACTCTAATGAAAATCTTGTTAAAATTTTTGCTTTATTTACAACATCAAGAATGAGTCAGTCACTTATTGACCCAACTGTTAAAATAAAAAATTGAACTTGGTTTTCCTTTTATATCCTTCACTCTCTTTCTCCATTTTTTGATATAATTTTGGACTTAATTATTGACTATTTTTGTTATTTTACGAATACAATTACATCCTTTTTCCATTCAAGAATTTTTTAACATTTACATTATGTTTTATAAGAATATTAAAAGTAATTCAGGGTAAATTCTTCATAATAGTATTTTCATTGATCAATTTCAGTTTTTTAATACCATGATTATCCATTAATTTTTCTTTTTATTCTACTGCACATGGTAGCTCACACCTGTAATCCCAGCTCCCCAGGAGACAGAGGCAAGAGCATTGCAAGTTGGAGACCCATGGGCTCAGTCCCCAATACTGCAAAAAAACGAACGTGTGTGTGTGTGTGTGTGTGTGTGTGTGTGTCCTGAGTACTGGCTACTGGATCATCTAATAATTTTCTAGGAAAAGTACATTCTTAAGTACCTTCCTACTATATTTTCCAACCCCTTTCACACCTAAAAATGTATTGTACTTTACTGCATATATAATAACCTGTCTGAATATAAAATTTTGCTTCCTAGAGCAAAATTTTTTGTCTTCAAAACTGGTAATGGGCAGGCTGCAGTGGCACATGCCTGTAATCCTGGTGGCTCAGGAGGCTGAGGCAGGAGGATTATGAGTTAAAAGCCAGCCTCAACAACTTAGAGAGGCCTTAAGCAACTCAGAGAAACCCTGTCTCTAAAGAAAATATAAAAAAGGGTTGGGGGTGTGACTTAGTGGTTAAGGCACTTGGGTTCAATCCCTGGTACCAAAACCAAAATGAAACAAAACCTGATAATTGGGGTTGTTTTTTTTTTTTTGAGATTTATAGTCACTTACATTTTATTTTTCATTTGTATAGTACTGGTTATTGTTTGTTTGTTGCTGGTAACATGGCCAGTCCTAATGGATTTTGAAAACTGAAATGACTTCAGATTATCATCCATTATTTGATTATCACAAATTTCCCATATGTTTGATTGCCCTTTTTGAAAGTCCTACTCTGTACACATTGCCTCCACTTAAATAAAACAAAAACTTTTTATTTTCCTTACTTTAGAGATTTCTAGAATTCTCAAGTTTCTTTTTTGTTTTTGCAATACCTAACTTTGTGATTTTAAAATTTTTATTGCAGTTTTTATTGAAATTGTTGCCTTCCTTCCTTCCTTCCTTCCTTCCTTCCTTCCTTCTTTCCTTCCTTTCTTTCTTTCTCTTTTTCTGTAATGGGGATTGAACTCAGGGCCTTGCACATGTTAGGCAAAGTTCTACCACTAAGCTACATCCCCAGCCTAATGTCAATTTTTATTCAACATAAATTCTTTTTGTCTTTATATAATCTTTACTGATGTTAATTGTTCCATCTACAAAAGTGCCTTCATACCATGGATGTGATATTCTTGCACATAATTTCAAGAAGAGTGAAGTTTTCTAAGGTTTTCTGGGACCAGAGATGTAGCTCAGTGATAGAGTGCTTGCCTAGCATGTGTGAGGCACTGGGTTTGATCCTCAGCACACACATAAAAATAAATAAATAAAATAAAAGTATTGGTCCATCTGCAACTAAATTTTTTTTAAATTTTCTAAGGTTTTCTTTTTTCTGTATCAGTTCATTTAGAAACTGATATATTGCTCTGAGTCCTCAAATTGGGTCCCCTTTTGAACTACAACTGTTGATATATTTGTTGTTGTTTTCCTACTTATCATTTTACTTAAAGTATATGGTAGTTATTGAGACATAATTATACATCTCTTAGGGGTATATTGTGATAATTCAATACATGTATACAATGTGTAATAATGATGTTGGAGACTGTTATGCTAA
>JAJEJO010002984.1:366445-382656 GCA_020662805.1 Glaucomys volans
GGGGGTGGCAAGAATGGAGGAAGGATAGATAGCATAGAGGGAAGGGAGGGGTGGGGGCGGGTGGGGAATAAAAATAATAACAGAATATGTGACAGATACCATTGCCCTGTGTACATGCATGAATGCACAGATGGCGTGACTCTACTTTGTGTACAACTAGTGAAACAATAGCTGTACTCCATTTGTGTTCAATGAATCAATAAGTAAATAAAAAAAATTTTAAAAAAACAAATTACAGTGATAAATCAGGGTAATCACTTCAACCATTATTCATTTTTATGTGATGAGAATTTCATACTTTCCTAGTCATTTTAAAATATACCATCTATTTTTTAACCAAAAGTTATCCTACTGGGCTAAAGAAGATCCAGAAGAAATTCCTATACTTTGTGTTTTGGTGCCCCTTATTGAACTTCTTTCCATTCCCCCACACCCTGCCTTTCCCAGTCTCTTGTGACTACTGTTCCATTCCATTCTTTTACAAGATTGACCTCCTAGTAGCCACAAATGAGTGAATGAATGTAGTATTTGTCTTTCTGGGTCTGGATTGTTTCAGGTAACAATGACTTCCAGTTCCATCCATGCTGTTGCAAATGACAGGATTTCGTTCTTTTATATGAGTGAATAATATTCCATTGTATGAATATACCACATTTTCCTTATCCATTGATCCATGGAAGAGCAACTAGATGATTACATGTTTTAGCTGCTGCTTAATAAACATGGGAATGGAAAGTATCTTATTGGTGTAAAGATTTCATCTCCTTTGAATGTATGCCCATATCTACTTAAGAGTTTTTGTTATCTGGGACTAAGTAGTAAACTAGATCCTCTTTGAGAGTATATAATTGCTCCCTGTATAAATATCTCAGTCTAAGACAAGAAAGAAATGGAAGATTTAGATTTTCTTTAGTTTGAAATTCAGGGATGATAAAGTATAGTCCATGTATGTGGAGTAGCAATTTGTATATTGATTCTGACACATATTGCAGTAAAACGTGGGAATTTTCCCTTGGAGGAAGGTGAGGTGGCAGAGTGAAAAAAGCCCCGGGAGAAAGGTTCTGTGACACGATCTCAGCTTTATTCAGGAAGCATACATGTTTTATATATGTAGGGAATCAATTAACAAAGAGTCATAAAATGTGATAGCCTATGAGAGTGGTCCAGCCAGAAGCTGCGCAGTTCGCGAGAGGGAGACGGAGGGGTGGGGTGAGACTCTCCCGAGGCATTGATCCCAGGGTGGGAAAGCCACCCAGGGGTGTGCCACCTGGGCATGATAATCCTGGGTGTTCCACAGGATTTTGCTTAAGCCACAGCTGTAGGAAGGCGAATATCCCCAGGGGCTCTTCCTACATCCCCACAATGTATGGATGACCAACCGCAGTGTTGGGTGGGTTGAACGCAGAACAGGGAGCCTACAGGGGTGTCTTCAGTATTCCTGAGCCAGAGAGTAGGCTTAGAGAGCCTACGTCAATCCTCAAAGGGGAAAGACCCATTAGGAAGTTACTATTTTGTAATTTAAGTGTTATTATATTCTGGAGGCTTGAAATAGTGCAATTTTAGTAGGAAGGAGGAGGTAGGATTACTCCCCCAACCCACTTTATTAAAGTGTAACTGAAAAATAAGAATCATATTTATTGTGCTCAATGTGATATTTTAATATATGTATATGTTGTAATGTGATTAATTCAAACTAACATTCATTACCTCACATAGTTATCATTTTTCATCTTTACATCTGAAAGTTTGTACTCTTTAACCAATCTTTCCTCCCTTCTCCCAGCAACTAGCAACCATCATTCTATTTTTTGCTTCTGAGTTTGGCTTTTTTAGATTCTACATGTAAGTGAGCTCCTACAGTAATTTTTTTCTTTCTATGCCTGGCTTATTTTTCTTGGTACAATGTCTTGCAGATTTGTCTATATTGTCACAAATGGCAGGATTTCCCTCTTTTTAAAGGCTTACTAGTATTCTGTTGTATGTATATGTTTAGCAATTTTTTGGTCTATTCATCCATGTACCAATTAGATTGATTGTCTATCCTGATTATTGTAAATAGTGGTGCATTAACTATGGGAATGTAGATATCTCTTTGACATGCTTATTTTATTTTATTAGAATATGTACCCTAAAGTAGGACTGCTGGATCATATAGTAATTCTTTTTAATTTTTTGAGGAATTTTTATACATTTTATACCATAATGGTTATACTAATTTCTATTTCCATCAGTAATATATAAATGTTCCCTTTTCTCCACATCCTTGCCAACACTTATTTTCTTGTCTTTTGGATAATAGCCATTCTAACAAGTTTGAGATGATACCTCATTGTGGCTTTGATTTGCATTGTCCTGGTGATTCCTGGACATTTTTTCGTATGTCTTCTTTTATATTTTTACATATAGTACTCCATTATTCTGAAACTTTTAAATTCAGAGTAGGTATTTGGAAAACATCTGTAAACTTTATACTTTTTTAAAAAAAAATTATTTATTCTTTGATTTAATTAATTATACATGACAGTAGATTGTACTTTGATACATCATGTATAATGAGTGTAATTTCTCATTCTTCTGGTTACAGATGATGTAGAATCCCACTGTTCTTATATATGTACATGGGGTAATAATGTCTGATTCATTCTTCCTACCCCCACGCCCCCTCCCCTCCCTTCACTCTCTTCTACATAATCTAAACTAATTCTATTCTTCCCTAGCACACCCCCCCCCACCATTGTGAATCAGCATTCACATGTCAGAGAAAACATTTGGCTTTGGTTTTTTGGGATTGGCTTATTTTGCTTAGCATGATATTCTCCAACTCCTTTCATTTACTGGCAAATACCATAATTTCATTCTTCTTTAAGGCTGAGATATTTTATATATATATATAGTGATATATATGTATATATAGTGATATATTTATAGTGATATATATTATATGTATGATATATATCATATAAAAAAGTGATATATATATCACTTTTTTTATCCATTCATCTGTGAAGGCACCTAGGTTGGTTCCATAGTTTAGTTATTGTGAATATATCTTTTGACCATTTATTTTTATGTCTTCTTTTGAGAAAGTCTATTCAGGTTCATTGCTATTTTTTAATCAGGTTATTTTTTTCTTGCCATTAAGTTAAATTCATTATATACCATGGATATTAACCCCTTATCAGATGTATAGTTCATAGGTATTTCCTTCTATTCTTTAGGTATTCCCTCATTCACTTGTTCTTTTCACTGTGCAGAAGCTTTTGGTTATATGATCCCATTTGTCTTCTTTGTTTATTTTTGTTTCTTAAGCTTTTGGAAGTGGTAGGCAAAAAATTATTCTCCAGACCTATGTCAAGAAACTTGTTCCTTGTTTTTCCTCTCGTAGTTCTTCAGTTTCAGGTCTTAAGTTTAATTTATAATCCATCTTGAGTTATTTTTGCATACAGGGAGGGAAGGGCTCATTTCATTCTGCAAATGGATATCCAATCTTTCTTAGATCAGTGAGGATAACTATTTTTCCCCATGGTGTGTTCTTGCCACTCTTGTCAAAAACCAATTCACCATCCATATATGGATTTATTTCTGGCTTTTCTTTACTGTTCTATTGGACTGAATGTATGTATTTATGACAGTACCATGATGTTGTACTTTATTATAGCCTTGTAGTCTTTTTCTTTTCTTTCCTCCCTCCCTCCCTTCCTCCCTCCCTTCCTCCCTCCCTTCCTTCCTTCCTTCCTTCCTTCCTTCCTTCCTTCCTTCCTTCCTCTTTCTTTTTAAAAATTGAGTGATTGATTGATTGTGGACCTGGGGCACTCTATTGCTGAGCTACATCAGCAGGCCTTTCCATTTTTATTTTTAGATGGTTGCCCAGGCTGTGCTCAACTTATGATCCTCCTGCCTCAACCTCCAAAGTTTCTGGGATTACAGGTATATGCCACCATACCCAGCCTAGATACATAATGTTTATTTTTTAATCAGGTGGTAATACCTCCAGCTTTGTTCTTTTTGCCCAAGATTGCTTTGGGTATATGGGAGTCTTTTGAAGTTTCATACAAATTTTTGGATTTTTTCTATTTCTGTGAAAAATGTCATTAGAAATTTTATAGAAACTGTAAATTGTAGACATTTTTTATATGTCTCCAGTTTCTTTTTTTGTTTATTTTTTGATTCATAGTACACAAATGGGGTACAACTTTCATTTCTCTGGTTGTACATGAAGTAGAGTCACACTGTGTAATCATACATGTACATAGGGTAATGATGTTTGTCTCATTACATTATCTTACCTTCCCCCTGCCCCCTCCCCAACCCTCATTTTCCTCTGCAAAATCCATCCTTCCTCCACTCTTGCCTTACCTGCTTCCCCCGCATTATGTATCATCATCCACTTATCAGAGAAATCAATTGGCCTTTGGTTTTTGTTATTGGCTTATTTCACTTAGCATGATATTCTCCTGCTCCATCCATTTACTTGCAAATGCCATAATTTTATTCTTCTTTATGGCCAAATAATATTCCATTGTGCATATATATCTGTTTCTTTATCCATTCATCTATTGAAGGGTATCTAGGTTGGTTCCACAATCTAGCTCTTGTGAATTGAGCTGCTATAAACATTGATGTGGCTGTGTCACTGTAACATGCTGATTTTAAGTCCTTTGGGTATAGGCCAAGGAGTGGGACAGCTGGGTCAAATAGTGGTTCCATTCCAAGTGTTCTAAGGATCTCCATATTGCTTTCCAGAGTGGCTGAACCCATTTGCAACCCCACCAGCAATGTATGAGTGTACCTTTTCCCCACATCCTCACCAACACCTATTGTTGCTTGTATTTTTGATAATAGCCATTCTAACTGGGGTGAGATGAAATCTTAGGGTAGTTGGCTTTAGTTTCTTTCATCAATGTTTGATTGTTCTCTATCTACAGATCTTTCACTTCTGTTTAATTTATTAAGTTTTTTAAATGCTGTTATAAATGGAATTGTTTTCTTAATTTCCCTTTAGAATAATTAATTAATTTCACTTGGTGGTTTTTGTATCTTGCATTTACTGAATTCATTTATTATTTCTAACATTTCTTTGGTGGAGTCTTTGGGGATTTTATAGAGAGATTTATATATGGATATATGGATTTACATATGGAGATTTTATATAAAATTTTATATAAATTTTATAGATTTTTATGTCATTCTCAAATTTAGATATTTTAATTTCTTCCTTTTTAGTTGGTATGCCTTTTATTTTTATTTTTTCCTGCCTAATTGTTTTGTCAAGGAGAAGTGGCATCCTTAACTTGTTCATGCTTCACAAGGAAGTTGAATATGATGTTAGCTGTGGGCTTTTCATATATGACCTTCATTATTTTGAGAACCAGTCTGTATATACATAATTTATTTAGATTTCTTATCATGAAACGATGGTGAATTTTGTCAAATGCTTTTTCTGCATCTATTGAGATGACCATGTGGTTTTTATCCTTGATTCTGTTAATGTGGTATGTAACATTTACTGATTTGCATATGCTAAGCTATTCTTACATCTCAGGGATTAATTCCATTTTATCATGGTGTATGATCCCTTTAATGTGTTAATGTGTTGTTGAGGATTTTTGTATGTATATTTATCAGGGATATTGCCCTGTAGTTTTCTTTTCTTGTAACCTTTGTCTGGCTTTGGCATGAGAATAATGCTCATCTCATAAATAAGTTTGAAAGTGTTTTCTCCTCTCCAGTTTTTTAGAAAGGTTTCAGAATGATTGGCTTTCATCCATTGAATGTTTAGTATAATGCAGGTATGAAATGTTTGTGGCCTTTTCTTTTTGGGGAGGTTTATGATTATTGACTCTATCTCCATATTTATTATTGATCTATTCAGATTTTCTTTTTCTTATTTATGAATCAGTGTTGGTAGGGAGTATGGTTCTAGGAATTTATCCATTTTTTTCCAGGTTATTCAATTTTTGGCATATAATTGTTCATAGTAATCTCTTATAATCCTTTGTCTTTTTATGATAACAATTGTAATAACCCCTTTATTTCTTCCTCCTTATTTGAAATTTTTTTTCTTACTCCATCTAAAGGCTTGTCAATATTTAAAATCTTTTTTGAAAAACTGTCATTGATCCTTTCTATCATTTTTCTAGTCTCTGTTTCACTTATTTCTTCCCTGATTTTTATTATTCCTTCTTTTTGATGACTTTAGATTTAGTTATTTTTCTTATTCCTTAAAGTACAAAATTAAATGACTTCCTTGAGATCTTTCTTCTTAATGTCAGTGTTTATAAACATCTCTCTTTGAACTATTTTTGCTGTATCCCATAAGTTTTGATGTATTGCTTTTCTACTTTCATTTTTTAATGTATTTTTAAATTTCTCATTTGATTTCTCCTTTGACCAGTTTGTTGTTCAGGAGTGTGTTTATTTCCACATATTCATGAGTTTTCCACTTTTCTTTCTGTTATTGACTTCTGCTTTCAGGCAATTATGTTAAAAAGAAACATTTTATATAAGTTCAATCTTCTAGAATTTGTTCATATTTGTTTTGTGGTCTAATATATGATCTATACTGGAGAATTTTTCTGTGTGCTTGAAAAGAATGTGTATTCTGTTGCTCTTGAATGGAATTTCCTGTATATGTCTATTAGATCCATTTGGCCTATAATGTTATTCAAGTCCCTGGATTGATTTTCTGTCTGGGATGATCAATCCATTTTTGAAAGTGGAGGTATTAAAGTCTGCAACTATTATTGTGTTGCTATTTTATCCTTCATTTTGTTAATATTTACTTTACATATTTAGGCACTTACAATTATTATATACTCTTGATGAATTTATTATCATTGTAAATGATCTTTGTCTCTTGTGACAGGTTTTTGCTTCATGTATTTTGTTTGAAATAAATATAGCCACCCTTGCTCCATTTTGGTTACTATTTGCATGGACTATATTTTTCCATCCCTTAATTTCCAACTGTTGTGTGTCTTTAAAGCCAAAGTGAGTCCTCTTTGGACAACAAATAGTTGCATTTGTTTTTCCTAACCCATTCAGCTATTTTGTATGTTTTACTTGGATAATTTAATATATTTACATTTAAGGTAAGGGCTTTGATAGGTAAGGGCTTGCTACAGCAATTTTTCTTTATTTTTTACTGTTTTGTAGTTCCTTTGATCCTTTTTTCTCTCTTGCTGTCTTCTTTTGTGATTTAATTCCTTTTTTGTAGTGGTATGTACTGATTACTTTATCTTTCTCTTCTATGTTCTCCTGTAGGTTTTTTTCCTTTATGGTTACCATGAACCTTACTTAAAACAAAGCAGTCTATTTTTAAGCTGATAACCACTATGATTGTATAAAAATTGTACAGTTTAACTTCTTCTCCTATATTTTATGTTATCAATGTCACAACTCACATCTTTTAAATACCATTTATCTATTATCAAACTATTATAGCTAATAGTATTTTTAATGCTTTTATCTTTCAACTCTTATGTTAGAATTAAAAGTGATTTATGCATCACTATAGTAGTAGGATATTCTGAATTTGACTATATTCTTACCTTTACAAAGAATTTTATACTTTCATATGTTTTCACTTTATTAGGATCCTCTCATTTTTACTTGAAGAACTCCCTTCAGCATTTTACGTAAGGCAGGTCTAGTGATGATGAACTCCCACAACTTTAGTTGCTCTAAGAAAATTCTTACCTTTCCTTTATTTTTGAAGGAAATCCTTACTATATATAGTATTCTTGATTGGAAGTCCTTTTTTGTCCTATTTTGGTTTTCTTTTTTTTTAATTTTTATTTTTCCCTTTTGATATCTTAAATATATCTCTCCATTTTTCTGGCCAGCAAAGTTTCTTCTACAAGAGAAATCTGATAGTTCGATGGTGTGTGATGAGTAGCTTTTTCTGGCTGCTTTCAAAATTCTTTCTGCCTTTGACTTTTGAGACTTTGATTATGTGTCTTGGGGATGCTATCTCTTATTTAATCAATTTGGGGTTCTTGAGATTCATGGATTTGGATCTTTATGACCCGCTCCAGATTTGGGGATTTTTATGTGATTATTTCTTTACCTAAACTTCTGTCCCCTTCCTCTACACCTTCTGAAACTCATATGTGTATATTCACTTGATGTTGTCCCATAATTCGACAGATTTTCTTCATTTTTCTCCTTTCTTTTTTCTGTTTATGTCTCTGATTGGGTAATCTCAAATGATCTATCTTTGAGCTCATGAATTTTTTTCTTCTGCTTGATCAAATCTGCTATCAAAGATTCTGTAGAAATTTTCAGCACAGTTCTGGTGTTCTTTAGTTCCATAATATCTGCTTGATTATTTATTATTTTTTATTTGCTCTAATTAGTTACCCATGACAGTAGAAGGCTTTTGACACATTATACATAAATGGAATATAACTTCTCATTCTTCTAGTTGTACATGGTTTGAGAGTTACACACTCATGTAATCATATATGCACATAGGGTAATAATGCCTGATTCATTCTTCTATCCTTCCTGCACTCCTACTCCCTCCCCTCCCTTAATTCCCCTCTGTCTAATCCAGAGTACCTCTATTCTTCCATAACCCTATACCCTTATTGTGAATTAGCATCTGTATATCAGAAAAAACATTCAGCCTTTGGTTCTTTGGGATTTGCTTATTTCACTTAGCATGATATTCTCTAGTTCTATTCATTTACCTGCAAATGCTACAATTTTATTCTTCTTTAAAGCTGAGTAGTATTCCATTGTGTATATTTACCACATTTTTTCATCCATTCATCTGTTGAGGGGCATCTAGGTTGGTTCCATAGTTTAGTTCTTATGAGTTGAGCTGCTATAAACATGGTTGTGGGATGGAGTGGGATAAGTGTGTCAAATTTGGTTCCATTCCATGTTTTTTGAGGAATTGCCATACTGCTTTCCAGAGTGATTGCAACAATTTGCAGTCCCACCAGCAATGTGTGAGTGTACCTTTTTCCCCACATCCTCACCAACATCTATTGTTGCTTGTATTCTTGATATTTGCCATTCTGACTGGAGTGAGATGGAATCTCAGTGTAGTTTTGATCTGCATTTCTTCAATTGCTAGAGATGTTGAACATTTTTTCATATATTTGTTGATAAATTATGTTTCTTCTTCTGTGAAGTGTCTGTTCAGTTCCTTTGCTCATTTATTGATTGGGTTATTTGGGTTTTGGGTGTAAAGTTTTTGAGTTCTTTATACATCCTGGAGATTAATGTTCTATTTGAGGCGCGTGTGGTAAAGATTTTCTCCCATTCTGTAGGCTCTCTCTTCATGTTATTGATTGTTTTCTTTGCTGAGAAGAAGCGTTTTAGTCTTATTCCATCCCATTTATTGATTCTTGATTTACTTCTTGCACTTTAAAGGGTCTTGTTAAGGAAGTCATTTCCTAAGTCAATATGGTGGAAATTTGGGCCTACTTTTTCTTCTTTTAGGTGCAGTGTCACTGTTCTAATGCCTAAGTCCTTGATCCACTTTGAGTTGAGTTTTTTTCCCCCCTGCTTGATTCTTTGTTATAATATGTATCTCTTTTTTGAGATCTTAATTTTTTTGTATGCCCTACAGAATTGTGTAGTTGCTTCTCTATGTTCTTTTATAGTTCACTAAATTTCTTTAAGACAGTCATTTTTAATCCTTTGCCAGGTTATTCACAAATCTCAGGCCCTTTACGATCAGTTACCAATGTTTTAGTTGGTTCATTTGGTAGTCATGTTTTTCTACACATTTGAAGAGGTAGGAACCTATTCATCTTTGCAGACTGGCTTCATTAGGAGAAGCCCTTTACCAGTCATTTGTCCTAAGAGTAGGACATCTGGTAGAGTTCATGAGCAGACTGATCTAGAGCATGAATATGTGAGATAAGGTCAGGCCTGAAACTAGGTCCACTGAGGTTATCCTGTGTTCCATGTTTTGAGACTATGTGTGGGGGTTTTCCTAGTGCTTGAATGGGCCTGGAACCTGGAAACATAGAGATAGGCCTGAGATATGAATCCATGGGGTGAACTTGGTCCCAGAGCTGGCCTGTACCTTGGGTTCATAGAGGTAGTCCTGCAGCCAGAGTATGTAACAGCCAGTGTAGTGATGGAGTATACAGCGGCAGACCTGGGCCCTGCGTCTGCTAGAATGTATCTATAACCTGGGTCCACTGGAACCCAAAACCATAAGCACCAGCCTAGAGTCTGTGTCCAAAGGCTTGTCTAGAGTGTGGGTCAACAGATTCTGGCCTAGCACTATGCATCCTGACCTGGAATCTTGGTCCATGGGAGGCTGACCTGAAGTCTAGTTCTCTAGGTCTGATCTAGAGTTTAGGGCCACACCTGCCACCCTGGTACTAGAATGGGCCTGAAAGCTGAGTCCATGGGAGTTGCCCTAGGGTATACTGATGTGGATTTGGACCTTTGGTCTTCTGGATTGTGCTGACCTGAATCCTGGGGTCACAGGGACTGGCCTCGGGCTAGAGGCAACTGGGCCTTAGGTGCTGGCCTGGAGACGGGGGTGACAGGTGTCAGTCTGGTATCTAGGTACATGAGTAACAGCCTGTAGTCTGGAACTACAGAGGCTAGTCTGGTAGGACCTGTTGGGACACCGTGGGGCCTGGCCTGACACTAGAATCTCAGATAAAGTCAACAACTTATTTCAGTCTTCTCCTTAGTAGACAGTATCTCTCTGTGATGTCCTGCCTAGGTTTGGGGGAGGAGTGATACTGGAAAGGTGAACCCAAAACCTCACTCCCCTCTTCAATGTCTCTCTTCTTATTTCTTTGCAACACCCAAGTGCTATAACCTCTCTGGTTTTTGTAGCTCTTGTGAAGGTCTGTAAGAAGAAAAGCACTGGAAATTCCTGTTTTGCCATCTTGCTGACATCCTTTTATGGGGGCTAGATATGAAAGAGGCATTAGGGTTAGAGATGACGGAACTTGGTAACTGTTTTGCTGGTATGGGTGTGGAAGAAGGACGAGGACTTCTTGGGTCTCACTCCTACAAAGAACCCCTCTCTCCCTGGAATGATAGCTGTTGCCTCTGTATCACCCTCTACTTCTCTGTGAATGAAAAGAAAATCTTCAACAAAGGCATTAAAAATAATAGAAGGGTCGGGCATGGTGGCGCACGCCTTGTAATCCCAGTGACTTGGGAGACTGAGGCAGGAGGATCGCCAGTTCAAAGTCAGCCTCAGCAAGGGCAAGGCACTAAGCAACTCAGTGAGACCCTGTCTCTAAATAAAATACAAAATAGAGCTGGGGATGTGGCTCAGTGGCCGAGTGTCCCTGAGTTCAATTCCCAGTTCAAAAATAAATAAATAAATAAATAATAGAAGGCATATGAGGATGAAGGGATTTTGGTGTTTAGAAAGAAGAACCGGTTCAAGATTATTCTGGGAGTGTGGGTAGAGGTCTTTTTACTTATTTGACACCTTTTTGTTTTTAAGCAAACATGTTTGTCAATTATCATTATGGGTACTAAGGATACCGTGGTGAACTATCCATAGATGACTTCCAAGAAACACACAGTCTAAAGTCAAACAGGATGCAGCTTGTGATTTGATAGAAGTGAATATACACATAGGACATTCTTGGGGAGGGATGTATGTATTCTCATGGGGAGAAATGAGGAAATTCCTAGAGTATGTGAATTGAGATAAATTGAGATCTGAAGTGAAGTTGGGGTAAGGAACAGAACACTATGTGCATGTATAGAGTCCTGGAGGTAAGTGATTAAAGAAATTCCAGTATTGTTTTGTGTGCTTATTTATTTCATTCAAGCATGTATAAATATGCATTATGTATCCTATCAACAGACTAATATAAGCTTGAAGAATAGCAGCTATCTTGAAGTTTTCTTTTGCATGTCCTTCATAATATTGTAGACAATGCTTTGAAGTCACTAGATTCTGAAGTACAGAGCAGGTTGTAGAATTTCATCCCTGGATGAAACCTGAGATCATCTTGCTAGCTCAGCCTCCTTATTCCAAAGAGAAAGAAACTAGGTGTCTGATAAATTAAATGACTCACCCAGGACAAAACAAGCAGAGCCAGATGGTAGCCTGCATCTTCTGAATCCCAATCAAAGTCACAATCCAATATTGCCAAGCCAGTGATTTCTTGTTCAGGATTGTCACTGATGTCTTTGCACTTTCCAAATTCCAATTTTTCCCTGTAAAATACAGATAACAATCTCATCTCGTTTGACAAATAGAAATAAAAATGATCATCATGACAGATACTGTGATAAGTAGGAAATGTTGAAATGCTTTATTACTAATACTAAGGACTATTTTAAACAGATTTAAAAATATATATGACAACAAACCAAGGCTCCTCTGGCACTGGAACTCATGTATTTACCATCTCGACCTGCAACAGCTTCTCATTTCCAGGGGCTTTACCCTTGGGAGCTCAATTGAGTATAGAGCTTGCTATCATTTTTCACCTTGTGTTTACGTTGCACCTCCATATGAGGAGCTTAAAGAGCTTTACAGACATTAGCTCATTAATCCTCCCAAAACCTCTCTAAGATAGGGTAGAGGCATAAATCATTATTCCCATCTGGAAAAAAAAATAGCCTAACTTATCTCTCTTAATTTCACTGATGCTCTAAAATGTTGATTAAATCCTAAATTATACACTGTACATTTAGAATACCACATTCTCTTCCCCAAGGAGATTTTTCTTTCTTTGTTGAATTTAATGTCATGAGGATAAATGTAAAACGAGACTGACAGGTCTTATATTGAAAGTTCCTTTGAGAAGCACAGGCTGGGCTGTAACTAAAATTCCTTTTTCCTCTTTTGCCATCCTCCTTTTCTAAAAATGACCAGGAGAAATGACTTTTAGGAATCGGAGGGATAGTTCAAGATCCATTCTTTCCTTTATTTGTCAGTCAAGACCACCAGCAAGAGGGCCAGTGAGTACCCATTCAGCCATGACAACTTAATTCTCAATAAAATACTGATGCAACAGACTTCAAAGTTTTACCAGCGCAACAGTGGAAGTTAAATTTTCAGCCATGTGTGCTTTGTTTAGGTGTGTGATTCTTACTATAACGTTATTTGGTTAGACTTTGAAGATGTTAAAACATAACCATGACAGAAGTACAATCTGAGACCGAGAAAGGTTGTTTTGTTCAGATATCTGCAACTCACACTTACCCAGTTAAAGCCGCTGACCACAGTTAAAGCCAGCAAAAAGGAAAATAAATGGAAATGACAAAGGCATAAAAGTGAAATTAGTATCCTGTCACCACCCCTCCCGAAGTTCATTAGAAAAGATGAAAATCACCTTGTAACTTATTCTAGAGGTATTCAAATTTTGTTTTATCATTATTTTAAAAGTCCATTTCAGGGTGGTTGTCATGGCACACACCTTTAATCCCAACTACTTAGGAGGCTGAGGTAGCAGAGTCACCCTGTCTCAAAATAAGGGGGCTAAAGATGTAGTTCAGTGGTAGAGTGCCCCTGGGTTCCATCCTCAGTAACCCACGCCAAATGTTCATCTCAGACCACCACCATCTCAATATCACCATGTGATATTTTTCCTGACCCAGTACAGGGTTATGTAGTTTTTAATGCCAGAAGATGTTAGAGGCCAAAGGATTACTAAATTTTAAAAAGAGGACATTAAGGACACAAATAAGTTTTGTGATTTACTTGCCATCACACAAATAGTTATTGCCAAACTAGGGGAGAACCAAGTTTTGGTTTCTTCCTTATTCCAAGTGGCTTCTAAATATAAACTAAAACACCTTTGTGATTAGATGACTTAAAGAGTCTGTCTTGCTGACAAAATATTACATAGAATGATTAAGAGAACTACCCCCATGTATTCAATTTTTTGGAAGGAATGGGGGAACAACAGTCAAGAGATAGATATCTCTTCCTAGAAGACAAGAAAATATATTCCTTTAAAAGGGGAATTGGCTTTATTTAAGAAAATGTTCCTGGACCTCCACTTTGTTTTAGCTATGAGATAAAGAATGAAGTTCTGACATTTTCTTTTCACAAATTTCTGGAATGTTGCTTTAAGCTACGTAATCATCATAGCAATTTACCAGTTGGCTAATATGTAGTCAGTATCTCTTTACTACCTAACATAGTAGTTGAAGAGTGATTTGCTATTACATATTAGTTGAACTTCAAAATGACCCTGAGAGTGTAGTTAGTATTATCACACATCTGGGAATACTGAAAACTTGTGAAAAGGAGACAAGATGCCCTGACTTCCACCACAAATGCAAAGGAAAGGGCTAAGAAGCAAATTCCCAGTGGTCCAAACTCAAAAGAAGTCATCCTATTTATTTTAGGTGCTATGAAAATAAATGAAGAACATAACGTTTATAAAGCTGTCTATGCTTCTGGCCCTTCTAGATCAGGAGTATTAAATGACTACTAAAGAAAGGGATCTTTTCTAATGTTGCCTTTTCTCCCTAGCGTCATTTTCTTCCACTTTAGAAATTTTATTCCCAAAGTCTATCTATCTTCCCACATTCTTCATATGTTCCTAAAGTTCTTGAATCCCATTTTTCCCATCTATAAGTTTCTAGAATCATGGGAATACTTCCCTAAAATATTAGTTTTTAACTCTTGTACTTCAGGTAAGACTGAGCTTTGTGATGAGTTCAGGAGTGTCTTCACAGGAAATAAAAAGAAGCCAGAGACAAGTCTGGTAAAACAGGACAGTGGTGAAGTATAGCCAACTGTATGCAGATGAGAGTGAAAAAATACCATGCAGTAGGGTTGAGCAACTCATGAAATTAGTTAGTTGAATAGTCTATTTTCCCCCATGAGTCAGGTTAGCGGTGTGTTTCACATAATCCTTAGAAATTCCTCTTGGTTCACCCTGGCTCCTGTGTTCTCTAGCTTTCCTTCTTAATGCTATTTCATCTCCAGGTATGGACTTTATGACAAGCCCTTTCATATAGATTTTACAAAATGGGTACAGTATTGCATTGTATGTTGTCATTCAGAATTCTTTCCTTCCTTTCCTCTTGGCTGTCCTGGATATCCTTTGGTCTGACCAGTGAATACTCAAGATTCACTAAAAACAAAGATGATTTCAGGTAGTTGGGACCAACAGATAATCTAGAGGAAAAAAAATCACCTTTATCCATTCCCAAGAATTACTTTGAAATGAGTCCTGTGAAACTGATAAGAGAAAACCTCAGTGGGTATTGTAAATATAATAGAAAAAATAAATGACAATTAATGCCTTATCTGCTTATGAAAAGAGTGATTGTGGGAGTTAAAAAGAAAGGTATTTTGTAGTATAATGGCTAAGTTGCATTTATATCCAGCACCCTTTTCCCCTTATTGCTAAAAGTTACCTTTCTGTAATTGCAGACTAGTTTAGCATCTTAACATAATGGACATGTTTTTAAAAGATTATTGCCAAAAGTACATTCTTTATTCCAGGGAGACTCCATAATAGGTACCAGCATTTTAGTAATGATACAAGCAATCTGTAAGCTATTACAGTTTTCTTTAGAGTAACTTAATCTTCATATTGTTTTGTATGTCTGGAATTTTAATAGTGTTTTTAATTTAGAAAAGGAAGTATATAACATATTACTAATTACATGTGAATATGAACTAAGTACACAACCACTGAGTTTGATTTTTAAAAACAAACATATTTAAAAGTACTTAACCTAGTATAGAGAAAATAACAAAGAAATTAAAGAGTGCCACAAAGGGATAAAACAACAGCTCTCATAGAATAACAAGGGATGTGCATTTTTAGAATGCTTATTATATATTTATATTTTATCACACAGCTAAAAAAACTAAGAGGTGTAGAAATGCTCCCTCATAAGTAAAATTTACTATATATTTCTCTATCATATGAAGGTACAAACTAGTAAACATAAACATGAATATTTATAAAACAATAATTATCTTCCCCTCCATAACATCACTTATTGAAGAGTCTCCAAGAATTTACAGTATCAATTAATAGTCCTGGTGACCTTTAGTGATTCAGATTTGTTGGTGAATATACTAGATTGCAAGAAGAAGTAGAATCTTTTTCTAGGTCAAAAGGGCTGGCTTTTCAGGGCCTGGAAGTGACTGCGCTGTCTTTGGGCCTCTCTTTTCTGCTGACAAGGTGAATGAATAGCGGGGAAGTGATTTTTTTTGTAAAAATGAAAATATTCATGGGAAATATTTTGATTTTAAGTGGTTATAAGAAATAATTCAGTGTTTG
>JAJEJO010002985.1:16758-27689 GCA_020662805.1 Glaucomys volans
AAAAAAAAAAAAAAAAAAAGGCAGTCCTAGAAAGAAGAAAAATTAGCATCTCATAGAGAGAGAACAGCAGGTTTGAACACACAGAAAGAAAATAAAAACACTGGAAACCCAACATGGCTGAAGCCTAATGAGCATAGGGGTGTATTGTGCATTGAGACTGGGGAGGAAGTCATGACCACTCCACATGGGGCCTCTCACACAGGTTGTGCTCCCCAGAAGCATATCCTGAAACACTTTGAGCCCCTGCAGCTATTTAGAAGAGTGTGATAGGGGAGAGAATCAAGCCAACATAGGGTATGTTGATCAGGCCACTCCTAGGGGCACCTGTGTGTCAATCTCTTGACAGCTCAGGGATGCAGGGCAGAGAGAATGTGCACCCAAGGAGGCCAGGAAGCTGGGTTTCTCATTAACCAGTCCCTGTGCTTCTTAGGGTGTTGATTCTTTGGTAATTCCAGCTTGTTCTGTGCAGGATTAGCAAATGCATGGCCAGAAAAACAGCCAAGAACAAAAAGCTATAGATGTAGGCAATAAATAGCCTTCAGCATGTCTAGTTGAATACTAAGGGGATGAGGAATGAGGGAAGCCTGATTGGACACATTATGCCAATTAAAATGGGGAACCATTGAAGGATTTTAACAGCAGTATGATATAATTTAGATTATTAGTTCAATTTATCCAGGTACATTATAATTCTTGATAGCAAAGAACATTCTTCACCTTTTTTAGTACTAGCCATGGCAATGACCTGATGCTGTTTACATACCAGGTTCTAAATAAATACATTTGAGTGACTATCCAAGATAAAAAACCTATGGTGGATGCAAGCTAACTGGATCATGAAAGATCAAATTAAAATTTTTACCTATGAAGACTTTGTTATCACTTTCCAATAATTCTTTTAAAAGATGGCCTGATGGCACATGGGTCACCTTGATATCCAGGGAATTAACTATAATCTGCACTATTTAGAAGAAATTCATCTGTCAGAAGAAGCTCCTTGCTGGGCACAGTGGCACATGCCCATAATTCCAGCTATTCCAGAGGCTGAGATAGGAGGATCACAAGTTTGAGGCCAGCCTCAGAATCTTAGTGAGACCCTGTCTCAAAATAAAAAATAATCAGGGCTAGGGATATAGCTCAGTGGTAAAATGACCCTGGGTTTGATTACTAGTACAACGCACACAAAGAAAGGAAGGAAAAGGAAAAGGAAAGCTCTTTTTATCTATGAGAGGAGGAATGCTATGATTGAAAGCAATGACCATGGAGTCCCAGCCAGATAGACAGGGCCTGAGCTTTGACCATTAGCAATAGCAGGACCTGGAGCAAATTCCTCAACACCATTAGCCATCAGTTTCCTCATCTGTAAAATGTGCATAGTAATAATGACATTTGTTACTGTTTGGATATGAGGTATCCCCCAAAAGCTCACAGGTGAAACAATGTAGGAATGTTCAGAGGTGAAACTTTTAGATTACGAGAACTGTAACCTAATCAGTGGATTAATACCCCGAATGGATGGAATAATAATTTGAATGAATTAATGTGTGGTAACTGGGCAGGTAGGGTGTGGCTAGGGGAAGTAGGTCACTGGGGGAACCCCCTTGGAGAGTATGTTATCCCTGGCTGCTTGCACTCTGGTTCTCTCTGCTTCCTGACCGCCGTGTCCTGAGCTCATCCCTCGGCCATGCTCTTCCATCACGATGTTCTGCCTCACCTTGAGCCCAGAGCAATGAAGTTAGCTGACTAAGGACTGAAGCCTCTGAAATTGTGAGCTAAAAAATAAACATTTTCTTCTCTAAGTTGCTCTCGTCAGGTAATTTGGTCACGATGACAAAAAGTTGGCTAACACCACATCTACCTCACAAGGTTAGTGAAAAGGTTAAACACATTGATACTCACTGCCCAGAATGTACTTCAAATTTGGTAAATGTTATTATCCTGATTAATATTTTGACTTTACTTGATTTTCTGGAATACAAATAATGATTTACTCATAGGTTTAGGGCAGACACAGGATCAGAGGACCCTCTCATCTGCCTGTACTTTTTTCTTCAAGCATTTACTTTGGGGAAAGGGGTGGATCTCTTTTCCAGTGGACAACCCTTCAGAAGCACTTTCCCCAGGAATTGGTTTCTTGGTGTATTTGTATGGAGCAGCCTGCAGGCAACACCACCTGGCACCCACACTCCCTGCCCACCCAGCTGCCTTGCTCCTGTCACTATTGCTGAAATCCACCTACTCAGTGGAGAATTCAGACTCAGGTGTGCTGAACCTTTGTAGGCTACACAACGCCTGGTTAGCCGAGACTGGACTGAACTAGGCCACACTTTAGTTCTCTCTTTCCTTCACTGCATTGATTTCCTAAATTCATTGAGATATATTCTCTTTGTACAATTTCTGTTAAATGTAATAATGCGTAAAAAAGCAAGAAAATATATCTGTTTAAAGCTGCTTATGATATTGATTTTATTCACCTAAGATGTTTAGCTTAATTTTCAAAACAATCTTCCAGGCATGGTGGCGCTTGCCCAAGCTTAGCTTGGGAGGCTATGGCAGGAAGATCACGACTTCAAAGCCAGCCTCAGCAAAAGTGAGGCCCTAAGCATCTCAGTGAGACCCTGTCTTTAAATACAATACAAAATAGGGCTGGGGATATGGCTCAATGGTTGACTGCCTCTAAGATCAATCTCCAGTATCAAAAATAATAATAATGTTAGAGTCAAATGTTTTTATATTATATCTGACCTAAAGTCTTTCACAGTTTATCATCTTTTCTTCTTGTTTTATTCGTGAAAACAAAACTTTGAAGGTCATGATTCTCACTCAGTCACCTTGGTCCCTCCACTTCCTGGACCCTGAAAAAAAGTTGTCTCCCCATCTTGACTGACAAGATTGGCCATGCCCAGATGAAGGTTAAAGTGACATCATGACTGGGGATATACTGGAGGGTACAAATTCAGAGCTGGACAAAGACCAACAACCGGCAGAAGCCGGTCAGGTGAGGAGCTGCCAATTGTCTCCTAAGGTACTGGGGACTTGTTACTGCAGTTACAAATTCAGCCTGCCTGGTGGAGTCTTCCAGCCTTGATCATCCCTGTCTCATTGGGAACACACATTCATGCAAACTGAGAGCAGGGAGTGCCTTTTTTTTTTTTTTTTTTTTTGAGAGAGAGGGAGAGAGAGAGAGAGAGAGAGAGAGCGCAAATCTAAATAAAGCTCTCCAACTTGGCAGCTGCTGGAATGCTCATCTTACCTCACTCGATTAGAATGAGTGTCAGGCAGCCCAGACAGGAACTTCTAGGAAAGCTGCGGATGTGCCACTGCTAGATCAGGTCAACTGAGGGGTTTCAAGTCAGTCAACGCAGGGAGTTCAAAAGTGGAAGTTGAGACTTGTCAGTCATACATCATAAAACAGAAGGAATAGATTATATCAACTGGAATGGATTTCTAACTGTTGTTAGAAAACAGTAGTTTCTCTCCTGAGGGAGGAGCAGGAGAAGAAAGAAAGAAAAGGAAGGGAGGGAGGGAGGGAGGGAGGGAGGAAGGAAGGAAGGAAAGACAAGACCTTAAACACTTCAGAAAGATGCTATCTATCCTTGATTTAGTGTCTTTCACTCAGGAATTTCTTCCTTTGACAAATTCAAGTTTCTTCTATTGCTATGTCATCTCATGTTTACTTTGTCTGCTGGGGGTTTCCTGGTACAAATAGAGGTGGTGTAAGATAGTGCAGTAAACATTCTGCTACTGGAGTCAGACAAACGAGTTTGAATCCCAGATTCTTCATTTATTGGTTGTGTGATTTTGCTGACTTTACTTTACTTTCCTTATAAGTAAAATGTGCATGATAATTGATTTTAATAATAGTTACCAATATTAGTTAACTTTATCAATATTAATTATTACAATATATTTATATGAATATGCTGTTAAATATTAACGATAATACATACCTGTTAGGGTTGTAAGGAGTAAATGAGATAATATATGTAATGCTCCACAATTCAGAGCTCAATAAATATGTTATAAATATAATATAAACAGAAAACTCTTGTATGGCATTTGCAATGTACCTGGCACTACAACAGATTTTTTTTTTTTTTTTTTTTTTTTGTGGTGCCAGGGATTGAACCCAGGGCCTTGTGCTTGTGAGGCAAGCACATTACCAACTGAGCTATATCCCCAGCCCCTACAACAGAATTTTTAACCCCAGGATGTGAAGTAGACTCTTCCATTAGTCATCTTTCTTCCTCAGGCCATCTTTGTTATCTGTATGGCTTAGGTTTTTGTTTTGTTACTTCCTGATTATGGAAAACAGAATTTAAAGGAATCTAAGGTCTTCTGTCAATTTAGTTGAAAAACTCAAAATCATCCTTTGTTTTGGCCAGTCTCAAGGAAGTGCTGGAATCCTCTTATATTGGGTCACTGGGGTCCTGAAGATGTGAAGTCCAGAGCAGTGGCCCCTAGCGGTGGGCTGTGAAGCAGCCTCAGCGCTGCGGCCTCACTCCCTGGTTTCCCAACTGCTACTCACAACAGGGCCAAGGGCAGTCGCCTCCCTCCTGCATAAAAGCAAGAGGCTGTCTCCTCCCTCTGAGAGCAGATTCCACTTCAACTTCTTCTAGGACCTTCGGGACTGCTAATGACCCACACTTATTTATTTGGGTTCTATTTATGCATCGTAAATGCCAATTACAGAGAGACTAGAATGTCATTAGAACTCAGTTTTGCCCTTTTAAAAAGTACAAAGTTTCCCAATTTTGACTTTTGGTCCTTCACTTCTATTAATAGAGCTTTTTTTTCCCCCTCTGCCCTGGCTCTTAACAACACTGAATCCTCTGTAATCCCCCACAAGGAGGTCCTATGCCCCCCCCCCCTTCCTTCAGTGCCCCAGGAGGAAGCGTTCAGCAACCTTGCTCCCCACCCTGAATTGTGACCATGCCTGTGTCCCCTAGACTTGGCTAGCGCTTCCTTTATGGAGATCAGGTAAGTCACTTCCTCACTTTTTATATGTGTCCTCCTGGAGTTTCTCTACCAACTCCCCGTCATCCCACCCTGGCAGCTTCTCCAGCACAGAAATAGCTGTTCTCTCTTCTTGTCCCACCATCAGCGTCAGGAATACCAGTCATCTTTGCTGAGGATGATTAAAGGGACAATGGGTTAACAAGGCCGCAGCCGCTTTTCCCCTGGTTCTGCCCCCAACACCATTTTACAACCTAGATTGTTACTGACTGTGAACAATCGATTGAGGTAACTCACTACCTTCCTAGATTGTTAGCCTGTGAACTTCCTCATCAGTCATTGGTCCGATTGTTATTAGTCCCCAAACTTCCACCACTTAAGAATAGCTCCCCTGCCATTTGCTCTCTCTCCCTTAAGCGCAGATACTCTGCTCCTCTGCTTAATAAAATCTGTGTGAGTTCCTGCATCTGGAGTGGTTTTCTGGGTGCTTTCAATGATATTCTGGGCTCATACATTCCTTTTCTTTCCTTTTGATTCCAGAGACCTGAAAAATGTCCATCAACTTTCAATCTAGTCCAGCAGAACATATGGTGAGCTCTTTAAAGAACTGTTGATCTAGATGTGAGAGCAAAATTTCTCTGTTTTGTCTCTTCAAATGCCATAACTTTGTTTTGCTTCCCACCTACCCCCCAGAACTGGGGGTTTAACCCAGGGGTAGTTTACCCCTTAGTTACATCCTCAGTCCTTTTTATTTTTAAGACAGTCTCACTAGGTTACTAAGGGCTTTGCTAAATTGCCCAGGCTGGCTTTCAATTTAGGATCCTCCTGACTCAGCCTCCTGAGTCTCATGAATTCTAGGGGTCCGCCTGCTTTTATTGCTTTAATAAAAAAATTCTGTGTAGAAGCTTTACTCCCTTTACACACCTTGCCCTATGCAATTCTTCATCCACATCCCTTATAATATTCCTTAATTTGTTTATTGTAAAGTATTGCGGTGCTGGGGATTGAACCCAGGGCCTTCAAGGCAAGCACTTTACCAATTGAGCTATATCCCCAGCCCCAATATTCTTTACAATAAACAAGTTAATGTACAAAAAAATCATAAAAAGAAATACAATTCTGGCAGGAATATTTATTTGTGGAAAAGCTATTTGAATTTGTACAGAAGTGTGTTAAGTCTAAAATTTACATATTCCTGATCTCTTCCAGTGCCAGCCATCAGCAATGCACCTGAGTCACTTAGAAAGACTTCACAATAGCCAGGTGTGGTGGTGCACACCTATAATCCCAGTGACTCTAGAGGTTGAGGCAGGAGGAAGGATCATAAGTTCAAAACCAACCTCAGCAATTGAGTGAGGCCCTAAGCAACTCAAAATAAAATTTTAAAAGAAAATAAAAATGTTAAATAAAATAAAAAATAAAAAATAAGAATCAAACAAAAAAAAGTGTCTGAGGATGTGACTTGTGGTAAAGTGCCCCTGAGTTCCATCCCTAGTACCAAAAAGAAAATAAAAAAGACCCCCACAATCCAGACTTGCTTATCCCTTAGTGTGACTTCACATAAAGATGCCAATCCCCTAAGTACCTTCTCTAACCATCCTCTCCTGCCCTTCCTCCCCTCCCAACTTCTTACAACCCTTAAAATTTCTTATTTTCACCACTAGTTACTCTTAGTTCTCCCCTTCTCTCATGTCTGTTGGATTCAACATATGATCAGCCATTTCACGTACTGGCCACCACCCCAGGAAGCCTTGTCACCTTGAACTTCTCCTGCCCCACCATGCCACTCCCTAGCCTTCAAGAATGGTTTCCAAGTGTTAGAAACCTTGATGTCATTTGGACTGAATCCAACCCAAATCCATTCTTCGTTGGGTCTACTGCTATTCATATCTACTTGTGTTCACCTATAATTGACCTATTATTCCACTTCCCATCTCTCTTCCATTCTCCTTAACCCTGCAGAGCTCCCCACTCATAGCAGATGATTTTACTTCCTGTTTCACTGAGATATTTTTCTCTCATCTGAGCAATTTCAATTGCTTCTCTTCCTACTTTCAGCACCTCAGGGTACCTGTGCTCTTCCTTCTCCTCCTTCCCGCCTAAATCTAAGATGAGTCCCTCACCAGTGCTTTTGACCCAAACCCTCCTTCTTCCTGGTACTGTGCTCCTCCATAAGTTATCTCCTCTTCCATCTTCCATCTATCTTTCTCAGTTGACATTTGAGCTTTTGACTATATGACCTTACCTAAGAAACCCCAATCCCTTTTTTATTCCCACTATCAAAGGGAACCAATCATATTCCATTTGATAATATCACTTAGCTTAATATTCTCCACTTCCATCCACATACTGGCAAATGCCATAATTTAATTCTTTTTCATGGCTGAGTAGAACTCCATTGTATGTATGTACCACAATTTCTTAATCCATTCATCTGTTGATGAGCATCTTGGTTGATTCCATAATTTAAATATTTTGAATTATGCTGCTATAAACATTTAGGTGACTACATTGCTGTAGTATGCCAATTTTAGATCTTTAAGGAAAATACCAAGAATTGGGATAGCTGGGTCATATGGTGGTTCCATGCCTAGTCTTTTGAGGAATCTCCATACTGCTTTTCCAGAGTGGTTGTACTAGTCTGCAGTTCCACCAACAATGTAGACATTCTTTCCCCCACAACGTCACCAGCATTTATCATTGTTTGTATTCTTGATCATTGCCATTCTGACTGGAGTGAGATGAAATTGCAATATAGTTTTGAGGTGCATTTCCCTACTTGCTAGAGGTGTTGAAATGTTTTCCATATTTTTTTTATCATTTGTGTTTCTTCCTTTGACAAGTTTCTTTGTGTCTAGTTCTTTTGCTATTTATTGTTTGGATTATTTGTTATTTGGTGTTAAGTTTTTTTTAGTTCTTTGTATATTCTGAATATTAATCCTCTACCAGAGGAGTAACTGGCCAAGATTTTCTCCCATACTGTAGGCTCTCTCTTCATACTCTTAATAATTTCCTTTGCTGTGCAGAAGCCTTTTTAGTTTGATGGCATTCCACTTATTGATTCTTGGCTTTATGTCTTGTGCTTTGGGGGTCTTGTTAAGGAATTGGGTGCCAGCACTTACATGATGGAGTATTGACCCTATGTTTTCTTCTAGCAGTTGTAAAGTTTCTGGTCTCATTTCTGAGTCTTTGATCCATTCAGATTTGAGTTCTGTGCAGGGTGAGAGATAGGGGTCTCAATTCATTTCTCTACATATAGCCTGTCCCGTTTTCCTAGCACCATTTGATAAAGAGGCTGTCTTTTCTCTAAGATATATTTTTGGCACCTTTGTCAAATATCAGATGGCTGTAGTTATGTGAATTTGTCTCTGTAACAGCATTTCATAACATCTTCATTATGTGTTTCCCCTTCTCACTTCTACAAACTCCTCCTGAGGTCATTAGTGAGGTTCTAATTACCAGATCTCCCAGCCACCTTTTCTCCCCATCACCTCTGCTGTTCCACTTCCTACTGACATGGAACAGCACCTCTCTTTACTCCATCTGGTTCTGGCTCCACTTCTTCCTCTACTTTCATAAATTTAGATATGCTCAGATGTCCTATATCTTTAGACTCTCCCATAAACATTCATTTCCATTACTTCAGTTATCACTGTATACAATTTCAACATCTAAAACCTAAAATGTACCAAACAAGATCCGAGACCCATCAATTTTTTTCTCCCTCAAATCTCCACTTCTGCTCTCTGTAACTTCCATATATGTACTGGCATGTTTCCAGACCATCAGTATAGAAAGTTTTCTCTATCTACCCTGACTAGAGATTTCTTCCTTTGCCCACATTTTGTCATTTGCCAATTCCAGTGAATTGCAGCTTCACATTTGCTCCAGAATCAAATGTCTTCCATTCACCCTGCCCTACACCAGTCCTTCCTTCCCTCTCATGATGGCAATCACAATCATTTTCCTACTTTTTCCCATTCCATGCTTCCTATTCTGCCAGATTATTTACTTAAACACATTTTATATCACTTCCTTCACAATTCCCAGTTATCTATCAAACTAAATCCAGATTTCTTAAAATAGGCATTAATTTACCTTTCCGATCTTATGCAACATTGTTTGTCTAAATGTATGCAGCCCTCAGATAAAACATATTCATTTCCCCCATCTCACGCCTGAAATTCCTAAGCCTCTCAGCCTCTGTCTTCCTGAAAAGAATGCTGTGCTTATAAGTCCTTTCCTGTGGAAACCTATCTTTCTTCAAAACTTGTTTTAAAAGTACCTTCTTCATGTACCTTTTACTGTTTGGGGTGCAACCTACATGTCTTCTATCCAGTGAGTCTTATTTTGAATACGCTGTGTATCATGACCATCTTGTGAAAGCAGCACCATCTCACCACCAGTGTCTTCTCCTTGTTGTAGATTATGAGTGTCTTAAATACTATTTTCCATGTATTTTGCTAGGTTCTGCTGATTCAGACATGCATGAAAAATTGTCCTAATTACCCTGAGAAATTAGAAACCTGCTTACGCAGAGGAAAACTGCATTTAGGTTTCTCGTGCTCATTGTTTTATGAAAGTTTCTTATTCACTCTGAAGGTTAGTGAGCTCCTGTTGCCACTGCGTATGTGACAGGGAACACTGAGGAAGTGGGGCCCTCTTTACCACTAAGGCAAGGGGGAGAATATTCTCAGGTCCCTGTGTGGGAATTCTGAGTGAAAATCCTTGCTCCAGAGGAGAGATCACAAGTGATGAAGACAGACCCCAAAGCACCCAGGTACAAGGCTGCTTGACAAGAACAGCAGTGTGTGCTGTGGTAGCCGTGGGAGGCAGCACCACCGTGGATGGAGTGGGAACAGGGAAGAACAGGTCTGACGCAGGACGAAGGAACTTGGCAGCTGCTCCAGTCCGTCAGGTGTTTCAGCCTGACCTCATCCTTCATCCTGAGATACAATGTCCAGCACTGTCTTTACCAAACGTCGGGCAAAGCCATGTTCTCTTGCAAGTACTAAATGCAATCACTCTTAAAACTGGTGCTATCACTTCAGAAGGTCTGTGGTAGAGGCCCTTCTCTTTTTTTCTTTAGGTTTTAGAGTTATCATTTTGGGCCTTTCTTGGCCTCAGAGCATCTGAAGAATTCTGGGTCCATGAGAATGGTGAGTTTTGATGTCTCTTGAAATCAAAGAATGGAAAACAAAGAATTGGTGATTCTGCCACATATAAGTTGAATGACCAAGTTATTCAACTTCTCTTGAATTTATATCCGGGGTTGGGGAGGAACAAAGATTGCAATAATGTTAATTCTTTATGAGAAAGAGGCGACAAAATAATATTTATGAAGTTTATGCTATGGGCCAAGCAGAGACTTATTTATTTCATCTAATTCTGATAAATAACCATGAAGTAGGTATTATTATTATTCTCATTTTATGTCAGAAGAAACCGAGTCTCAGAGGATTTAAATAACTTGCCCAAGGTTAGAGAGATTATAAGCAGAATCACCCTGAAGATACCACTTTTTTCCAATGTTCCATTCAGCCACTCCAAATCCCAACCTTACTTGAAAATGGCAGCTTTATTCAGTGAAATGTACCCCAAATTAAGAACCACAAGAATGCAACTACATCTGTGGGGGGACTCTCAGAACACCTACTAACCTCCTGTCTTTCCTCTCTTCTTTTTAGGAACTTTCACCCCTCCTTTTCAGGTTGTTTTCAAATATTACCTCTTTCAAAACTTTCCCAGGAGACCTGTCCTCCAAGCTTCGAGTCTATGGCTCCATCTTCCAGGTCACCTATGTATAATAGTCCCTGCCGCACCATTCTTATGAAAGACAAGGCCAGAGATCTGCACAGCACTTGGCATGGAGTGGGCACTCAGTAAAGTTCCCTGAATGAATAGCTGAAATATCATAGCACACAAATCATGTAATCTCGCAGGTCTCAGTTTTGCCATCTTTAAAATAGATGACT
>JAJEJO010002985.1:27789-63808 GCA_020662805.1 Glaucomys volans
TTTTTTTTTTTGCGGTGCTGGGGATTGAACCCAGGGCCTTGTGCTTGTGAGGCAGCACTCTACCAACTGAGCTATATCCCCAGCCCCCACGTCTGTTTTCTTAAATCCATACTTTCCCATCACACTAGAAGTCTGTTGAGTAAAGGAGCTATCTTTTTTCTCAGATAAAAATATACATGTAAGCCTAGACAGCACTCAACTGAGAACTTCACATTACACAAATCATTAAATTCCTGGCTAAAGTGGAAATATCTAGAAATATCTTTTCCAATTATTTGAAAATATCATTTGAGGGTGAAGATCTTATTAGAAGAAATTGAATCCGTAAGATTTTGGAGACAAAGAGCCCTGGGTTTGAGTCATGGTTCTGCCAAATGCATTTGAATACCTAACTCATTTAACCCAACTCATTATAAACACAAAAATTGTGCCTACTCCTTAAAATTGTTTTGAGAATTAAAAGAGTTAATCCAACCAATAGCATACCATTGTTCTGGGACCAAAGAATGCCCTCAAAAATTGCTATATGATGAATGTAATGATGTTGCTAATGAAAGCAATAAAATGGAGATATTAATAAATCATGAAAAGCTTATTATTTCACATCATGCTGAAGTTAACAGCTAAGCATATCTCTGTAAGTATTAAAGAAATTATCTGAACAGATACCTAATACTTCTTGATTTATATGGCTTGACAAAATCCAAGACACAGTTGTGCATGTTGTCTTCATTGTGCTCCCAACAACTCAAGAGTCTGACAATTAGTAAGAGAGAATTGAAGCCAGTCATAGTGGTGTACATCTTTAGTCCCAGTGACTCAGAAGGCTGAAGCAGGAGAATCCCAAGTTTGAGGTCAGCTTAGTAAGACCCTGTCTCACAATAAGAAACAAAAAGCATTGGGGACTTAGCTCAGTGGAAAAGCACCCCAGAGTCCAATTCCCAGTACCAGGGAGAATTGGGGGAATTGGTTCAGAGTGGGTTGGAGGAAAAGTCAAGACTGTTTCAGAGTAGCAGCAGGCCTGGGACCTGGTCCTTTCTATCACCTGGACTATTTCTGAAGCTTCTTTTTCTCCTTCTTCAGTGTTTCTGATGAGCATTGAGTTAATCATCACTCAGATATTGCCCTTGTCCCAAGTATCAATAGGATTTAGATCAATAGCAAAGATAATACTGACACTTAGTTTTCCAAGACAACTTTTCCTTCCTCCTGCCCTAAGAGCTCTAGTCATATTCATGCCAGAAATGCATTTAAAACTTATGCTATGCTACCACTCAATTCACAATAGCTAAACTATGCAACCAGTCTAGGTGCCCTTCAACAAATGAATGGATAAAGAAAATGTGGTGTATATACACAATGGAATATTACTCAGCCATAAAGAGAAATGAAATTATGGCATTTGCCAGTAAATGGATGGAACTGGAGACTATCATGCTAAGTAAAACAAGCCAATCCCAAAAAACCAAAGGCCAAATGTTCTTTCTAATATGCAGATGCTAACTCACAATAAGGGGGGATAGTGGTAAGGAAGAATAGAAGTTGGGCTGGAGTTGTGGCTCAGTGGTACAGCACTTGCCTTAGCACATGTGAGGCACTGGGTTGGATCCCCAGCAACACATAAAAAACCTAAATAAGCAAAATAAAGGTATTATGTCCATCTACAACTAAAAATGTTTAAAAAAAAAAAAGAATAGAAGTACTTTGAATTAGACAAAGGGGAATGAGGGGAGGGAGGGGGAATACGAACAGGAACGAAGTAGAATGAATCAGATATTTTTTTCCCATGTTCATAAATCAACACATGACAAATGTAATTCCATGTCATGTAAAACCACAAGAATGGGAAGTTGTACTTTATGTATGTATAATATGTCAAAATACACTCTACTGTCATGTATAACTGAAAATAAAAAATAAAAAATTATGCTATGCTAATAGCAATACTTGAAATACAACTTTGCTTCTGGTAAACTTAAAGTACTTAATCACCAATCATAGTTTCTTTACTCACATGTTTGGATTATCAAAACTACCCATCAACAGCTTTCTCCCTGAGGCATAAGCGTGGGTTTCCTAGAGATTTGTCCAGAGCAGGGTGACAGGGTGACACTGACCTCTTTAGTGCACAGAATGTTGCTATGGAGGCAGGGCACTCTTGAGTATCAGGAAAACTGTGACTTTCCTAATCATTCAAGTGAAATTCAATACATTGGTCCTCAAGCCTAGTTTAGTGCCAATACCATGCGTTCTTATTACTACAGCTCTGTGTATAATTTGACATCTGGCATTGTGATGCCTACTGTTTCACTCTTCTCACTAAGGATTGCTTTGGCTACTCTGATTCTCTTATTTTTCTAAATGAATTTCCGAATGACTGCTTTTTCTTTTTTTTTCTTTTTTTTTATTTGCTTATTGATCCATTGAACACAAATGGAGTACAGCTATTGTTTCACTGGTTGTACACAAAGTAGAGTCACACCATCTGTGCATTCATGCATGTACACAGGGCAATGGTATCTGTCACACATTCTGTTATTATTTTTACTCCCCCACTCCGCCCCCCCCCCCCCTCCTTTCCCTCTCTTCTCTTTTCCCCCCCCCTTTTTTTCCCCCCCCCCCCCCCCCGGGGTTATGCATCATCATTCATTTATCAGAGAGACCATTCGGCCTTTGGATTTTTGGGATTGGCTTATCTCACTTAGCATAACAGTCTCCAACATCATCCATTTACTTACAAATGCCATAATTTTATTCTTTATGGCTGAATAATATTCCATTGTGTATATATACCACAGTTTCTTTATCCATTCATCTATTGAAGGGCATCTAGGTTGGTTCCACAATCTAGCTATTGTGAATTGAGCTGCTATGAACATTGATGTGGCTGCATCACTGTAGTAATCTGATTTTAAGTCCTTTGGGTATAGGCCAAGGAGTGGGATAGCGGGGTCAAATGGTGCGAATGACTGCTTTTTCTAGTTCTGTAAAGGATGTCATTGGAATTTTGATGGAGAGTGAGTTGACTCTGTATAGCATATTTGGTAGTATGGCCATTTTGACAATAATAGTCCTGCCTAGCTGGGCGCGGTGGCGCACACCTGTAATCCCAGCACTTGGGAGGCTGAGGCAAGAGGACCGCGAGTTCAAAAAGCCAGCCTCAGCAACATAGCGAGGCCATAAGCAGCTCAGTGAGACCCTATCTCTAAATAAAATACAAAATAGGGCTGGGGATGTGGCTCAGTGGTGGAGTGCCCCTGGGTTCAATCCCCAGTCCCTGCCCCACCCCCCCAAAAAAGTAGTTCTGCCTATCCCAAAACATGGGCGATCTTTCCATCTTCTAAGGTCTTCTTTGGTTTCTTTCTTTGGTGGTCTATAGGTTTCACAGTCAAGGTCCTTCACCTCTTTTGTTATATTATTTTGTTATATTATTTCCCATGTACTTTTTGAGACTATTTATTGTGAATAAGATAGTTTTCCTAATTTCTTTTTCAGCAGATTCATCATTGGAGGATTTACGAGTGCTGACACTGTATCCTGCTACTGTGTTGAATTCATTTATGAGCTCTACAAGTCTTCTGGTGGAGTGTTTGGGGTCTTCTGCCTATAGGACCATGTTGTCAGCAAACAGATAATTTGAGCTCTTCTTTTCCTATTTGTATATTTTTAATTTCCTTTTCTTGCCTGATTGCTCCTACTAAACCAATGGAATAGAATAGAAGACAGAGGCAAATCCACATAAATATAGTTATGTGACACTAGACAAAGGTGCCACGAACAAATGTTGGAGAAAAGATAACTTTTTTAACAAGTGCTGGGAACACTGGAAATTCATAGGTAGTGAATGAAATTTAACCCCTGTCTCTCACCCTGCACAAAATTCAACTCACAGTGGACCAAAGACCTAGGATTTAAACTCAGAAACCGTGCAACTTCTAGAAGAAAATGTAGGCCAACCCCTGCAACATGTCAGCTCAGGTACTGACTTCCTTAACAAGACTCCTAAAGAACAAGAAATAAAATGAAAAATTAATAATTGGAATGGCATCAAATTAAAAAGCTCCTGCCCAGCAAAGGAAACAATTAAGAATGTGAAGAGAGAGCCTACAGAATGGGAGAAGATCTCTGCCACTTGCTCCTCAGATAGAGCATTAATCTCCAAGATATATAAAGCATTAAAAAAACTTGACAAACACACACACACACAAAGCCCAATCAATAAATAGGGAAGGGATGGGGTTATGGCTTAGTGGTAGCGTGCTTGCCTAGAATGCTTGAGGCCCTGGGTTCGATCCTCAGCACCACATAAAAAAAGTAAAATAAAGGTATAAGGTAGGTGGTATTTAAAAATAAATAAATAAATAAATAAAATAGGCAAAGGAGCTAAACACTTGTCAAAAGAAGAAATACAAACGGTCAAAAAATTTACGAAAAAAATTACCATATCTAGCAATTAGGGAAATGCAAATCAAAACTACATTGAGATTTCATCTCACTCCAGTCAGAATGAAATTATCAAGAATGCAAATAATAATAAATGTTGGCAAGCATGTGGGGGGAGGAGTACACTCATACAATGTTGGTGGGACTGCAGATAGTACAATCACTCTGAAAAGCTGTATGGAGAGTCCTCAAAATACTAGGAATGAAGCCACCATTTGACTCAGCTATCCCTACTCCTCAGTAGATTTCTTTTTTTTTTTTTTTTTGTACTTAAAACGTGTTGGAACTTTTTCTTTTTTCTTTCTTTGCTTATTGATTCATTGAGCACAAATGGAGTACAGCTATTGTTTCTCTGGTTGTACACAGAGTAGAGTCACACCATCTGTGCATTCATACATGTACACAGGGCAATGATGTCTGTCACATCCTCAGTAGATTTCTGAAAGGTTTAAAATCAGCATAATACAATGATGCAGCCACACCAATGTTTGTAGCAGCACAATTCACAACATCCAAGCTATGAAATCAACCAGGTGCCCTTCAAAAGATGAATGGATGAAGAGAATGTAATATATACATACACAGAGTATTACTCAGCTATGAAAAAAGAATGAAATTATGGCATTTTCTGGTAAAAAGATAGAACTGGAGATTATCATGCTAAGTGAAATAAGCCAATCCCCAAAAAGTCAAAAGTCGAATGTTTTCTCTGATAAGGGGAAAGCCAATCCAAAATAGGGGGAGGGGCATAAAAAACATGAGAGGGAATTTCATCAAAATAGAGGAGAGATTAGTAGAGTAGATGAAGGGGATTGAGGAGGATGAGGAAGAGTGGTGAAGAATAGTAGAATGACTCTAACCGAATTTTTGTATATACACAGCATGGATATGGCATGGATGTAGCATGGTGGGTCCTGGCATCAGGTGTACCCAAAGGACCCTAAATTTAAAAAAAAGAAAAAGAGAAGTAAACTAACTAGACTGAAGAGGAATCAGTGGATGGGAAGTGGGGAGGGAAGATGGGAAGTGTTGGGGAGTGAATTGTGTTCCATACTTTTGGAATTGTCAGGGTGTATGCTGGTGTTTTATATAACTGAAAAGAATTTTTTAAAAAGGTAATTCAATATATTTCAAAGAACATTTTTGGGGCAGTCTCGTATTACTCATCAGCTTCTCTACCATGTGAAAATCCAGGAAGGGATTACATAGTCTAATCATAATGTCACTGCTTCCTGTTCTAATCCCAGACTTCCCTTGGCTGGTGGCAATGACACACAGCTGGCTGGAAGAATGGGGGAATGGCTGGGGGGCTGATGACTTTCCATCCTATATGTGCTCATTGGCCACAGTTTAAAATAAACATGTTTCTGCTCTCTCCTTGTTCCATGGGGTGTGCACTATTTAACAAAATCTACTTAGAATAGAGAAAGCAGGTCACTGGACTGCCCTAGGTTGGCTCTGAGATCTGCATTTTGACTCTTAGTTCAGGTATGTATTGATCCTGAAATGCTTCTCTTAACAGTCCTCTATGTTTCAGGAAAGGGCTTCCAGTGATTTGGACCATCTCTCCATTCCCGTGTTTTCCTGGGCCTCCCTATCACCAAACTCAAGGTATCATGTGGCTTCCTGCTTTACCAAGGCCAATATGTGCATCTCAATGTCCCCTTCTTTACTCATAATATCACTGCCACTACTTCTGTCTCTCATTCCTCCCCAGTAACTGCAGAGAAATGAGTTTCTTCCCTTGGGAAACTAGCCTCTCTCTGCCTAGCTCAGATGCCATGGTTCCTTTATGGAACAGTAAAGGTTTTGTGGCCTCCATCTCAAAACCTCTGAACATCTCAGGCTCTGTATCACTCTCTTCCTCAGTCTCTGAGCATTACTAGCTGGAGTCCTCTCAGAAGAAGAGGAATGTCCCTCAAGTCTTGAGACTCCTTCTCCCTGGACACTGTAGTACTGCATCCTGCTGGACCTTCTCCTATTTCTCTGTTGATTCTTTTTCTGTTCCTTATATTGATTCTGGCTTCAGCTCTTCACTCTTTGGACACTGTTCTTACTCCTGCATCCATTCATGTATTTGTTGGTTTGAGTCCTCTATGGAGTACCTGCCAGGCACTAGTCTAGGCACAGGAATGCAGCAGTGAATAGAGAAAACAAGGCTTCTTTCATGGAGGAGAGACGTTCTGGTGAGAGGAGACAGAAAATAAGCAGGTACATAAATTAACAATAAGATAATTTTAGATAGTGAGAGGAGACATGAGAAACAAAAAACAGGGTCAGGAAATAGAGGAGCTGCAGGAGTTGGGCAGGAACCAATTTAGGAAGAATGACCAGGGAGTGAGTAACACTAAAGGGCATTTGAGACAAGATTGAAATGGCAAGAAACCAGCCAAAGGATGAAGAGCAGACCAAGCAAAGGGGACCTAAGCTGCAAAGGCTGTAATAATAACAATGGGAAGAACCTTTTGGTATGTTTGAGGTACATTTTTTAAAAAAATTATGTGTAACTAGAATGTTAAGGATAGGACAAAGTGGTAGGCATGAGTGGAGGGCTCAGGATCACCCTTGCTAGGCCACAGTAAGGATTCCAGATTTCATTTAAGGGAGATGCGAGAGAAGCATAGTCAGCCCTCTGTATTCACGGGTCCTGAACCATTGATTCCAACAACTGTGGGCTGAAAATACTTGCGAAAGAATAATGTGTCTCTACTGAGCACATACAGACAATTTTCCTTGTCATTATTACCTAAACAACATAGCATAACAACCACTTGCATAGTTGCAATAGAAGTAATCTAGAGATGTTTTAAAGTACATGAGAGTACATAAGTTATATGCAAATACAATGCCATTTTAGTGAGGGATCTGAGCATCCACAGATTTTGATGTATGTGGGGGTCCTGGAACCAATCCCCCATAAACACCAGGGGACAACTGTGTATTACTTCATAGAATATAAAGATCACTATGTCAACTGTTTGGAATACATAGAACGTATGGTTTCACAACCATCAATGGCAAGGGAAGGATGGTCATTAAATTGGAAAACATCAAGCAAACATCAGCAAGAGAGAACTGAAGCAAAAACAGTAGCAAAGACAAAGGAAGAACTTAACAAGTTTAAAGGGCCATCTACTGCAGGGAACTGCAGGCACATACAAAAGTGACTAAGAGCCACTGCCAAAAATCAGGGCAAACAGCAGAGGCCTGAAGTGACCAAATCTTCAACAGAGTATAGGACATGAGAAGTGGTTTATGGAAACAAGAGGCAAGAACATTATTTCCAAGCATCATATAAAAATCCTCAACATGAGTAAGCAGGGATGGTAAGTACTAGAAAAGAACATTATGAAGAATAGGAATATGTCTATATGGCATCCACATATCAGACAGAACATTCAGACTTTGGTTTTTTGGGACTGGCTTATTTCACTTAGCAGGATAGTCTCTGGTTCCATCCATTTACCAGCAAATGCCATAATTTCATTCTCCTTTATGGCCGAGTAATATTCCATTGTGTATATGTACCACATTTTCTTTATCCATTCACCTGTTGAAGGGCACCTAGGTTGGTTCCATAGTTTAGCTATTGTGAATTGAGTTACTATAGACATTGATGTGGCTACATCACTGTAATATGCTGATTATAAGTCCTTTGGGTATAAATCTAGGAGTAGGATGACTGGGTCAAATGGTGGTTCCATTCCAAGTTTTCTTAGGAATCTCCATACTGCTTTCCATAGTGGTTGCACCAATCTGCAGTCCCACCAGCAATGTATGAGTGCACATTTTTCCCCACATCCTCACCAATTCTTGATGATTGCCATTCTGACTGGAGTGAGATGGAATTTCAGTGTAGTTTTAATTTGCGTTTCTCTAATTACTAGAGATGTTGAACATTTTTTCATATATTTGTTGACCATTCATATTTCTTATTCTATGAAGTATCAGTTCCTTTGCCAATTTCTTGATTGGGTTATTTGGCTTTTTGGTGTTAAATTTTTTTAATTCTTTGTATCTTCTGGAGATTAATGCTTTATCTGAGGTACAGGAGGCAAAGATTTTCTCCCATTCTGTAGGATCTCTCTTCACGTTCTTGACTGCTTCCTTTGCTGTGAAAAAGCTTTTTAATTTGATGCCATTTATTGATTCTTGATTTTACTTCTTGCGCTTTAAGAGTCTTGTTGAGGAGTTGGTTTTTACGCTGACAAGATGGAGCATTTGGCCAACATTTTCTTTTACTAGACACAGGGTCTGTGGTTGAATGTCTAGGTCCTTGATCCGCTTTGCGTTGAGTTTTGTGCAAGGCGAGAGATAAGAGTTCAATTTCATTCTAATGCATAGGGATTTCCAGATTTCCAGCACCACTTGTTGAAGAGGCTATCTTTTCTCCAATGTACGTTTATGGCGCCTTTGTCTAGGATGCAGTATATACAGTTTGTATATACAGTTTGTCTCTGTGTCTTCTATTGTGTTCCATTGGTCTTCATGTCTGTTTGTGTGGCCAATACCATGCTGTAAGGGTCGGGGGAAGAATAGAAGATCACCAAATTAGACAAAGTGGAATGAAAGGAAGGGAGTAGGGATGGGATTAGGAAAGACAGTAGAATGCATGAGACATAACTTTCCTGTGTTCATATATGAATACACGACCAGTGAAACTCCACATCATGTACAACCACAAGAATGGGATCCTAATTAGAATAATTTGTACTCTATGTATGTGTAATATGTGAAAATTCAGTCTACTGTCATGTATATCTAAAAAGAACAAATTAAAAAATTAATAAAGTTAATCTAAGCCTGCTGTGGTTAATGTATGGCACTTGATAGAATTATTGGACTGAAAATATTTCAATCACCCTATGTAAAAATATTTTAGTCACCCTATGTATTTCAATCTTGATAAGACTTTCAATAAAAACAGAATCTCAAAGATGACTGATATTTTATTATAATTCTTTCTAAATTCTAACCCTAGATTTCCCCCTCTAAATATCTCTGTTTGTCTGGATAAAAATTGTTTGAAACATAATGAAAACAATTCATTCCTCTTTGAAACTGTTTGAAATGTTTTGCTGAAAATCTGTTTCTATGAAAAGTGAAGCATTGATCCCATATCTTTCCTATGGATTATTATACATCCAATTCCTCTAACATATGCCATTTATTTTGTTTTCAAGATGTGTCATAATATACATAGGGAAGTAAGAAGATGTGTTTGGGTGTCTGTTTATGATTGAGCAACCTACTAAAGAACTTGAATTAGTAGCTCATTGTTAAGCTAAAGTGAGGTATTAGGAGCATGTCAAAGGACTCCTAGTTTTTGTTTCTGCTACTCAGTGTTTTAAAATGTGATGTGTGGAGACCAAGTGATTGTCAAACCTAAATTAAGCTAAAGAAGATAGGTTTATTGGGTGATTGAATCAGAATTCAATAAAAGTATTAACAATGTGATACTTGGTTGCAACTAATAAATTGTTTTAAACGGCCATTTTAATGCTATAAAGATGTCAAAGGGGAATCTATGCTAGGGACTACTTACGATCCTCACAGGTACAAAGAGATATAACAATTTACTTTTTCAATGTATAGGAATAAACAGATCCTGACTCCCAGGTATTCTGAAAAGTAGGCAAGACACCAGAGGGGAAATCGTTACCAGCTCAAAAATTCATCTCACATTAGCAGTAAGGAATCAGCCATCACCCCGAATCTTTATTTTCCTTACTCATAAAGTTAAGGCAAACAACTAATAAATGTTAACAGCAGTAAGTGCAAAGTTTCTTTAAAATTTTTTTCTAAACTATCCTGCACAAATTCAAACTGATGTTACAACAGGTTGAGTGAAAGATGCTTTGGGATTTTAACTGGACCTGAGATCATTATGACTTAAATGCAAGTCAAATGTATTTGAATACATACACTCTCCAAAGCAAATGTGGTCATAATTCCACTGGATTAATCCGGATGAGACCACACAGGGAACATCAGTCACTTGGAGAACCATATGATAAACTAAAAATTCTCCTGAGAAAGTGACCAGGGCAGCTAAAGGTTGGAAACCAAAGGAAATAATTGTACACTACGTTTAATTGTACACTTAGTTTCAAATAATTGAAAGTAAGGAAACAGTTCAATCCAAAAAACAAAATCAGACAAACAAACAAAAAACCCTTTTTTGTTGCTGTTGTTGGGAGCGGGGATAATATGGCTTCTTCAAGGAGAAAACATTATTACAAACATTTAATGGAGTTTAGGGAGGAGGGGTTACAGAATTCAACTGAATAAAAACAATTTATTTAAACATTAAGTTGACAAACTTGCGAAGTAATGACCTCTTACAAGAAAAAAAAAAGTCAAGCACCTTCCTCAGGAATGTTCTTGAGGGGATTTACACATTGGAAAGGAAGTTGAATTAAATCAACTTTAACTTCCCATCCAAGTCTAACACAGTATGTTTCAAGGGCTGGTCTTCAAACCAACATAGAGTTTATGGCTTAGTGACTTCTGCCCAGGAAGATCTTATTTGGACGTCTCTTGCTGTGTGTTATGATATGTTATGAGGGAGCATTTCCTGTGAGTGGTTCACTTACAGTCAGCTGTTACTCTGTGTTCCCTTTTGGAATATCAGTGTTAAGCTTCCCCTTTTAGCAAGAGAGCAGCAGGAAAATAAGAAGAAGGTAACTGGGGGCAGGCTTTTGTACCAATCTTTTTCTATTAATCTTTCACTTCAGTTCCAGGCATTCCTAACCTGTTATGTCAATTTGGGTTTATAACTGAGTGTGAAGTTTCAGGTTTCCCTTCCAGAAATTGGGCGGAGACACTCAAGCAGCTGCTAGGGAGTGGCTAAGAGTTGGAAGACACCAAACCAGGATCTGTAAGAAAAAAGAAAGAAAGAAAGGGAGGAAGGAGGCAAATAGGGAAAAAAAGAGGGATGGGGAAGGAGAGAGGGAAGGAAAAGAAAAAGCGGTTAGAGCTATGAGGACCGCGAAAAACCTGGGAAAGGAAGAGCAGTCCTCTAACCCCAACTCCCAATGCTTACCCCCGCGCTGACATTTGGATCACCTCTCTGGGAGATGAAATAAACACAGGCACAGGTGCGTTTCACCCCTACCCCCTTGCCCTAAGTAGGGATTACCTTGTTTCATTCGTTGTTCTGGGAACCAATTAATCAAGGGTAGACGAAGGCTGGACAGGGAGAGCTGGAGGGGATGGGGTTGGAGGAAAGAAGCCAGGAGCCATTTAATGTGTACATTGCATATGACATCATTGCCTGAAAGAGATCTGGCCCTTCCCTTCCCGGAGCTGTAGGCAAGCATATCTGCGGGAGCAGTAGTGGAGTTGCCTCCCGGAGGGTGTGAGTTGATGGGAGGCTGTGAGCGGCTGCTCGGGAGAGGTATCAAGGCGCAAGAGGGAGACCCCGATAGAAGCTGCAAGACCAGACACCTTCTGAGCCTGAGGTGTTGGCGCTGCGCGGGGCTCCGCCCCCGCTCCGCCGCGCGCTCGGTCCTGGGAGGGGCACGCCTGTTTGGGGGTGGGGAACGTGTACTCAAGGGGGTGGGTCCGTGGTGGGGGGTGGGGGCGGAGAACCGCCTGCGCATGTCAAGGCTAACCGAGCACACGCCGCCCCGGGGCCCTGGAGAGGGGCCGCCGATCGCGGGCTACCCACGGTCGGAACCCCGCACGATCCGGGGCGAGCTCTGGGGCAGGGGCTCCCTTTCTCTACCCAGCTTCCACGCCGACATCGCCGGCCCTACAGGAGCTTCCGCCTCCTTCCCGGCCCCTGTGAACCCCCTGGGGAGCCGAGGCCGTTGTGTACAGGACCGACGTGGGGACGAATTCTATATCCCAGACGGGAGGCCCCAGTGGCTTCGGGTGCAGGGACACGCCCAGCCGGAGAAGCTGGTCCTGGTGGAAGAAGCCGGAGCTCCCGGGTCTGGGTGGATCCTGGAAGCTGTTGAAAGGGGAAGCGAGAGGTGAATCAACATGGACCCCTTCGACAGCCCAGCCTCCTAGAGCCAGCCGTGCGACTCCCTTCCGAGCTGAGCTTGCCCTGGGAGCAAGCCAGAAACGCGGGGGAGCACCTGGAATGTGAAGTTCCGGGGTGGGCGGGGAAGCTACTGTCCGTGGTCCTGAGCCGGATCCCGCAACCCGCTCCGCGGAGAGTGCGCGGCGCTGCTGATCGCTCCCTCGAATTGGGTTCTGCTGGGATAGGTTGGAGCTGAGAACGCCCCCCTTCCCGGTTCCAGACGCCCGCAGAGCCTCTCCAGGCACGGCGCTTCGCCCTTCTTTCAGTCAGAAAGTCGCCCTCTTTGGGCAATTCGTCCCAAAGGGTTTCCTCGAAAGAATCTAAGGGCGCAGTCCTTGACTGAGGGAATCTCTCCCTTTAGCCCCGGAAAACACCCGCCGAAAAAGATGCCTGCCTTCAACAGATTGTTTCCCCTGGTTTCTCTGGTTCTCATCTACTGGGGTAAGTACCAGCACCCTGCCATGCAAGATTCAGATAACAGTAATCATGCTAACGATAATAACACTTATTGGTGTCGTTGGTGACAAAAAAGGAGCTCTGGTTGGCTTCCCTCTGTACATGTCTGCCAGACATGGAGATCTAAATGGGTTCCATGAGAGCCGGAATTTTAAGATTAGAAAGGCGCCTCCCCGATCTCTTTCAGCTTTATTCCCCAACCTTCTTTGGTTGTTTTTTTGACTTCTCCCCCTTTCGTGATCTTTCCTAAGAAACCCCCCCACACACCCTTTACTGAAAGGGAACGTAGCCACGTTCATTATAAAAAATCTTGCTTGCAGTCACATTTCATTTCTCAATGAGGAGTCAATTCTGGAAAGCTCACTGGGTCTTCAGATTCAATTCTCTATATTAAAAACAACAACAACACAAAAGCTGGGTGCATGGATTTTGAGAGTGAGAAATGCTTTGATTGGTGATCTATCTGCTTAATTTGGCAAGGAATAAGGGGAAAACAGGTTTAAGTCATTTGCTTTTATGTATTAGACAAATAAACTGGAAAATGCTTTTTTTGGAGCTAAGATGCTTTGATGTTTGGGAAGCTGGATTTTTTGCCCTCAAAGATGAATAAACTTGTCAGCTGTAAGAGATTGAGATGACCTTCCCCCCTCCAAATAAGTTACTCCTACCCTTGCAACAGTAAGGCTAGGCAGAACAATGTCAAGGGCTGGGCTTGAAGTGGGGTGCCTGAATGTGTGCAAAGGGAGTTAAGAGTCTATGATGTCTCACTCTGTGATAGAGACCATATTTTACTGTGTCTCTGAGTCTCAGTGTCTGAATGTCTGCACTACCATGTGTCTGAGCATGTTAATATAGACATCTGAATGGACTGGTGTGAACACTGTGTGTGTGTGTGTGTGTGTGTGTGTGTGTATGTACATTTCTAGGCATCTGTGTCTTGGTGTCTCTGATTAGATTCTTAAATCAAACATAGGTCTCTTTAGTTTTTAAATTGCTTTACATGATCTTTGCTACCTTTCTCCATGCTAAAATCAATACAAAGGATAATTGGATTGTGCCCACCCCCTTATTGAAAGTAGACAAGTGGATCATGCTCCCATGCTTGGCATGAAACTCATGCCCCATGTGCAGTAGCAGACATGCTGATGAGAATTGCCTTTTTGCCTTAGTATTACTTTGTCCAGTCTCTGGGTCTAACTCTGGCTGCCAGCATTATCTGGATTTTGCATGTGACCAGAGGCAGAGCCAAGCTTCCTGTTGGGAAAAAAAAAAAAAAAAAAAGCCCAATGAGACAGGCTAGGAAGGATAAGGAGGGAGAATAATGCCAGCCCCAAAGGCAGTTTCACTGCCATCCATTCCCAGTGGAGTTCACCAGACTTAGAGATGAAGCAGACATAAGAGGTTGCCAATGAGCTCACCTGCTTTGAAGAGTAAGGCTGAGATTTGCTCTCGGGAAATGCTAGGGATGTGAGGCTTAGGAGAGGTTAGTCTGGCAGGATAAGAAAGAGTGTGGGCAAAGCTGAAGTATAGAGAAGGGTTGGAGTGAAGTCTGCAGAGCCTTTTTCCCAGACTCTAATTTAAGCATTTAGCATCCCCATTTGAATTCCAGTGGAATGGGAGAGCATGCTATATTCCAGGAATTTTTTGACTAGAAGTTGCAAAGTCTGGGTTGCTTCTATTGTACAACCTAAGAGAATCTATTTCCTTATATAAAAAGTTTGGAAGTTGTCATAGATGACATCTAACATTCCTTTCAGTTTCACAACTGAATGAAGAGGAAATGTTTACAGACTATTGCTAGAATCATTGGAGTGCCCATTCCCCTCCCCCATCCCCCCAACTTTGGAAAATCAGAACACATTACATCTCTCCTTGCTCATTCTCAGCATCTTTCAACCTGAACATTGATTCACCAGACTGAGAAACTGCCAGAGGTAAAGAGGAGTTCAGGATGATTGTTAAATGTAAAAGAAAGAGCCTCACTCACAAATGCAATTTCATTTTATTTGCATGTAATTATAATATTGGAAAGCACTTAGCTAGATGTGTTCTGCCTTTTTAAGCTGATTTTTTACATGATGACCAGTATGAATGGAAAGAGTCTTCTCCATGTACTTTCTGCACGTATTGAAAAAAACTCACTTATTTCTCTTAATAAATCATATAATATTAATAATAAGAGTTTTTAAACCTACAGTTGGCTGATGCTTCACAGTTTACAAAGCAATTTTCAATTCAATACTTCTTTTGGTCCCCATATTAATTCTATATGGTACTGAAGGGAAAGGAGTATTATTTTCAGTTTAGGGAAGAGAAAATGAGCTCAGGAAGAGGAAAGAACGTGCTGGAGAATCCTGTCTTCTGACCTCAGTCTTCTGGTGCTTCTCTGTTAGACCCGTGCTACAATGCACAATTGCCGTCCTTTGCATTTCTCCTCTGATCCTTCCCTCTGCCTTTCCCCATGCCATTACCTTTCCTAAGGCCTCACCCATCCCTTAGTTCCTGTTGCCTCTCTGCTCTTCCTCTTCAGGTCTACTCTCTCACTGGTCCCCTGTGTTGGGAAATTTCTCCTCTTCCCCTCGTAGCCCTTCCTAGATCTTATTCCTCCAAGGCCCTGCTAAATGACTTGCTAATCTGATGACCTCAGGAGCTTACATCTAAAACTAACTGCATTTATGACCCTTTTTTGGAAATTATTTACATTCTAATTAAAACCTTCATCACCTTATTGCAAAAGAAGCAAGCTTAGGAGGGGCAGTTTGACATTGGCCAAAGAAGAGAAAAATTTGGAGGCAATAGAGGAGTTGAACATAATTATCCTTTATGTATCATAGTCCTCCTTCTCCTAAGTTTCTTCCTTATTACTATGGAAATACAAGAGGAGTTCAAAAGTCAAATGATTTGGCCAACATTATTCCAGGAGTTTATTATCATTATTAGGCAGCAATGTGGATTGAGCTCCTGCCATGGATACCTACAGCATACCTACAGCATTACACAGTGGTGCGCTGTAGACTCGGAGGTGGAGAAACAGACTTTGCTTCTCTATGGAAGGAGCGGGAACTCATATTGCACAGGGCAAGCCAATGAGGAGGGATGGCTTTGTGGCCATTTTGCAATGTACTATCCAGGACCCCAGGAGCAGTGTGCTCCTGCCTTGAACCTGGACTTTGGCCAGGAGAAGGGCGGCACTGGGCTTTCTGAGGATACCTTGGATTATCATCGCTGAAAAGAAAAGGACTACTCCACAGGCTGCTGTTAGACATTCACCATCCTGACTGCTTTGATCCCACCTTTCTCCCCTAACTACAGATTGCCTGACTGTGCTCCTGTCCTGGCCACCCCACCTATTTGGTCACTAAAGCATACCCCTTTCACCTACTATTCAACAATGTTAATCCAGCAAAGGATTCCCTTTTAAACCCCATTATCTCTTTTATCATTTTCATCCAAGCAAAATCATCTTCCAAGTCTGACTATCGTACCAGCTTCCTGTCTGTTCTTTCTGCTTCCACTCTTGTCCCCCTTTACTTCTCCAATTCATTCTCAAAAAAGCAGGCTGATCATGTAATTTAGTACAAATCAGATCTGACCATGCTTCCACTCAGAACCCTCCAGGGCTCCCCATGTCACTCTAAGCAAAAGTCAAAGTTCTAACGTGGCCTGTAAAACCGGCTGCCATCCTGCCCTGACCCCTCTTGCCAGTTTCATTCGTGTTACCCTTACTTCATTTGCTGTATTTCCCACATGCCTAGCTCTTTGCAAAGAGCCATCTTTCAATAGAAAGAAATGAAGTGGTGTTCTGGAGACTCAGGGATGGAGAAATGGACTTGACCTCTTGACAGAAGGAGCAGGACATCATATTGCAAAGGGCAAGCAAATGAGGAGGGAGGACTTTGTGGCCTTTCTGCAATGTACTAGTAATCCAGGAGCAGTGATTGCTCTTTGCTCTCTTGAATGTGACAAGCACAATCCTTTGGACCCTAGGATCCTTGGCCCTCACGGTGCTATTTCCTGTGCTTGGCATGACTTCACACAACCAAACCTATGGCTCATTCCCTCATGTTTTTCCTTCAGTGACTTGCCCAGTGTTACTTTCCCAGGGAGGCCACCTCTAATGACGCTGTGCATTCACTCTCCCCTCCTCCCTCCTCTTGTGTGTTTTATTTTGCTCACAGTACTTATTACAATATAATTTATTTTCATTCTCTTCACCCTGGAATTTGACCTGATGAGAACAGAGATAATTCTGTTTGGTTTGCAGTTCTTAGAACAAATGCGCAGCGCACGGTGGGCATTCAATACATTTTTTCAAATAAATGAGCAAAGGCAGGATAAAAGAACATTAATGAGTGCATATAAAATGCATTCACACAAATATATAAAATTTTCATGGCAGATACATTGTTTTTAGCATTTTACTGATGCATAAACTGAGTCTCAGAGAGGTTAGTGGGTCAAACCCATTCCTTCAGTTGCCAGATATCTTCATCCTATCTCTATAGTTGTAACTGTGCCTTCCTTGGGACTTTACCTGTCCTGCTTCTGAGATCATCGACATTGAACTAACTTGCCTTTATCACCTCTTGTTAAATATGAATGAACCCCAGGATACCACACTACGGAGTTCTTGCTGCATGCCCTCTGCTCCTCTGTATACGCACAAACTTTTGCACAAACAGCGCCTCTTTTTAAAAAGCAGGATTGTGATCAAGACTTTAAACTCATCACATGCTGAAGGCATTTCTGATCAGTTTTCTCTAGATGTGAACCCTCTTTTTATCAAAGTATTGAGACCCTTGTCCAGATGTACAACAACACAAGCCCAACTTATCTGAGAGTTTAAAAGCCAATTAACATTTATGTTGTTTAAACCTCAAATTAATTATAGTACCACTAGTTTTTTTTTTTTTTTTACTTTTTTAAGATGTTGATAGACCTTTATTTTATCTATTTATATGTGGTACTGAGGATCAAACCCAGTGCCTCACACGTGCTAGGCAAGCACTTTACCACCAAGACACAACCCCAGTCCTATGGTGCCACTAGTTTTTAAACTCTAAGTTTAAGAATGGAAATAAAGTCTGTTGACTTCTAAGCCAACCACAGTATTAATTTTTGACTCAAAATTAATTTAAGCCAGTCTTATTTTAATCTCCTATAGTTTAGAACTTTCAGTAGATGGACAGGCTATTAACAATGAACTAGTTTTTTTTTTAATGCCAATGTGTGTTGTTTATTTTTCTTCTTAGAGGTTCTGTTTGTATCATCAGCTCATGAGAAGGCAGTTTCAGAAGGAGCCTTTGGAGTCCTGATACCAGAATTCTTGGTGGTCAGTTTATTTGTAATCTTCCAAACCATGAGGCATAAATTCCCTTACTGGATAGTTTTTTGCATTTGTAAACAGCTCTAACATTAGAAAATCCTTTTTTATTGTCCTAAACTTATTTTTTTCTTATAAATTTTGAAGTTGGGCAAAATCAAATTCTCTTCCTCCTGCCAGCCTTTGAATATTTGAAGATAGGTATTTTCCACACCCAAGCTCAGCCGTCCTGGGTCCTCCCATTAATTCCTTATCAGACTTGAAGCCTGTCTGTGGGCCCCTTGCCATCCTGTTCATCTTTGGGCATGCACTCATCAAACAATTTTCTTTTGAAAATGTGGCATCCTGAACTGTCATAGCAGTCCAGATTTGTTCTGAACACTGCAGAGGAACTGCACCTCCTTCCTTCTGCACACTGTGCATCTGTTAATGCAACCCACATTTGCTCTTGTTTTGTTTAACAACTGTCAAACTTTCAATTTTCTGAATTTGCAATCTAATCTGATGTATTTTTCTTGAAGTGGACATTGTCTAGAAGGCAGGAACGATAAGTCTAAACCGCCACATGGCATGTAAAGTGTCCCACAATCTCACCTCTCTAGATTTTTAACCTACTCTCCTTCTAGAACAAGGCTCTAGCCTAGTGGTCAGCCTACCATGTTCCCCAGGGCTGCTCCACTGTCCAAGTGTCAGAACCACCCACGAGTTTCTTAAAACGCAGATGTGGCTACATCTCTCCATGGCTTTAGAGCACTTGACGCCTCATACTGTGAAGGACACACAGAGATCTTCACAGTGGGGATCCATCCCTCTACCTTTCTGGTTTCAGCCTCATAGCCTCTGCCCTCCCTTCCCAGGAGGAATATGTTTATCATAGGTCGAATCTGGATTATAAATGCCTCGAGGGTGGTTAGGGTTTTGTTCATCTTTCCATCTCCAGGCTAGCATAGACCTGGCATAGAGTGGATTTCAGTGAACTCTGGTTGACGATGGGGTGGGTGGTTGGTCCATGGATGCCCTGCCTCCCACCTCAACTCTAAGACTTTGAGGGTAGGAACCAAGACTGTCCCATGCTGCATCTCCATTGCTTCCAGGAGAAGGCTGTCAGTCAATGTCTGGATCATCCACGTCCCCTTCGTCTTGCTCTGTTCCTGTTCTGAGGATGTACGCTTAGGGGACTTGGGTGTGGACTCAGGGAAACAGGTATTTTCAATTTTGTCTCATGATTCCTCTCTGTCTTCTCTCTCTCCCTCCTTGTTCTCAATGCCTCCCTCTGGTTGCCCCCCTTCCCACTGCCTGCTGCCCCTTCCCTGTCCTCTGTGCTCCCTGCAGTCAGTGTCTGCTTCCCTGTGTGTGTGGAAGTGCCCTCGGAGACGGAGGCGGTCCAGGGCAACCCTATGAAGCTGCGCTGCATTTCCTGCATGAAGAGGGAGGAGGTGGAGGCCACCACGGTGGTGGAGTGGTTCTACAGGCCCGAGGGCGGTAAAGATTTCCTTGTATGTCAGAGTGCTGGCTCTGGCCTGTCTTTTGTTGGTCTGTGCTGTTATGTGCCTGGCTCCCGTGCCAGTCTGCAGGGTGAGGACCTAACACTCAATGGCTCTTTTTCTTCTGAGCACTGACAGCTCCTGAGGAGAGAACTTCCAGCCTGAGTTTAGCTCAGCTTTTGTGAAAGGGAGGGCACTTATCCAGCAGCAAGCAGCCCTGGTTACAGGCAGAGGAAGGAGGACAAAGAAATCAATCATACTGAGAGCCTACTCTAGGCTAGGCACCCTGCGAGGCCTCTTGCAGGTGTGTTCATTTCGTCTTCCCCACCATCCTGAGATGCACTAAATTGGTAAAGAAACTGAATGAACATGAAGCATCATTATGTGAAATAACCCAGCTGTTTTAACTCTCACCATGCCAGTGAAATAAGAATGACAGGAATGACCAAGGCTGATATTCAGCTGGTGTCTCACTACAACCACATCTATAGATAGAGGACTTATCTAGCTCAGTAGTGGAGACTCACAGCATGTGTCTCGAAGTGGCTATGCCTCCCTTCTTCCTGCCAGGAATCCCCAGGCTTCCCCGGGATCTGGAAACTAAGGGATTTGCTCCTAGAAGAAAAGGAAACTTCCCAACTCTACCAGTGCCACAAGCAATGTCAGTGCCAGTGCTGATGTGGTTGTTCTGTTTGGAATACCACCTTGGAGATGACTATGATTGATACTTCCACTGACTCTGGAGCAGGTTGCCTGGGGTCGATTCTTTTCCCCACACTACTTGTCTCTGGGTCCATGGACATGTTGCTCAACCTCTTGGTGCTTTGGTTTCTTTATTTTTAAATGGGAACATAAATTATAGCTACCTTTTATAGGATTATTACCAGGACTTAGGAGTTCTAATTCTTGATTCATTTAAAGTAGTTTCTGGTATATAGTAAGCACTATTTTAAGTGTTTCCTAGAGAAAAAGATGTATATATGAGTGAATATATATTTACACACATATCTATATAAAAAATGTATATACACACACACATACAGAGAGGAGAGGAGAGAGAGAAATGAGGAAACAGAGGCTAAAAGAGGTTAAGTTAGTAAGAGAATTTAGACTTGACCCAGGTGGTGTGACAGCAGAGTAAAGCCTCTTTTTAGGCTTCGTCTTGCCTTCCCGGGGGCACTTCTCCTCCACAAGACTTTTAATGGAGACAACAGCAGAGTGAAGTTAAAGTTGAGTTTTACTTGCTCTTCTTTCTACTTGTCTTAAAACCTTTACGTAGTATTATGTGCCATATTGGTGTAGGTTGGCTCTACTCAGGAACCAAGATAGAAACCAGCAGACTTCCAGAGCCTGGCTCAGGCTTGACAGTGACACATCTGTGAAGCTGCAGCTGAAGCTAGTGCCCAGCTTACAGGAGGCTGGCCGTCTTGGCCAGATGCAGAGGCCCCCATAGACATCAGGCCCAGTCATACACCAGCTGAGGAACTGAAAGTACAACTGAGGAACTGAATTTTGCATTCAATTTCTGGGAATTTGAATTGAAGTAACTACATTTGACTAGTGGAGACTAGAATAAATAGAATAGCTATAGGGGAAAAAGGTGTCACATCAGAAGGGGAAATGCCTGAGAAAAGACATTTAAGAGAACAGGTTTGAATTTAGCCCAAAGCATAGCCAAAGCCCTGACATGTGCCTCAGAGTTGGCAGAACACTGATCATTGGTCACAATTCAGCATCCTAGACTCCCTTTCTCTGACCTGGCCCAAATTTCCCCATAGTCCCTTAATGGGTACCTGCTCAGAGGGTCACATTTTGAGTGCAGGACTGTCAGGTGTTTTCACTGCTAATGAAACCGCTTCTCTTGGTCTCCTCACCTTGTTCTGTTGCTGGCTGCCCATGACACACCTTCCTCTCTGTCTCTCTTTCTTGTGCTCCCTTTTATCTCCTTCCAATCATTTCTTTCTCTCAATTTCCCCTCCTGGTCTTCTATATGTTTCTCTACCTTTCCTTGTTCTCCCATTCCCCCCACCACCACCACATTTCTCCTCCCAAACTTCCTGCCTACCCCTCCCATTTGCCTGTGCCCATCTTTCTCTGTCTTTGCTACCTTCCCTCTCCTCCTCTGCACCTCTTCATCCCACCCCCATATTCTGGGTCTCCTGGTCACATGGTCCCCTCACTCCCCGCTCCTTTCCTCCATTCTGTTCCATCTCGGCTGTCCTGCTTTTCCTTCCTTTCTGGCTCTACCTGCTTCTGCTCCTCTACCTGCAGATCTACGAGTATCGCAATGGCCACCAGGAGGTGGAGAGCCCCTTCCAGGGGCGCCTGCAGTGGAATGGGAGCAAGGACCTGCAAGACGTGTCCATCACTGTGCTCAACGTCACTCTGAATGACTCTGGCCTCTACACCTGCAACGTGTCTCGAGAGTTTGAGTTTGAGGCCCATCGGCCCTTTGTGAAGACCACGCGGCTGATTCCCCTTCGAGTAACTGAGGAGGGTGAGGCTGAGGCACAGGGTCTCTGGGGCATCCTATTCTTTGGGTTGGGGGTGGAGGACCTGAGGGCCTTGGAGAGCACAAAGCCCATATATTTTTACCCATCTTCCTTGAGCAGCCAGCTTCCTGCAAACACTCAACCAGGTTGCCTTTCTATCCCTTTCCTCAAAGCAGGAAGGCTTGGAGATGACAGTAAAATGACCTCTTCCTAGTCCCCTAGAGAAAAGAAGACAGCCTCTACAAAGTCTAGAGCCACTGATTTAGTGATGCCTTTTTCTCTGACCTGTGTTGAATCTCTGTTTCAGTGGGCACAAAGAAATCTTATATTATCTAGAAGTTTTCTCCTGTCTGTAAGCAATATATATCTCCACGCTAGTGTTTCTAAACATTCATGAAGCAAGCCTCAGAATCTCCTGCAGACTTTTGTAGAACACAGACTTTTTGACTTGGTAGAATTTGCATGGTTTAACCAATTGCCAGAGGATGTTGATGCTGCTTGGAACCCCACTTTGAGAAACACTCTCTGAGCCAAAATTTGACAAACTTTTTGTCTTTGTCTCTCCACAATAATCACACATGCAACTCCTTCCTCAGCTATGACATCCTTGCATAAATCCATCCTCAGCTGGGAGAAGGGGACAAGTTGATAGCTCTCTAGTCTTTAAAGTCTTCAGATCTTTCAGCTGATTCCTTGGTAGTTAGTGTGAAGTCCTCTCAGAACCTAACTCAGATATTTCTCTTGTATTCCAAGTGCAGAACCTGGAGGGAGGACTTTGAGGGCACTCACACTCTGCTTTGGTGCTGCCATCAGTGGACTCAGAGAACGGCAGCTCCTGGCCCCTTGCAAATGCCTCTTCACATGTCAGAAGCCTTTCTCAGGAAGTCTATTTCCAGCCTGTTGATGGCATTATCTCTGCCCTGAGATGCAGGATGACGAACAGGCCCTGATGTTTGGGCATGAAAGAAGAGGTCAGGCTAAGGATAGTGCTCTTCCTAGAAAAGGGATCCAGGAATCCTAACTTCCAGGATACTGGTTCATCTTTTTAAAATAACATTACTGTGATCAAAATAGTAAAGTGAGGATTGTTCAGTGTTAAGAGTGAACCTCGGAGAATGAGACCCTAAAACTGAAGCAGAAGGTAGGTCATTTTTGTAAGTGCAGAACACTCGGGCTACCTGAATTGAGATGTGATGAGTCACTTCCCTTCTCTGAGCCTGTCTCCTCTGTGTGAAACACAGGGGACGGCTGGGAAGCTCTCTGAGGTATGCATCTGTTCAAAAGTTCCATTATCCTCCTGTTTACACTTTCTCCTCCCTGGGGAGGGCGTCTGGCGCCCCCTCCTGTTCACCACCAGGAACTGCTGGCTGGTGTGTGCCAGACCCTAGGAAGGTTCCTATCTCCACTTCCTGCTCTCTCAGGCCTCAGGCTTTTGCCTCCAGACACCACTGGGGGCAAGTCTGATGGAAATTTGTGACAAACCTGAGTTAGTCCGCCTATTGGGCACCACAGCAAGATTCAGGTAAGAAGAGAAGGAAAAAAAAAATTGTTATCTGAGCCACAGAGTCTTGCAGTTGGTAGGGCTGGAAAGAAGCTTAGAGATTAATCCAACAAGGCTTTCTCCAAATGTCTACACCTCCATTCCACCTTTGCAGACATGAGTTCCGTGGGTTTGGGGTGATGTCCGGTATATGTAAGTTGAAATGACTCTCCTAAGGTACTTTGAGGGTGCAGTTCTGGGGCCCCTCATTTTGTGCCTGAGAGAATAGAGCTCCAAAAGACCGAGGTAGGGGCTTACTTAGGGACATGAGCAAATTCACATTAGAAGCAGGACCAGAATCCAGATCTTTTGCTCATCAAGCTAACCCACAGCACCTTTTCCTACTACCACCATCCCCACCCCCTGCCACTTATCCTCTTCCTTCTTTGTGCCTCTGTGACCCCTTGACAACTGTCCACACCAGGTACTCACTGCCCTCACATTACTCATAGGTGCACCCTCCACCCTGACACTGTGACATGCCATTTCTTCCATTCCTGATTCCATTCCAGATTCCAGAGAATCTGTCTGGTTCTATTTGTTCACAATGAATTATTCCTGGTTTAGGCTTTTCCTGTCTCTAAGACATAAATTAAGACACAAATATGAAGCCTCTTCATCTAGAGGTGACTGAACATATCTTCTGGGCAGTTAAGTGGAAATATCATGCTGTAAGCCAAACAACACAAATATCAGGCAGTAGCCAGCCTAGAAGACACTTGAGGAGTGTGGCCTTCCCATGCCTTAAGCTGCATCTGTAACCTCCAGCTCCACCTTCTCTGAGATGAAGTTCATGGCTGAAAGTCATTGCTTTTTTTTTTTTTTTTTTAAAGTCTTGGGGATGATTTGGACCCTGTGGATAATTGCAAACTGAATTTAATTCCTTCCTTTGTAATCAGAATATTTGCCATGGATCATGTTTTCTTGGGCAGTGGGGGAGCACCAGGGATTGAACTCAGGTGCACTCACCACTGAGCCACATCTCCAGCCCTATTTTGTATTTTATTTAGAGACAGGGTCTCACTGAGTTGCTTGGTGCCTCGCTTTTGCTGAGACTGGTTTTGAACTCACAATCCTCCTGCCTCAGCCTCCCAACAGGCATGCACTACTTCAACCAGCTATGTATCATGTTTTAATTGTCATTTTTGTTGATCATGGAACAAAGAAAATCAATACTTGTTTATATTCAACAAAAACTTATTGAGTACTTCAATTTGTAGAGGTGATTTGACCCCCCCAAATTTTCCAATGCACTCTCCCTGAGGATACCACCTCCACCACCTGCTGCTAAAGGTTATAGGTGGTTGAAATAAGACAAGTGCCTTACATCTGTGTTGATTTTTGCATCTCATGAGATTTGTGTGTGTGTGGTGCTGGGATTGAACCCAGAACTGTCCCCGTGCAAGGCAAGCACTCCACCACTGAGCTCTACCCTCAGGTCATGTAAGATATTCTTAAATATACTAGGTAATGTAACATTCATAGCAACCCTGACTGGTGTGAATTATTATCCCATTCTACAAATTAAGAAAGTGAGACTCCAATACAGGAAATAACTATTTACAAACCAGTAAGTAGTACAATTGGGACCCAACTCTCTCCCTCTTTCCTTCCCTTTCTCTATGTCTATGCATGTGTGTGTTTATGCACACATATGTACATACATACACATTATGTATACACACATGTATTTTTACATATACACTCATATATACACATATGTATATATACACATATTTCATATGTGTAGATGTTTGTGTATATATATATCTATAATTCTGAGTCAAGGTTTCCTTCTGCTGCTCTGCTACTTCTTCCATCCATCACTCTCCTTCATCTGTATCTCCAAAAGGGCCAATGAAAATCAGTGAGAAAACTTAACAGTCAGAGGATATGAAGTTCCTCTGCATCTTCTTGAGTTGGAAAGAACATGTTCCTGAGTTCCTTTAGACTCAGTGCTTATTTAAGTCATAGATTAAAATAGGCTTCCTATATCTATAACCCCAGAGACAGCTCTGGGTTTGTGGGACACACACATTCTGAACCTCATTCTCTTTCTTGCAGCTGGGGAGGACTTCACCTCTGTGGTCTCAGAAATAATGATGTACATACTTCTGGTCTTTCTCACCTTGTGGTTGCTCATCGAGATGATATATTGCTATAGAAAGGTCTCAAAGGCTGAAGAGGCAGCCCAAGAAAATGCGTAAGTCCAAAGATGCTAAAGTAATAAGGATAACTAGCCCCTTCTGAATGTCTGCTCTTATAAGCGAGGTGTTAAGCAATTTATACACATCCTGCACCTTTCTCCTCATAACAACTTGTGAGGTAGACAACATTTTTGTACCCATTTTACAGAAGAAAGTACAGAGTTCACCAAAGGCCATTGTTCTTTCCATCATGTTCAGCTGTTTGCCCTATACTACGGAGCTCAGAGCCCACCTGGGCACTGCCCTTTATTAGGTAAGGAGCTTCAAGCAGTGTGTTCATTCCTCTAGAGCCTGGCTATGATTGCATACCCAGAGTAGGGTCTCTAATCTTATCGTGTCCAGCCTGAACCTTTGCCAGTTTTGCCACAACACTAGTCACTCAAGAATGTGAGAGATGATGGAGTCTTTAATAGCAAAGGGTCTAAGAGACCATGCTGGACTGTTATTTGGGGAGAGGGAAAATAGGAAGAGACAAACAAAAACTAACCCACAGATTTCTAGCAACATTACACTAAAAAGCCTAGGCTACTGCCACCTGGAAATATTTGATCAGGAAAGCCTCATTTTGTATGGTATCTATGATCCCGGGGAAATAAAAATTACCACAGACTATATATGAGGATAGAAAGAAGGAAGGTTGTAATTCCTGGTGACTTAGTTACTTGGATTTGAGTACTTGGATGGGAAGTGTTCATGCTTGGACAGGAAGTGTCTACCTTTGGGCCCATACAAGAAACAGAGTTGGAACTAAGATCCCCAGCACAGCCAAAATCCCCAGAGGGCTACCACTCACACAAAGTGTAGACAAGACCCACCAGCCCCCAGAAAACTCAGGGAAACCTATCCATGTTATCCTGACTTCAAGTAGAAAAATAAATGATTCTTGAGAATTAGTAACATATCTGTTCCCACAAAATGTGGGACTTAAGTTGATATTACTCACATGATTGAGGAAACTCCAAGATGAGAAATTCAGCTAAAAATTAGCCCTTGGCCAGTGATAACTGGGAGTATTCCATAGAAACAAATGGAAAACCCTTTTGAAGGGTCCCTCTCTCTACCAAGGTCCTATAGGAGTCTCTAAACTAATTACTGATGGAAGGGATTTCACAAGCCAATCCAAAATGAAGTCACTGTGGAAAATAGGCCTTGTGTTGGCATACTCCTGTAATTCCAGCAACTCAGGAGGCTGAGGTAGGAGGATCGAGAGTTAGAGGCCAGCCTAGGCAACTTAGCGAGATCCTGCCTCAAATAAAAAATAAAAAGGGCTGGGGATGTAGCTTAGTAGTAGAGTGCTGTGGGTTCAATTCCCAGTAAGAAAGAAAACAATCCAGATGAGCAAGAGAAGTAATGTAAGGTCAGGATTAAGGCTAGGAGTTTCACACAAAAAGAACCTGATCAAGTATAGAAAGTAAGCTTGTTTAAAATAGTTAAAACAATGAAAAAGGAACTTAAAACATAAAAATAGGGTAAGTTTCTAAGGAAAAAGAACAGGCAGAAAAAAATTCTGAAAATGGAAAATATAATCAATAAAATACCCAATGGAATGGTTCAACAGAAAATAAATGTGAGAGACTTACTCAGAATGAATCATAGCCATAGAAAATAGGAAATGTAACAAAGTAACATGAAGGGGAAAAATGAGGTGCTTGATTAGAATAGAATAGAGAATGCAGGATACAATACCTGTATCAGAGAGAGAGTGGCTGAGAGAAGGTGCCTCTTCATATGCCAGACGCATAAGGCAGCTGGTCCCCTACTTATGATGGCTCAACTTGGGGGGGTGTGTGATTTTTGTGGGGTGTGTGTGTGTGTGTGTGTGTGGTTGGGGATGGAACCCAGGGCCTTGTGCATGCAAGGCAAGCACTCTACCAGCTGAGCTCTATCCCCAGCCCTCACATTACGATTTTTGACTTTTGACTTTATGATGGTGTGAAAGCAATGAACATTCAGTTGAAATGACTTGAAATTTTGAATTTCAATTTTTTCTCAGTCTATCAATATGTAGTGTGCTCTATCCTGTTGCTGGGTGGCAAGAGCAAGCCTCAGCGTCCAGTCAGCTCTGAGATCTCTCCACAGTGTTCTGCATTGCCAAGCTATGATGTTTGGTTGCTTAGATTTTTAAATGTATTTTCTACTTAGGATATTTTCAATGTATGGTGAAATTATCAGGACATAATCCCATCACAGGTCAAGAAACATCTATAGGTCCTGAGCAGGATAAAAATAAATCAATCTATATCTAAACACCAACTTCCTTTAGACTAATAAATAGCAACTACTAAGGTACTCTACAGCACATATCATCTGTCTTTTGAGCTTTGGAAGAGAATACAATGAAAAAAAAAGAAACTTTGGAAGAAATGCCTGTAATATTAGAACATGTCAAGGATACCATTTCTCCCCTCTTCTATTCAATATTGAATTGGAGTTCCTAGGCAATATGCTAAGTAATCAAATAACAAAAGGGGGTAAAATTTGGGAAGGAAGAAACTAGTTACCATTGTTCATATCTGTTATGTAATTATCTGCATAAAATATCCAAGAGAATCTATGAGCAAGAAATTAGAACTAGTAAGAACATTCCATCAAGTTTCTGATACAAATCTAAATGCAGGAATGTGCCACATAACATTTCAGTCAGTGACAGACTGCATATGCTGTGGTGGCCCCATAAATTATATCAACCAGGCATGTCTTTGCCATCTTCGTTTATGTAATTACGCTCTATGATGTTCAGTGAGGATGAAATCATCTAACAATATATTTCTCAGAACATGTCCTTGTTGTAGAAAGACCCATGACTGTATAAAAATCTCCTATATTCCAGCAACTCATTTAGGAGCACATTTTAAAACTTAAAACATTTAAAAATTTAATTGTAATAGCAACAAATATTATCCAGTACCTGGAAATAAATCTGACAAGAATATGCAAGAAAATTATAAAACGTTACTGAAAGACACAAGAAAAAGCAAACAGATGGAAAATTAATCCTCACTATTCTAAACTGTTCCCTTCCAAATTAATCTTCAAATTCAATGAAATGCCTATCAAAATCTCCATTGAATTTTTCAAGGAACTTGATAAACTGATCTTTTGGGGTCACATAAAAGGTCAAAGGGCCAAAAATAGTCTAAACCAAAGTACAGCCAGGTAGTAAATATTTTAAGTTTTACAAAGCTACATAGGGTCTCTGTCACCCACTGTTCTTTGCTTTTCTTGTTTGCTTGCAACACTTTAAACAAGTAACAGTCGTTTTTAGCTTGTGAACCATAGTTTGTAGACCTCTGGTCTAAGCCAATTCAAAGAAAGAACAATTAGGTTTAGGAGAGGTAGCTAATAGAATTTGCCCTGTCGCAGATGAAGATTGCTTATAGCACTATCAGAGTCAAGAGTCTGTGATACTGGCATAGACATAAAATGGACAAACAGAACAAAACAGAAAGTCCCTACAAGGTTAATGAATGTATTAAAAAAATGAATGCATAAAAGTGATGGCTTAACAATCACTGAGGGAAAAAGGGACTGTCCAGTAAGTGGTGGAGAGAGAATTCCTTGTCCATGTAGGAAAAATGAAATAAAACTCCTCCTCTCTTATGCTGAACAAAAATAGATTTGAGTAAATTTACAAAGTAAGATGTAAAGCTTGGAAATTCTATTAAAGGAATATAAGAGAATATCAATATTAACTGGACATAGACTTTCATAAGTAAAATACAAATGGTACAAATCAATGAGGGAAAAATGATCATTTTTCATTATCTTATATGTAAAAATCAATTGTTCATTACAAAAAAATCCATATAAAAATTTACAGACAATAGACTGAGGGAGATTTTCAAGACATGAAACTGTCAAAGAAAAATCAATGAGGAAAAAAAAAATCTCAGAAGAAACACTTGAAAGAGCAAAAGAACAAATGATTGAAGGAGAAACTCAGCCTATAAACATGAAGAAATGCTCAACTTCACCAGTAATCAGGAAAATGAAAATTAAAGCAACTATAAAATATAATTTCATTTCCATTCAGTGTGGCCAGTATTCTTGTCTATCAATAGTAGGTCCTGAAGAAGTGTGGATACATAGGAAGATTCAGACGCTGCTGGCAGGTATGTTCGTATACAAATATGGGAGAGGATGTATTATGCTAATCTGCTGAAAGGGTCATTCTAGTTTTGTTGGAAATACCAGAAAGAAATGCAGAGCTGTCCTGGAGACAGCCTTACCTGTGCTCTGCTCCTTCCTTGTGTCATGAGTTCCCCCACTGGCCCTTTTCCCCCTCCCCTTCCTTTATAGGTCTGACTACCTTGCCATCCCTTCAGAGAACAAGGAGAACTCTGCAGTGCCCGTGGAGGAATAAGAGTGGCATGACTTGAGGTGAGTTTCTGGGACTTGAGAGGGGAAGGTGGATGTGGAGGGCAGGTTGCATAGTGACTTTTTCACCCACAATTGAAGCGACCTTAAATCTAATCCCTTCAATCAATTTCTATCTTGTCCAGTATCCCTACCCTCTGGGTACTTCTTTAAGTTGATGCCTAAGTCACAAAGCTCTGTATGATGTCAAGCCCTTCAGAAGGTGAATTGCTTTGGCCTGAGTGTTGCCAGGCCAAACTCCTTGCCCATGGTAACAAGGGCATAATTCTCCACTCCCTCTTTTGGTCAAGGTGTCTTTTGGCTTGCCTGTGCTGTACTGGACTAGGCTGGGATGGAAATTCTGAGTGATTTGTTTCATCATTTGATAGGTGGACTGAACACTAAGGGACTGAATATCCCAGGTTCCGTGATGTCGACAGCATCAGGAGGGTGCCCTGTGGTCCCCATCGCTTCCCTCCCTGCATCCATCCTTCTACTCATTCATCATATATCCACCCACCTGTGAGCTTTTACCTCTGATTTCCTAACTCCATCAGAACTACACACACCATGAGACTTGGCTAGACCTGAGGAGCCAACATTTCTACGTGGACTCAACCTTGCCCTATCCTTGCTTTCAAGTCAGCTGCTCCCAGGCCAATTGGATTTCTCCCTGTGCTCCAGATGACTTCATGCAAGTGCTGGAGGTAGCATTTCCCTCTTTCCCTAACTGGCTGGAACTGACTCATTCTCCATTGCTTCAAGAGAATGGATGTCTTACTGGAAGGAGGAAGCGATTGTTTCAGGTTAAAGCGTGTCATTTACTTGGACTCTTTGAAGTCAGTTTTTACGTTTGTGGCCCACTTGACTAGAGCATCAGAGAGAAGCATGCCTCTCTAGGTTCTTCAGTGGCAAAGATCCTTAAGCATAGACTAAAATGCTTTCTGGAGCTTAGTACTCCAAGACTAGACCCACACCACCCCGACAGGCCTTGAAGGCCTGGATTGCACCCAGTCCTTCCATGAAGCCAAGGACAAGAGTCTTGGGAAGGACCCAGGGCAATTTAAGGGGCCCTTAAGAGCCATACAAGATATTTCTGATTTTATGGAATGAGGTATGTGTGCCCTTTCTGGGGAGCACACACCTTGGCAGTGGGACTGAAACTTCTAAGTTCTTCCTCTCAAAATGTCTGTGGATCAGTATTAGTCCTCATTTTACAAGAGGCAAGTGAGGCTCACACAGAGCTCAGCCAAATAAAAGACTTAAGAGGACAAATTACACAGAGATAAGCTTTGGATGTTGCCCAGTTTCCATTCCACAATATGGGTAATTGTTTTTTAAAAGATTTTGACATTGGGCTTGGCTGCAGCCATGCCTCTTGCACAAGCACAGATTTGAGGTGGATGGCACAGCTTAGATTAACTATGATAGATTCAGGAAACTAGAAACTGGTCAAGGAAGGAGACAAAAGTACATGAGATAGACAAGAAGAATTTTTTGTGAGGATGTATGAATCCAAAACATCCCCAGGAAGAAATTGCATCTGAGCACAATATTCAAACTAAGAAAAATATTTGTCAGTCTGAGATGGATGATGAACAAAGTGATAGGGGAAAGATGGGGAGGTGGCATCCAAATACCTCACCTATGAATCTGTACTGTTAGGTGTTTTTTTTTTTCTTTTGGTTTTTGTCTTTTCTGAATTTTGAGAGAGCAGAGAAATGGTGGGAAAATTGTTAGTCTGTGTCTCTCTCTCTTTTTTTTTTTTTTTTTTAATTTAGAGACTGATCCAAGTGTCTAAGTGTGATATCCTTCACACCTAGTGGTAAGAGAGGGGAAGGAGTCTTTATGTGATATGAGAAGATGAGAGTGCTGGGATTCCAGAAAAGGGATGACCCTCAAGTCTGGGGAAATTGATTTGATAGAACATTCTCCATCGGCTTTGGGCTTCACGTGCAAGCTCATCATCTCTTCTATCCCAGAGGGTGTACTTTAAACATGATCCTTAACACATATTAAACTCTGGTTTGTTGAAGAAAACATTTGCAATAAATTCAAGACCATTCTTATTGGTAATATTCCACATCATCTTTCTGAAGTAAAGATGATGATACAGAACATTTTTCTTAATTTATAATTAGGAAAATAGGCCTGAATTAGTGGGAGGTGTACCCAGTCACAAGCCTGGTTGATGTCAGAGCTTATAGCAGCAGCAAGTCACTTCCTCCTCCTCCTCTTCCACTTTCCTCTTGGTTCCAGTGGACCATGCATCTAAATTGTAACTAAGTGGTATGCATGACTGACTTTTTCTTTCCTTTTAAAAAAACAAAACTTAGATGTTTTTTGACTGATTTTTCATGAGATCGAATGATGCTCATCATTTATTCACAAGTTATCTTCTTTGTTCCTTTTTAAAATTTTTCAACCCTTCTCATCCTTGATACCTTTGTGAGAGCTATATGGCATGAAAAATCATTTCCACTCCATATATTTTATTTCTTCTGCATTTCCTCCAGTGAGGTGAATGTTATTAATAGTCAATGTTACCAATGAAGAAATGGAGGCTCTCTGATGTTAAGTAGCTTTACTAGATTATCAGGTCACTTTGCTGATCAGTGGAGAGCTAGAACCTGGGTCCTCTGACCCCTCTTCCAGTTCTCTTCCCATTTATACCACAGCTGCTTCCTTTCTTAAACTCCCGACTCTGCCTCTCTTTCTTGTCCTGATATCCCCATCTTCTCTCCACCCTAATTCCACTCTCCTACTTCTCTACTACTTTGCTTCTTGCTAAATACTAGAAATGTGCTTTGAGATCCCATTCCATCTTAGTTCTCCTTCTGGTTGGTTTGTATATCTTTATTTCTCCAGAATTCCAATTAAACTCCTTCCTGGGAGACTTGATCATGACTATAAATCTATGAGGTACTGTGATATCAATCTAGGTAGTCTTCACCCACCTCCCTGTTTCTTCCCATATTCCTATACAAGATCCAGCCAGACTAAATGTGTGTAGATCTGGAAGCTTTATCTGGTATGTTGTTGCTTATTAAAGGGCTTCGAAGAGTTCTCAAGGGCTATAATCACTTTAGAAACCCCATCTGTTGTCTTGGTGCTGGACATTTCCCATGACTAATCCTCAATAACACAATTCACTAAAGGTCAACCTAGGCTGGGTCAGATTTTCCCTTTCTTACTGCTTAACAGCCATGAACTTGATTGTTCAACTCTGTTGGTCCTGAGAGCACTTTGCCCTATTGACCTTTATCATCAAAGCCCGAAACCCTACATGGAAATACCTGGACAATCAGTTCCTATCCCAATCCCAACCTTCATTTTCAATCTGTTTAACAGCATTATCTTTCAGTTTCTCTATCCCCCAACACCTGTACATCCAGACATCGTTCTGAGTTTCTGGTTTCTCCTTAGATGTCAACTTGGAAATATTAGTAGGAAAGGAATTTTTCAAATCAGGAATATGCTGGGAAATGTGTAGAGTAGTGAACGGTTAAGAAGAAGAGACAGTGGCCCTCTCCTCTCCCCCAAGAACTACCATATCAAAAAGCAATATATGAGCCGGAGCACAGCATTGTGCCTGTAGTCCCAGCTACTGGGGAGACTGAGGCTGGAGGGTCATTTGAACCCATGTGTTTGAGATCAGCCTGGGCAAAATAGTAAGACCCTGTCTCAAGGAGGGAAAAAAAATGCAAAATACATCTTAGAATCTCTGAACCCACTTTACACATCAGAGGGAAAAGCCTATAAGATCGCATCATCGAGCCGGGTGTGTTGGCACACGCCTGCAATCCCAGCGACTCGGGAGGCTGAGGCAGGAGGATCGCGAGTTCAAAGCCAACCTCAGCAACTTAGTGAGGCCCTAACCAATTCAGTGAGACCCTGTCTCTAAATAAGATACAAAATAGGGCTGGGGATGTGGCTCAGTGACCGAGTGCCCCTGAGTTCAGTCCCAGGTTCCAAAAAAAATTAAAAAGATTGCATCATCGCAGGAAAGAGGAGAGGCAAGAGCTAGACACATTTCAAATACATTTTTGTTCCTCTTTCCCAGTTTCACATGGAAATGATAGGCGAGGGAAAGGCAGGAAAAAAAGCTGTTGTCTTAGTTCTTTTTGTAAATGAGAAAACCCTGACTCAGTGATTCACCTAGTCACAGCAAATATATCCAGATGGCTGATGGGCTTGCTCACCAATCTGCTATCCAGCACCCACTGTGTTGAACACTAGCTTATACTCTAAACAGGCCTGATGGAGTTAGGTTTGGAAAACAGCATCATCCAAGTCTGACTTAATTTCTAAAAATTAAGGTGGTACATATCTCATGTTTAGTTCAGCTCGCTTCCTCCTACTTGATTTTATAGACAGTCCTAGTAGATAAGCAAGCCTGAGTTACCTGTCAGCCTCAACCTCTGTCACAAGCCAGCTAAACTGCAGAGCCATTATTGCTCTGTCTTTTCTCCCTGTCACCACTGGGCAAGAGCTGCATCTGATGGGCAGTGTATGTGATATGGAGGGAAGTCACTGAAGGACATGTGCTGGTAGGTTTGTGGAAATCACCAAACACAATTAGAAAACAGTCTTGGCACAGGTGGGACTGTTTCCCACATCATGACCTTCATATTGCATTTTCTTGTTTTTCCACAGCCAGTCTTTTTCTGAACTCTAGAAAAGTTGCTCCTGACCACCCCAACCCTCAACAACCTAATGCCTATTTGTAGTGTTTTTCAGTAAACTCTGTTCATGTCAATAAAGTGTCTCTGAAAGCCACTGGCTCTGGTTTTGCTCTACTTAACAATGTGTAACTGCTACATAGTTTCTACTAAACACCCCATTCTGCATGGTTTCTATCTATCACCCCAATCTGTATCAACTCCTATACCCAGTAGGATGTGCCCAGAGAAGGGAAAACACATTTACTTGTTGACAATTAAACATATGTTCAATGTGTGGTCTAGCCTTTCCTTTCCCCTTTTCTACCCAAATACAAAAGAATGCCAGGGAAACGTGTCTTCTTTTCTGGCATCAAACAAGTGTCCTAAAGGTGGAGCCAAATGCACAGGAAGAAGTTATGAAGTGAGGGGCCACTCTGGATCTCAACTCTACTACTGTGGCAAGAGAGGCATAAGGCAAAGCTGCCTCCTAGTGGCCATCTTCCTGGAAATGCCAAAATCCCCAAAAGGGAAAAGAACAAAAACTGTCAGAATTCACAGTCCACCACACTTCTACAGTAGTACTAATGGAGATTAAAATCATCTTAGTACAATACCAGCCACCATACCAAGAGATTCATGTGTTCTTTTTAATCTATGTCTTACTTTTAAAACAATGAGGATTGGAGTGACAACTGGAGCCCAAGGCCACACTGCTGGTAAATAGTGATGCTGCAATCTGTACTCAGGTGTGATTCCAAAACTTCTCCACTGCACTTGATCAGGCTGCCTTCCTGCCCGGAGGTGGATGGCTGTACGTGAACCTGCATACCCACACACACACCCACCTTCAGAATGTGCTGTGAGCATAGCTGGGAACACCAGAAACATTCGGGATGATGGGAACTGATGAATCAAGCAATAAACACACACACCATTGATTATTTGTAATTCAATACTTTTTTTCTTTTAATTCATACTGTACTTCCATGGCTCTAGCTACTTTACATTAAGATTTGGCTAGA
>JAJEJO010002985.1:68808-106491 GCA_020662805.1 Glaucomys volans
TACAGAGGAAGGGGAAGAGAGTTGCGAGACATGACTGGCTTCACTGAGGTCAATCTGGCACTTTCCTTCATTGTAAGTTGGAATGGAAATTTAGACCCTGTGTCTGTGCTTCAATAGGTGAGAAATTGGAAATTCTTTAGAATTGAGTGCAAGCTCTTAGCACATCAATCCTTTCAGAAAGACTTCTGTGAGACCAGCATTCTCACATCAACAGAAACAGGGAAAAAAAAAAAAAATCCTTCTATCTGTATACAGATATCACTGACTGGAAGAAGTAACACAAGCAGTGGTGGCTTTGATGCTCCCTTGTAGACAGCTACTCACAAGGCTACTGTATTTGTTTCACTCCCAGATTAATCTGCAAGGGTGAATTCCCTTCTCTTTTGCCAGTTATTGACTATGGAGGAAAAGATTTTGCAGGGAGTGATAGTTTTCCCCGCCTGATTTAAAAACCAAAACAATTACTAGAACAAAGAGAGTTCATGAGAGATCCACAACTCTAAGGAGACATTCTCTTGGTGTGCACCTTTTCTACTGGGTTCAAATCACCAGAAAACAGGAGGGTTCTTCAGACAGCCTAAGTACCTGGTCTTGAGAGATAAAGCAAAAGCAATGAACTCTCTCTGGGCAAATCTGCTTTGATCATTTTACTCTCAGCAATGAACTCCCTTTAATTCATCTGAAAGTATCCATGTTATCTCTAATGGTTAAATAACCTAGATATATAATGCAATTCACAATTGCTGCTTGCCAACATTTCTGGGAATCATGTTCACTTCTGGCTACACCAAGGGGAAAATTTCTATCCACCTGCACAATTCTTCATTATTGGCTCAGGACTCAAGGGCCCTGACCCTCATCAATGTCTCTCTTTCAAAGTTCTGGACAAGAACGGAGGGGTAACTAGCTGTTATCTGGGCATATGCATTCTTCACACTGATTACACTGATGATTTTCATCACCTCTGCTTTTCCAGAAGAGGGATATACAATACTGGCTGACCACCCAGAGCATTTCCATTCTCTTTCCTCAGAGGATGACTTGGAAAGTATCCTCCTGCTTTCTGATTCTGTCCTTGAGGAAATACCAAGGCCTTATTCCTGGATAGGTGGAAAAGTCAACAACTATTCTTAAAATTGCTAAAATGAGATGCTCAGGCCATTCTAAGAAAAGAATTTAACTTTCTGTTCAGGACAGATCACAGATAAAACCTTCCTTTGCATCAGGAAGCACCGGTGAAGATGCAATAAGCTTGGATAGCTCTCTTTGCCAAATTGGCTACGATTCTTAACCAACCGAGGTTCTCCATGAGCTCTGCCCAGGATGGCAGGACTCTCCTGGTCATCATAAGGAGAAATAGCAGTGAGTGTAGGAAGGATGATGAATATACCCAGAAGGGTCCCATGAGTCCAAAAGAAACCATAGGCCCTCATAGACCAACTTTGAGAAGGTGCTGGCTCCTCCTGCTTCTTAACTAGCATCTTCTGCCTACTCCTTAGTGACCTCGTGCCTCTCTAGGGCCAGGGGCTAGGGAAGGATTTGCATGCATACCCCCACCAGAAATCCCACTCCCAAACCCAAGAATCTCAGAGTTGTGATGGCTTCCTTGGGGCAGAGATTTCATCCAGCTTTTTCCTGCCTAAGGAAATGTACCCATGCCAAATCCTTTGCTCTCATGATCTAGATGTTCTTTCACACACAGTGTCTTAGACAGTCATCTCCACTGATTAAGGCTGGTTCTTTACCAAGAATAAATAAATGATGTTTGTAACTCACTGAGTGGCTTGGCTACTGGTGCTCACACAGTATTCTAGGCAGACTCTGCAATCCATAGGTTGCTAGAGTGTTCTCTCTCTTAAACCCTGGAGGGCCTAGGACACCCTATTTCATCCAGGAAATCAAACTCACAGCTCAAAGTGAAAGAATCAGAGCCACAGATCCGACTTGTTTCTAACCACTAAACGGGGTTTAACAAGGTCAAAAAATGTTCCACCTTGGCTAATAAACAATGTGCTCTTAGGGCACAGAAAAACAATAGGACTTTAGGCACTAAAAAGTGACACTTCACCCAGATCCAGCCTGGGTGAAGACCAGAGAGAAAGAGGGTGGGAGAGTTAGAAATTCCCAGCCCTTATTGGGTCCACACCCTACACAGGTCAGAGCAAGGTGCAGGGGTGACCAAGGAGACAACTCTTCAGAACGCAGGTGCTCAGGAGCCTGCAGCTCCCAAGCCCAATCTCACAAATGCAGCCTTGCTAGCTTTTCACATCCTCTCCACCTGGCTCCTAGCATGGTCCATATCCACGGCCTCCTACAGGAGAGTTTACATGGGGCTCCTGCCCTTGATGCTTCTGTGTCCAAGAGAACACCTGGGGAAACGTGGGGGTAGGGAGGAACAGATTCTTGTTTATTTGGAAACAAATCAAAAGGGGATTGGGGGATGAAGCACCTTAAGCAATGCCCCCTTGAGACTTCTTTCAAGACCCCAAGGGTCTTCACAGGCATAACTTTGGCTCAGCGACATTTCCCTTCAAAGAGCCAAGAATGGCCAGCAAGGGAAGGGGTGAGGATCAGAGGATGGGAGGAGGAGGATCAGGGGAGGTCGGTGCTGAGAGGTGGTCCCTGCCCTCCTCGGCCCCTCCACCAAGGGAAAACGCTGCTCCGGCCAGCACAGGGGGCGGGAGGTCCCGCTCCTTCTCCCGGGTACATAGGCATTATCTCTTTTTAAAATCTGTATATAATATATATATTTATATTCTGTATATATATATATATATTTATATATATATTTATAGGGTCTATGTACATGTATTGCACAGGCCTCTTGCAGCCACCCCTGTTCCTGCCTTGTCAATGATAACGGTTCCTCTTCTCTTCACTTTCGGATGTGTAGTCTCGGGACCTGATGCCATTCTGAAGATTGATGAGTGAGTCCTTCATCTGCAAGACAGGGAACCCCACCCCAGGCCCAGGTTGGGCTCTCAGTAGGCTATTCCATATAGCAGCACCTGCCACAGGGCTACTCTAAAGTCAGGATGGTTTCCAGGGACACGCTGTCAGGCAGAAAGGGGACAACCAAGGCAGCACTGGAAGCCCTCAGGTAAGGCTCGCCATGTCTTGGTGATTTGTTACCCTCGTACCACTGAAATGAGAAACTCTCTTTAAGCATTCAGCTGCTAGAAGGAGCCACTTCCTTAACTTGGGTTCTGAATATTGTCTGCCTGTCTTTGAATGTTTGCCACATCATTCTTTCAGTCTTGTGTCCTCCAATATCACCCTTCTGTAAAGGCCCAGAACAAATCCAAACTTTTGCTGGCTTACAATCATCCTTCTCCTCCAGGCCTCTCATATACCACACACCAATGCTCGGGACTGCATCTTCTTCAACTGTTCCCCCACCACCATGTTTGTTAGGCCCAAAACTCTGTCTTGCCCTTACCTAGAGATGCCAAGTAGAGAACTGAATAGGCTCTTCATTGGTACCCACATCAGTGAATTAACATGTATAGCTCATGGGATGGAGCCTAGATGGGGTAGTTCCAGTGGCAGAATCAGAAGTGGCCCATGATACTGCAGCATCCAGGAGGCTATGAGTCTGACAGCCCAAGTCCCAAGTTAAAGGGACCCTCATTGAAATTGAATTCTGGAGTTGGAAGGACTGGGAGTATAGCTCAGTGGTAGGGTGCTTGCCTAGTGAGCACTAGGCCTTGAGTTCAATCCCCAGAAACAAAGAAGTAAAAAATAAAAATTCTAGAACTGGAAGAGACCTCTGGGGCAATCATTCTAAACTTCCTCCCATTTAATTCTTAAGTTCCTTATCCAATATCATCTTGGGATTCTTAAGGTTCAGTGTTGGAACCTCAGTTCTCCAAAGCAGCCCACTCCATTGCTCTAACCATAGGAGTCTGTTTTTATTGGATGACTCAGAAATTTAACTCCTTGTAACTTCTAGCCCTAGCTCAGACCTCTGGAGTTTTACAAGAAGTCTAACCCTGCACCTGTTGATCTTAATGTCTGGAGACTGGTGTGCTCACGCTGACCCTAGTGTCCCTGTCTTGGATGTGGTATATCTTCAATTCAATCAGCCCTTCTTGGCTCATTGGGACTTCCAAACTTCTCACTGTGCTGTCTGGGCTTTCCTTAAACATGGCTCCAGAGTTACACCTGATACTCTAATAACATATTAAACTGGGTCTTAATAATTGCATTAAGATTATCTCTCCTTAATTCAGAGCACGAAATAAAGTTTGATGTTAGTGAGCGCCTTCCAGGTGCCATCAAATTCCAATGGCAGTTTCTTGGAGCTACAAACACAATCCCTATTCTATAAATGGGGAAACTGATGCTAATATTAAATCCCTGGCTCCAGGTCATAAAACTAACTAGTGGCAAAGCAGGGATTCCATCTCAGGTCTAGCTAAGCACAAAGCAACAAAAGGACACCTCTTTGGGAATAGAAATTTTAATGTAGCAGGATAAATTATGGGTCTAATATCTACCTAATTCTCTTAATAGCAAAGGTAGTTCCTATAGTCTTGGCAATGGCCTGGGGGTACTTCTAAAAGATTTTAAATTTTTTCTGGGAGGAAGGAAGTTCCTTCCCCCAAGGAAACTAAGCTAATTATTGATTTTTTTTAAACAGTTGGAATTAGGTTTTCAGAGGAAAATAGGCAACTGCACTACAAAGACAATGTAGTGAAGTAAAGACATAATAGTCATCTTGGTACAGGGCCTTTGAGAGTCAGGGAGTGGGTGGTATACATGAAAAGGAATTAGACACTTCCTCTGAGAAGACAAATCTCTGTAAAAGGGGACTTCTTTGTTCAAATGCCTGTCCAATGACTAAAGGTTACCAAAATAAATAAATAAATAAATAAGTTCTCTTTCCATCTAACCTACAGCCTTCTTGCTGCAAATCCAATGTATTTTTTTAATCTTTATTTTGGGGAATGTACCTATGTTTCCAATAGCATTCAGGAATTGCTTTAGCATTAGAATAGTGAATGGCCTGGGAGAAGAATGAATGGGAGGAAAATGTCAGGAGGCTGGTGATAGAGATGGTGATGTTTCTTAAAAGGAAAGGAAGGATCTTTGTCTCCTATAGCCTAGGGGAAACTGAGAAGATGGGGTATCTCACCTGGTCTAGAAGCATCACTGAGGACTTGATGATCTCCCTCCACTTCTGGAGCTCAGTATCGTGGTACTTTTGTTGGGACTCTAAGAGCTGGGCCCATTCTGTCTGAGACTGGGGTAACCTGTGGGTTAGAAGAAGGGGTGCCCCAGCAGCTGGAGTTATGCTCAGCGGACTCTCCTGTGCTCCCAGACCCCTAAAGGACAGAGAGTCACATCAGAGTGCTATGTCCTCTGCTTCCTGCCTCTGAATCCCCAGTGCCCTAAATCAGAAGTAAATGAAAACTACAGGGACAGATTTTTCAGACCTTGCCTGGGGACATAGCCCAAAGGCTATCCCCTGGGCAAGGGCAATGGGGCAGTCAGTCCCAGGGGAGGCAGGAGGCAGGGCTCAGCCTGGGTAGGGTAACCGGCCAAGAGAGGACAAGGGCAGGATTACCTTTCTTGGAGCCTTAGACCCTGCCAGGCAGTGAGGGTCTGGGTGGTGTATTCCAACATCCAGAGCTTGTAGAAGAGCATCATGTTAAGGATGACCAGCAGCACCAGACTAGGAGGGAGACATAGGGGGTAAGCAATGACAATGAGTTGGGATAGGAGCCAGGGGTCTCCCCATCCCAGAGGCTTCCGTGCCTGCCCACTGGATCATCCAAAGCATTGCAGCAAATGAGTGAGTGTGCCAGAGAGATGTAGTGAGGGTGAGAGAGAGAAAAGCAGCCTCATCTAGAGGGGATGGGGCAAAGCAGTGGAGCCATGGAGAGGAATGTTGGGTGAAGGCATCAGGAAGGGGAGACACAGACACCCAGAGTCTGGGTGCCTGTGGGAAGAGAGGTAAGGTGGAGAGGAAAGAAGATGAGGGAATAAAGGGAGTAATCATAGAGCCAGTACCTGAAACAGATCCTAATGGGAGCAAGGAAGAAAAATGAGGAGGAGGCAGAAGTTAGAAATAGGAGTGAGGGGAGGGGGAAAACACCTGAACTGAGCCAGACAGCAAGAGAGCCTACGTAAGGAGGCAATACTAGCAGCAAAGACATGACGGATGAGGAGACCCAGCAAGGAAAGAGCGAGAGAGAGCATGGCACGCTGACTTTTGGTATTTCATGGGTTCTAAATTTAGAAAAGATTCTCCCCATCGACCCAAAAATGTTAGGATACAAGGGCTGGGGATATAGCTCAGTTGGTAGAGTGCCTGCCTCACAAGCATAAGGCCCTGGGTTCAATCCCCAGCACCACAAAAAAACACAAAAAAGTTAGGACACAAATGAAGGATGGAACTGAAGGAAGAATTTCACTGGGATCTCCAACTCTGCCTAGATATGCCCTATAGGTGCTGGAAGAACTTCCCTGAGGCTACCAAGTTCCCTCTCTGTACCTGCCATGCTCCAGAAGGGATCACGGGGACCAGTTGAGGCTTCCCAGAGTCTGGGTCAGAACTGGTCAAAGACAGGGAGGAGTGAGGATAACTCAGGGGATGAAGGACACAGGGGAGAATGGAGAGTTACTGAGGCACTGTGTGAACTGTCTTCTCTTGGCCTCCATGGCTGCCTAAAGGTCATTTTGTGACAGAAGATCATGGGATGGAGAAAGACTGGTAAAGAAAGATACAATACCAGGTACAAATCCTGGCTCAACCTGTTATTCCTTAACTTTTGATCAAGTTTCTTAGCTTCTCTGAAACCCAGTTTTCTAGATCAGGACAGTAATACCTACCCTACTGGGGTTGATCCCTGAGTCTGTAAAACACACTGGCATACAGTAGGCCTACCACAAGGGGTGGCTCTTATCATGAAGAGGGGAGGTATAGATACACATAGGAAGATAGAAGAGGATAAAAAAGGGAAGGTAAAACAAATAGTGGAGAAAAGAACAGCAAAGGAGAAAGAACAGCTCAGATGAGCTAGGCTTTTGCATGTGTACATGAGAGTGACTATTTCTTGGTAGTGTTTCTTTTTTTTTTTTTGGAACCAGGGATTGAACTCAGGGACACTCAGCCACTGAGCCATATCCCCAGCCCTATTTTGTATTTTATTTAGAGACAGGGTCTCACTGAGTTGCTAAGGGCCTCGCTAAGTTGCTGAGGCTGGCTTTGAACTCGCGATCCTCCTGACTCAGCCTCCCAAGTTGCTTGGATTACAGGCGTGCACCACCACGCCTGGCCTCTCGGTAGTGTTTCTGATATTATGGAATGCCATCTTCTTTCAGGTGGTTGCTGTGAGTCCCTGAAGGTAGCCTGAGTTATCCATGAGAACTTTCGAATTTCATGTTGCATTTCAATAATTCTACCTGTTAATGTATTAACATACACTGGATGGTCCGAATACCCACCTCTTCACATTCAGCTCATGATCTTCCTGCCTGCATGTGGGTTAGTGTTTATAATCCTGACTGTGTAAAGTGAAGGTCAAGGGACACCCCCATGTGCTTTCTAGCTGGAGGTTCTACAGTGGTCTAAACAGAGAAAAGAGGTGGGAGGCTGAATCACAGCATGGCAGGTGAATGGTGGCAAGAGCCTGCCAGATGTAGGGGGAAATTGTGCCATGCAAGTCTGTTTTACAATCTGGTTGGCTGTCACCAGACCCTCAGCCTGGTTCCTATTGTGTTGAATTAGAAGTTGGATTATTATCCTAAACAAACAAAGCCCAGAAGCTGGTAAATACCATGCTATCTGGTTTACTCAGTAGAGTGGGGCTTCTCCACTAAAGTCAGGTCAAAATGCTGAGAGAGCTTAACTACAGAACTAGAGGTTGTGGTTTCCATTTAACAAAATCCAATACCAGAGATACAGTTTTAACTGTATCTGAATTGCATTAAATTACCATTGCTAAATGTGAATCTCACTGGTTACAGTTGTCTTTGTACTTAATTTTGTAATAATGTCTTGGTTTGTCATAGTCAAAAGACTACTGTTAAGTTATTCATTCATGGAAGGTTACTAAGGTTCCTCATGCTCTTCAAAGGGTTTTTTCCTGTCAGGAGTCCCCAGGGTCATCCTCGGCCCTGTCTCCATAATACTCTATACATGGCATTGTCATGTACAGAATGTCATGTATTCCATGGCATGGAATGGTGTCATTTGCACCCATGGCTTTAATGCCAGGGAAAATTCATCTGTGGCTGTAGTCTACAGTGCTCTCATAAATACCAGGTCAATATCAACAAATACCTGTCAACTCCACCGAGATAACCTGAAGCAATTTTACACACCTGGAGTCATAAAGTGTCTTCAACAACTTTCCACTAAATTCCACATTTCTGCTAATGACACAACTATTCACATTCCCTCAAATCAGGAGCTCATCTTCCTTTGTAACAAAACCAAATGGTTGATGAGTCTTTCCCTTCTGGAACCTCTCAGTTCCAGTCCCTCACCTCAGTCTGACAGACACTCTCACTTACATCACTGTGATTTATTCCAACAGACCTCCCTGCCTCTAATCTTTTCTTCTCCAATCCATTTGCCATAATGTAAATTTGATCATATTGCTTGTGGGCTTCCTCTAAATTTTCCTGAGGATAAAGCTGTCTGCCTTGCTCTGCCTCTTGGGAAATATTTCAGGAAGGGCTGGGGAGCTTACAGAAGCAAAATTAAACTAGAGATCAGGTGCCCAATGTGCAGCAGGTAGAGCCCACATCTGGGCAGCTGTTATGTCTCCCACCCATCCCCATGCCACCTACACTCTCTTGCAGCTCGACCCTATGCAAGGAAGGGGTAGAATACCAGGCAGAGGCAAGCAGAAGAGTTCTCCTTGGCTTCCTAGCTGCTTTCTGCTTGAAATGGTTTACAAAAGTCCTGGGCAGGTGATGGCAAACACTTACCCATCAGACAGGTGTGGTCTCCTATCTTATGTCTTCATTTGTTTCAACTTTCCATCAACCTAACTTCCTATGCAAGTTATTGAACTTTTGGTTTCATAATGTCATAGCAATTATAAACCATGTATATTAAAATAGGCACCTACTTTGTTCTGTGCTGCCCTGCCAAAGCATGGGTTCCATGAGTACCTGGTGCTAGTGCTTGGTAGAGAGCAGGCACCCAGAACATCTCTTGCAAATGACTGGACTCCTAAAGTGTTCTGTAGCTTCTCTATGTTAACAATTATCCTATTGTGCAGAATTTCAAATGCCCTATCTCTCTCACTCACTTGACACTGGGTTCCTCAAGGGCATGGATACAACATTTTTTTTCCTAGAAGACCATCATTAGTGCTGAGTAAAATAGAGAAAAAAGAAGCAAAGAAGTGAGAAATGACAAACTAAATAATTGAGCCAGGCAGAGAAGACTAGAGGCCAAAAAAAAAGAAAAAAAAAAAAGAAAGAAAGAAAGAAAGAAAAAGAGAAAAAACAGGGGGAAAGGTACTAAATAAATGCTTTGAGAGATGGGAGATGGTTTTCCTGCACTAGGCAGGAAAGGGAAGGCATTGGGGCAGGGATGGGAGGACAGTCTAGAGTCCCTTACACACAGCTGATAACCAGCAGCAGCTTGGACACGCTCTGCAGGTGGAAACTGTTGGGAGTGTCCTCGGGGATATGCCGTGTCTGCGTGGAACCTGTGGGAGAATACATAGGCTGTCACTGTCATGGCCCACAATTCTATTCACTGCTCACCCGACAATGGTTAAGCAAGAAACACCAGGGAAGGGTCCATGATGCTGCCACTGTAATCCTATGACGGCCATTCCCAGCCCTGCAACAAGAGGTAAGCCCCTCAAGGGCAAGGTCATGGGTTGGTTCAAGTAATCACCGAGCAAACAAGAAAATCAATAGACCTATATAGCTAAAATATAATGACGCAGGACACTGGTCTTGGCCTAAGCACGAGGAAATGGCTCTGGGAAAGGACTAGATGCAGCTGACTTCCAGCCCTAAATTTATGCATAACACAATGCTGGGCAAGTCACGTAACCTGAGAATCAGTTTACTAAAATGCAACAGATCTAGTGAGTTACATATGAATCATATACAAATTATACAACCAAGGTTCAAAAGGAGTGTCCTCGTTTGTGCCATGGCGTGGGCATGCAACTCCAGCCTGAAGCCTGACCCACACCACCGCCCCACCTGAAACACACCTGCCACATGCTTGATCCTGTGGCCCACATCTTCATCAGTGGGTGTGGTGACAGGGCTCATCACCTCTTCCAGGTGAGGCACCCGCAGGTGGGCATGGGGACGCTTTCTCCTCCGCACGGTCGAGGACTTGCTGGCTTTCTCTTTGGGAGACTGTCTGTGCATCTCAGCCAGGTAGGTACTCTCCGTTTTGGTTAACTCACTCTCTAGCACAGACAACAGGGCCACATCAGAAGCCACCTTCCCACACCTTCAACTCAACACATCAGCCTCCAGAAGGCGTACAAGAAACATTTTTTCCCATATTATACCCTGAGAAGTGACCCACGTGGATGCCCGTGGGAAGCACTGCTGGGCTGTAGCTCTGCCCAAGTTCCTCTTTTGGGTTGTTCGATATTGTGTGGAGTCACATGCTCCCAATGTCTACATCCTCATGTACATAATTTGGGGCATATTACACACTTCCTGAATAGATGCATTCACAGGCAATTTTCAGAAACTTCTCATAACACAATTACTACCAGTGTCATTAGATTTGAGGTTCATGCAGGAGGACATTATAGTCCCATTAATGACCTCATAAAATGATGGACACAGTTCTTGAAAAATGCCCATATTCACATAGCTGCCGAATTTGGTATCCTTTTTGGGAGCAGACATAAAGATCCCACAAAACAACTCCATTATCTCAGTTTCTCATTCCCCTGGTGACAGCCATACAGGTCACCCAGTTCCTGCAGTTCAACCAGCAGCAATGATGGTAGCACCCACCTAAATGGCGGAAGTAGTCCTCTAGTCCACTCCAGAAGTTCTTCTCAATAAAGGTTTTCACTAAACCCCAGGGCTGTTTTCGATACCGCAGCTCTGTGGAGACCCTGAGGAACAAGCCAAAAACAAGATGAATCATTTCCTGGGTGGACCCTCCTCTGCTTGAAAAAGTAAATTCATATTTAAGGCAAAGACAGCTTCACATTTGTATTGCACTTTACACATTCAGAAGTCCTTTCACCTCCATCATATCTGATCTCCCTGGCTACTCTCTGAGGTCACTGGGATTTATCCTCATTTTATAGTTGAGAAAATTGGAGTTTAGAATATTTAAGCAGACCAAAGGCTAACGACAAGGGCTTCAGAGTCCAAACCCAGAATTCTTTCATGTTGCCATATTGCCTCCATCCAGATTGGTACTCCCGATGGGTGCAAAGCAGGCTGCCAGTCAGCCAAGGGAAGGTTCAGAGCTGAAGTTGAGCCATCCAAGTCCAAGTCAGGCTCCAGGGTCTCATCACGTCTACCTGTAACAGTGTCATCTTCTCCTGGCCCCAGTTCCTGCTTCTCCATCACAACCAAGATCTCACCAACTCTTGCTTGTCTCCAGGTATTCCCTTCCCCAGTCATTGGTCATGCCACTGCCTATACCTCTGGAATACTGAACTCCTTCCCTTCTATACAGAACCTTGCTCCTTGTCTTTTCCTGGGGCATCAGCCTCTGTCAACAAATTCTCCCCGCTCGTGTATCCCATGTTTAAGGCTGCCTGCCCTGCTTATTCTCCCCTCAGGGATGCTGCCTCCACCCCAGCTTGATGCCCAAAAACTATTCACTGGTTGGTGGATAGGCACTTCTCTACAAAAAATCAACTAGCTTGGTCTATGATACAGGTGACTTTTCAATTAGACAACACACTTCCTATGATGACAGGGTCTAAATTTCTTTGTGGAGTGTATAGAAAGGACACAAAATTGGAAGATCCTATGAGGAAAGTGGAACTAAGAAACCTAGACCCTGGGAGGTGGCAGGGGGAAAAGGACAGGAGGAACAGGAGAGAGGTGAGAGAGAAAGAAAAAGAGAAGGCAGGTTGAGGTTAAGCAAGCAGCACAAACGCTCCTCCCCACCCCACACCAAAATAAAAGCAACACCTTAAGAGGATGAGAAAGAGGCAGGGTGCTCCTGAGGTTCAGATATCAAGCTCTTTCTTTTTTTATTATTTATTTATATTTTTCTTGTGGTGCTGGGGATTGAACCCAGGGCCTTGCGCTTGCAAGGCAAGCACTCTACCAACTGAGCTATATCCCCAGCCCCTCAAGCTCTTCCTAATTCCCAAGAGATCTCTGCAGAACCTTTCACTAAACTCCTATTTTATTTGAACTCCTTTAATGACTTTCTTGCTCCTTAAAATCGAAAGAACTTGATCTACGACACAGGTGACTTTTCAGTTAGACAACACACTTCCTATGATGACAGGGTCTAAATTTCTTCCTTTGAGTGCCCAGAATTAACTACTGAAACAACACTTCCTGGACTCTCATGAGCAGGCCCAGTGCTGAGAGCTGGGAACAAGGTGGCAGGGGATTGAAACTCCTATTCTTGAGGAGCTCAAAGTCTAGCAGGGGAGGCAAACAGGAAATTGCCACACCTGTGACATTGGGAAAGAGCTCAGGCTTTTGTTTCTAAGAGCTGAGTTTCAATATTAAATGGAGACGTGACTCTGGGCAAAGTTACCTATCTGAAAGTGAGGACAAATCTGCCTCCTTGGCTCATTCTAAAGATTCTAATGAATGCAGTTAAGGCACTTGCATAGCACCACATAAACCACAGTAAACAGTGGTGCTGATAAAGGGTTCACTACAGAGTGGTGAGGGACACACGGTGGAAAGCACAAGGAACTGTCAGGACAGGGAGGTGGAAGAGCCAGCAGGTCAATACCCAGGCTCCTCCTTCTCCCTAGGGAGCAAATGAAAGTTGTGTAACATAAAGAACCTTCTGGGCCCCCACACTCACCTGAGTCGACTCTTGTTTCGGGCCACGCGGGTGAGTGTGTAGCGATTGATGGTGTAGAAATAGTCGTGGTAGGGCACGTCGTGAGTGAGGACCTCTGCATCTACCACGTAACATTCACTCTCCTGGCTTGCCTTGTACATGGTCTGTGGGAAGAAAAGGATCACTGGCCAACACTGAAGAGAAGCAGGAGGAGGGGCTGAGTCTCCAACTCCCCACCCCACCCAAGACCCTGCAACAGAAGATGCAGAACATGGGAAATGGCAGCCTCAGAGCTAGCAAGGTACTGCCATCCAGACGGGTGTTAAAGCACACCTGCACCCAGAGTGGTCCCCCATGACAGCCCTCACCCTTCACACCAGAGCAGGACTTCCCAGCCCCTTCTCCTTTGCCTCTGCCCTCTTCCTGCTCACCTGTGTCTCCCTGACAGTGGCAGTTTTGGGAGCTAGGGGATTGGTAAGGGTGATGGTATAAAGAATCACTCGGCTCTGGTTTCCATTCTCTTCCTTTTTCCATGGATGGAAGATGATATCTGAGGGTAGAGAAGGGGCCTGACGTGAGGGAGGGAATGCAAACCCCACACCCAAATCTCCCCTCCAATGAACTCCTCGTTCTGTGCTGACTAGACAGGCCCCCCAAAGGAAGCCAATGGGAGCCTGAGGGACTGAAGGGAGGGCAGGAGGAGGGGGAATCAGAGCAGAAAGAGGCTCATTGTAGCATTGCCGAAATTCTACACAGGGCTCCAGAATGCTGATTGTTCCCTGGCTGGGGCAGGAGGTCTCGAGGCCACCTGCGGGGGTGCTGGCAACACTGGAGTTACTGTGGCAAGGGCCTGGGATCCCTTGGGAACAAGTCCTTGCCTCTAGGGCTTGACCTCCCCAGGTTCTCAGCATGTTCTCTCTTGGCAGAGGGGCTCACCACTGCCCCCAGTGCTTTTTCTCAGAGCAAAAGGCTTAGCAGTCCTGGTAGGCCAGTGCTGTGTCCCTGATGTGGGAAGAAATGCAGGGAGGGAATGAGACAGGAACATGTATGGTCAAAGCATGAACCCCAGAGTCCTAGACGTGAATCCTGGCTCTGTCCCTTGTAATTATATCAGGTGAGAAAATAATAACGGCTTGGGTTTTAGTGTCCTGAAATGTCAGTGCTGGGGAATCCTAACACCTTGCACACAAGGCAGCTATGGGGACAGAATGAGATAATGCAAGGTGCCTGGCAAAAAAAGGGTGGCTTTTGGTGAGGGGAAGCTGCTGCCCTTGACTAGACAGTGAGCCCTGTGAGGGCAGAGACCAAGACCTGTAAGTCTTGCTCACAAGTTCTTGGTACTGGAAGGACAAGGGCAAGTGCAAAAACACAGCACTGAGGGAAGGAGGAAAACAGGGACTGGAGGAAGCTCCAGCAACACGTAAGGCCAGAAAGAGGGGGTCTGGGCCATCAGATACCCTGGAAAGGGGGTTACATGGGAAGAGAGGGAAAAGAGGAAGGAGATGGGAAAAAATACAGAGGGAGGAAGGGTGAATGGTTAGGGAGGGGCCAGCCCTGCAAACCAGACCAGAGAATCTCCGCTGCTCCATAAAGTCCCGCAGGAAGGGCGAATTGGTGAAGAGAAGGTCATAGAGCTTGTCCACGCTGAAATTGAAGACCTCGTTCACGTACTGCCGGCCACTCAGGTCTTCATAGAAGGCCTGGACCTCCCCTACACAGAAGAGATTGCCAGGGATTAGAGGGGGACGACAGAGGGCCCCAGGCACATCCCAGAGCACTCACGTGCCTATTGCACACACAGCCACCAAGGGTCAGGTAGGCAGGGCCCACGGCCTCTGCTGTTTACAACTTTGCTTCTGTCAAGCTGGGATGCACACTCTTTACTTTAGTTGACACACTATCCATTCATCCTTTACAAAGAGTTTGGGAATGTACTGTAGTCCCAGGTCACTTAACTACAGCAAATGGTCTAAGAAATGAGCCGTTAGATGATTTGGTCTTTGTGCAAATGTCATAGTTTATGCACACAAACCAGGATGCTCCAACACTCTGGGTACTATAATCTTCTGAGAACGCCTTCATATATGTAGCCAGTGTCACTATGGGGCATGTGGCTGTATATGGTTCTACATTTTCAAACCTCCCTGTTTAAGTTGATCTCAGACTAAAATGGAAACAAACGACTACATCCTGAGGTTGTCTGAACCCTAAAGGGCAGTTTACTGAGAGTCTGTAAGTTAGGCACAATTGACAACAAATGACACACTAACCACTAGCCCAGGCGGGTTCTGGCACTGCTGATTAATCTAAAAAGATCTGTTTATAGAAAAGTGTCCAAGGTCTGGGTTGGCCTGATAGGCCATGACTCCTAAGTACACAGGCAACTAATTTCCCCCATGGTATCAATACCTGCTCTTTAAAATAAATCTCTCATAGATTTATGATAACAAAAAAATATAGATTAGAATGAGTCAAAGGGACAGACACACAGAGCAAAGTCTAGGAGTGTTCTCAAAGTGATGCTTCTTTAGTTCTCTGGGGTGCTGTACTCACCCAGCACATAATACATGGCAGACAACAGGCAGAGGGTATTCCTCTGCTACCCAGAGAATTTCGCCTGTAATGTTTTGAACTTTTATTGTTACGGAAAAATGTGCCTGAGGGTACTGGTGAGCTGCTAAGTCTAAATACTCCTCCCAAGTCCCCCAGCACCCCATAGTCCCTAATGTCTGTACCTATATGGGCTGATAGGTGACATCAAGTAGGAGGCTGACATTTTTGGTAGCCCTGCCTGGGATCCAGAGGAGGCCAGGGAAGAACTCAGGAACATCATACAGAGATAGTGCCTAGGACTATACAGAGTGGGTGTTGTATTGGAGTGGGGGCACCCCTGGTGTTAGGTGATACCCAGCCTGTGCAGTCATCTGTCCTAGTCCTGGATCTTAGGTCTGGGTAGGCAAACCAGCCAAAGGTTAGAAGAGGTGCCCTCTAGGAGAGAGTGTCCACAGACAAACAAGTGCACTCATGAGCATCTACACACTAGAACACCAATTTAATGGAAGAAAACCATCAACTAACTTAATGATTGCTGAGAATCTGACTTCTCCCCATGAAATATAAGAAGGAGCATGTTTCCAAGTGAGGTCTGGGACCTAAATCTATGTGGGAGCAAAGTAAGAAGCATCTACTTACAGCCATCAGAGATTATCCCCCCAAAACTAAAGGCGGAATGTTCTCTCTGATATGTAAATGCTAATACACAATGGGGAGTTGTGGGGGGAAGAATAGAAGTTCAGTAGATTAGAAAAAGGGGAAAGAAGGGAAGGGAGGGGAGATAGGAATAGGAAAGACAATAGAGTGAATCGGGAATAACTTTCCTATTCACATATATGAATATACCACCAGTGTAACTCCACATCACGTACAACCACAAAAATAGGAAGTCATACTCCATGTATGTTTGAAATGTCAAAATACATTCTACTGTCATGTGTATATAAAAAGAACAAATAAAAAATTAAAAAAAAATATTTAGAAGCAAACAAACAAACAAAAAAGAGCCATCAGAGGGGGGAGTTTCCAAAGTCCATTGACCCAGCAATGCCTTTCCCTCTAGTCCAGAAGGATGCCTCTGGTCCCCACATAGAGACTTCCTTTAAGCCTTCAAAGATCCACTCTGGACTCATGTTCAAATGCCCACCTTCATCATGAGTGTCTGAAGAGTCACTCAGCTCGGTGGGGATGTCCTCATTGTCATTGAAGTCCAATGAAGGAGAGTTCACCGGCGCGATGATCTCTATCTTTTCCCCGATGATGTTGTCAATAGCAAGCTCTTTCTCCAGGGACCCGTCGCCTTCCAACACCTCCTCCTCCAGGGGCAGGCCATCAAACTGCAGTGGAGACTGAAGGGTCACTCACCATGGACAACCTGCTTGGATCTACTCTCCAAAGTGAGACCAGAGACCTGGCCTTGGAGGCCCTTGCACTCCCAACACAGCTGCTTAGGAGCCCGGTTGGAGTCATATTCCGGGCTTTTACTCAGCTCTGCTGCAGGAGATGAGTGAACCCAGCACAAGGGGCTGCCCTTCTTAGGCTCGCTATTCAGACAGCACTGACCAAAAGGTCAGCAGAGGTGGTGCCTGCAGTTCCAGGTCCTTCCTGGAGCCACACCTCTACTGTGCTAATGACAATATCAGCCTGCCTCTAAGGAGGACACTTTTTTCTAACCTCAGAGGTTTTCACAGGCCTTTTAAAAAAGTCATTCTCCCATTAGCACTGGAAGGAAATCAGTAAAATTTTTCACATTTTAAAGACAAGCTGAGAGACAGAGAATGAAGAGTAGACAGCAAATGAATGATGTTTTCCTTCTAAGATGATATGGCCTAGTCCCCAAGCCATTGGAAACAAGCCTCCCTTCTCAAGGAGTGCTTTCCTGAGGAACTCCACCCCTTCTTCCACCTGCTAGCACAAGCCCCTAACCCTCTTCCTTCATCAAGATTCTTTTTTTTGACTATCAATGCCCCAAGAAGAGAGATCTTATTAGACATATTTGTAACCTCCATAAAAACCAGTACAATGGGGGAAATAAACCACAAAAGCACTCAATAAATATTAATCTAATGGACAAATAAACAATTAACTGTTCTTCAGCTTTATATTCATGCACAACTTTGGTTTCAGATCAAGATAGTGAATTAAATACATATGTACATACATAATACATAAAAGACCTGGAATAATTCTCCACCTGAGGGGAAGACCTGGAGAAGCCCACCAAGAGTCAAGCGCACAGTGGAGACTTTTAATCTCAGAAGTCAAATCAAATTGTGTAAACCAGGCACCTGAATCCAGTTGTGGACCCTGAGACTATACCAATAGAGAATAGAGAACTCATGTACTCCAGCATGCCTCCTCAAATAAACTGACTGCATTATGACCCACCTTCCCTCTACTCACTCCCCAGGTTGGGCTCCAATGGAGGTAACGCAGCTAGGAGACACAAGCTAGTGGATCAGGGTGGGAGATGTCAGGGTTCACCATTCATACCGAGACGGGGGCTTCGCTGCTTCCAGTGGATGTCAGGGTGCTGTTGGTGACGGATTTCTTGGGCAGCTGTGGGCTGGCATCTGGCTTGGTCTCAATGCTGCTTTTGGAAGAACTGTCATTCACTTCGTTCTCTTCTACAGGGATCTCCTCGCAGTAACTGGAGAAGACATCAGCAAGCTGGTGTTAGTCTCAGTGTCAAGACTGCCAACTATTCTAAAATCCTCAGACCTCTCTATTTATCTAAAATTACGGGCTTTCCTGAACCTTTGATTTATATATGATCTTCCTCTAACCAAAAGTCTGCCCCCTTCCTATCTCACTGCATCTTTCCTACATCCCATGTAAAATTTCTGCCTCTGAGTTCAAGTTTCCTAGGCATCCTCCTTAGATTATCTCTACCTAAAAATGACCATTATTTACCTTGCCCTATTTTTTACCCATTGGATTCCATCTCATCCTGATCATTTGGATTAATATCTGGGTTCTGAGCAGATTTTATTTCCCACATGTTGACTAAGATAGGGTTCTGGATGCAAATATTCCTTTAGTGGTATTGCACAAATTCTGAACTATAACTAATAAACTTCTCTGCATTGTACACCTAAAGGGAAAATCTCCTTGAGATGAAGTGGGTACCCTTCTAGAGATACTTCAGGGGTACCACAGCAGCTCTTCCCCCAAAGGAGCAATCATCATTGGCATTAACATCAGACTTGTTTTTTACATTCATCTGGCTGTATACGACTCTAAGTAATCATCACATGCATTTTAGAGATAATCAAATAGGTATCCACTGAGTTTATGTGATACCTCTATAAAGTGCTAGCATTTGTATCCAAGCCCAGGTCTAAGTACTACACACTCAATGCTCTTTCCTTTCCTTCTATTCCTTCAGCCTCTCAAATGACACCCGCCTCCACCTACCTTTCCATCCTCACACACACTCTGTGTCAGTCAACTTGCAGGCCCCATCTTTCTTAACCTACCCACAGCATGTGATACCATGGTACCCTTCTTAACACCCTTCCCTTGGCTTCCATGATATGAAACTCTAGTAGCATCACTCCTACCTTATTGGATGTTCTTTCAAGATCTCTTGTTCTGCTTCTTCTTCTCATTGTGTGTTCCCATGCCCAGTCCTTGAACTTCCATTTTTGGTTTACTTAGTCAATTTCATGGTTACAAAAACTAGTAACTCCTGAGTTTATAGCTATCGTCCAGACTTCCCAGTGAATTCCACACTCATTCTAAATGACTACTTGACCTCTCTACCTGGCTAACAGGCATCTCAGCCTCACCTTGCTTAAAATCAACCTTTAGTCGTCCCTCCAAAACTGTTCTGCCTACAGTATTGTTCATCTCAGTTTGGGAATAACTCCATCCTCCTAAATGATAAAACCAAAACACCTTAAAGCCATCGTTGGTTCCTTTCTGATCCATCAACAAATCCTTCAAAATATATTCAGAAACTAATTATGTGTTGCTGTTTCTACTGTTACCTTCCTGGTCCAAACCACCACTATCTCTCACCCAAATTATCTAAATTATACAAGTCTTTCACTGGGTTTCCTTGCTTCTGTCTTTGTTTCCCTTCAGTATATTTCCAACACAAGGGCCACAGTGATCCTCTTAGAATGTTAAATCAGATCTTATCAATTATCTATTCCTAACCTTCAAATCCCACTTTGAATAAAAGCCAAACATCACCCTAGCCCAAAGTCTATCATTTTCTGCTCCTTCAACCCTCCTGATTTCATCCCCAACTATTTCCCCCTTATTGGTTCTGCAGCGAACAGGTCTGCCTGCAGTTCCTCCCCCACTTCCTTCAGGGCCTGACTCAGATGTCACACACTGAGGCCTTCACTCCCTTTGTATCCCCAGGTTCCCTGAACAACCCTCCCTCAGCTTCACTCACCCCATGGTGTTGAAGTCGTCGTCAGGAGGCACATAGTCCTCGTCATCACTGGTCAGACCCAGCTCATTCCCATAGCACTGGTGTACAAAGTGCCAGAGCTCCTTGGGGCACAGGGGCTGCAGAGGAGAAGAGCCAAAACTCAGGTCCTTCCTATGCAAATCTACCTGTTCTGCTGCGGCACTGAGCCAGACTAACTCCCCTGGAGGTAGGATGTCCAATGACTAGCTGAACTAGATGACAGTGGGCACCTCCATGACAACCCATCTGCTTCGGATCTCAGCCTAAGAACGTGGAGTTTAGCAAAGCCAGGAACACGGCCCTTCCTTGTCTGTTATTTCAACAGAAGTTTGCAGAATGGGATCAGTTGACCCCTGAGGGATGATAATTGCATCACCTTGGGCTCATATTGATAAGTTCCAACATTAGATGGGATAAATCCAAGTTATTTTAGGCCAGGGTAATTCCAGAGCTTCTGAATTGGACTCAGAGAACCCGGAGGACCCCTGAACTAGTCTCCCACCATGTAGCCATCTCCTTCTATATTAACTATAGATATGCATGTCCTATTGGGTCACTTCAAAGGAATGAGGTTCAACAGGTGGTCTGTTCCACTGGTAGACAGTTCATGTGATTAGAAAGAGTCCTGTGCTCTCACAGTTTAAGGGTCCTAGAAGGTCATCTCATCCAATCCTCTCTTGATTACCAGAATATTTCCTTCTTTTTTGGAAAAGCAATTTAGTTTGCCTACAGTTCTATGCATTAATTACCATGCTTTCTTGTTCACTGGGTATCTTTGTGTCCTCCCTAAAAGCACTATCCTAAGAAAAGCAGGTTCTCCTAGGGTTCAGAGTTTCCAGAGAAACAAAGGAAAGTCAAACAACTAAAATCAGAGGTCAAGACTGTGAATGAGTCTCAGGTTGGAATAAAGGGAAGAGGGTTATGGACTTTTATGTAAAAAAGAGGACAAGAGCACTAAGAAGAACAGAAGCAATCAAAAACTCTTTTAAAAAGTCCAACTTAGCTGGGCGCAGTGGCACACACCTGTAATCCCAGAAGCTTGGGAGGCTGAGGCAGGAGGATCTTGAGTTCAAAACCAGCCTCAGCAAGGGCAAGGCCCTAAGCAACTCAGTGAGACCCTGTCTCTAAATAAAACACAAAATAGGGCTAGGGATGTGGCTCAGTGGCCCAGTGCCCCAGAGTTCAATAAAAAAAAAAAAGTCCAACTTAAAGAATGTTTCTACCAATAGACTCCATCAAGAATTTGAGAGCTGCCCCTCAATTTAATAGCTAAGCCATGGAACCAACCTATGTACCCTTCAGATGAATGAATAAGGAAAATGTGGTACATATACACAATGGACTATTACTTGGCCATAAAAAGAATGACTTTATGATTTTTGCTGGTAAATGGATGGACCTAGAGACTATCATGCTAAGTGAAATAAACCAATCCCAAAACACCACAGGCCAAATATTCTCTCTGATATGGAGATGCTAACACACAAAAACAGGGGGAGGGAAGAATAGAAGTACTTTGGATTAGACAAAAGGGAATGAAGGGAAGGGAGGGGCAATGGGAATGGGAAAGTCAGTAGAATGAATCAGCTATAACCTTCCTATGTTCACATATGAGTACACCACCATTGAAACTCTACATCAATGTACAACCACAAGAATAGGATCCTAATTAGAATAAGTTATACTTCATGTATGTATAGTAAGTCAAATTATACTCTACTGTCATGTATATGAACAAAGAACAAATAAAAAATGTTAAAAAAAAAAAAAAGAATCTGAGAGCTCCCCAAGTCCATCCTTCAAGGTATACACTCAGAAGCAGACAGTTGGCAGGACACTATGAGTCAGCATTCTGGTTTTGTGACTCAGGAAAACCACTTGAAATGGCTGTCAGAAGCCCATTTGTGGACCAGAAGAGAGGCATCCCCTCATCCCCCATCAGGACCTCTTCCCTCCTATCTTTGACTTTCATGGACACCCTTCACCAGGCCTGGGATACATCTGCTTTCTACCAGACCATGTCCTAGCCTGCTTCTCCATTCACCTTCTCTGTGCTGCCTTCCCTCACCAGTTCCACCTGGCTCAGCTGGTCTGACCATAGTCAGTACAAGCATGAGCCTCATCATCAGATAGACTTTCTCTCTGTGTGTGCTGGGGGTAGGGGTTGCATATACAGGGACTGAATCCAGGGGTGCTCTACCACTGAACTATATCCCCAGCCCATATTATGTTTCGAGACAGGGTCTCCCTAAGTTTCGGAAGCTGGCCTCAAACTTGTGATCCTCCTGCCTCAGTCTCCTCTGGCACGTGTGGGCCACTGTACCCAGCTTAGAATTCTTAATAATTATTTTGTGAGACATTTAGAAGCTGTAAGGATGACCCTGTGTCTTATTTAGAAATGACAGTAGTGATGTGAAAATTCATACCTGCTGTATGAAACACATTATCATTTTACCCTTATCAACTGCTAGTGAAGGCAGAAGAACTCAACTCAAAGAAACTGTAAGGATTTAATCAGGCTCTCAGATGAGAAGAAGCTAAATAAATTTTACTCTCTTTTCTTCAGATAGTAATTGGTTAGAATAAAGGCAGTACATGCATATATTCAAATACATACATGTCAATCATATTTATGCACTAAGCTCTGGGGGAAATCATAGCTTTTTTCTGTCTTTTGTTCCAGCTTGGAAAATTTGTCAATACTCAACTGCATCTGAAGGGAATCTCTAAGGACAGAGACCATGAAACTCCATCTGTCTTCTCCCAGTGTAATTCAAACATTTCAAAAGTCAGTTGGTAGCTATCTTAACTAAATTTTCTTCTTTCCTGTTTTTGAGGCTATGGTATCTGCAGCCTTGCTGATAAGTATGGAACTCCCAGGGTAGCAAATTCCAGAGACAGAAAATAAGTCACTCAAATACAAACAACTAATCAAAAGTCTATAACCTCCCTGCTCTATCCAGTTTTACCTGGTGGCCCCCAAGGCCAGGTACCAGGCAACTAGAAACAGTTCCCTGTACCCTGAAGCCTAGTGAGATTATTCAAACTAGCCAACCCTAAACCTGTGTGGCCTGCTTACCTGGCCTTGCCCATTCCTTCCTATAAAAACCATAATATAGGCTCCTGCCTATGTTTCCCCTCACCTCTCTACCTCCTGATAGACCCTGGCGCTTCCCAGGTGGCCCAGCAAGGCAGGCTGTCCCCTTGTTTCTGGGTTTGTGTGAATCTAAAAGCTTCTTTCTTCATGACAATCCTGGCTCAGCTGGTCTGACTATAGTCAGTACAAGCATGAGCCTCATCATCAGATAGACTTTCTCTCTGTGTGTGCTGGGGGTAGGGGGTTGCATATACAGGGACTGAATCCAGGGGTGCTCAATCATTTCTATGACTACATGTTTTATCAAATATGATTTTAAAAATCCCATTTCATTTTAAAATAGTGAAACCAAGCCGGGCGTGGTGGCGCATGACTGTAATCCAGCGACTCGGGAGGCTGAGGCAGGAGGATCGCAAGTTCAAAGCCAGCGTCAGCAATTTAGTGAGGCCCTAAGCAACTCAGTGAGACCCTGTATCTAAATAAAATACAAAACAGGGCTGGGGATGTGGCTCAGTGGCTGAATGCCCCTGAGTTCAATCCCTGGTTCAAAAAAATAAAAAATAAATAAAAATAAAAATAAATAAATAAATAAATAAATAAAAATAAAATAGTGGAACCAATGTGCCTTAAGTCACAAGTACCTTATTCTTAGTAGTGCTAAGGACATTCTCTGGCAATATGCAACTTTCAGGACTCACAGTCAATATTACCATGGAGCCGGGTATGGTGGCGCATGCCTGTAAACCAAGCGATTTGGGAGGCTGAGTCAGGAGGATCTCAAGTTCAAAGCCAGCCTCAGCAACTTAGCGAGGCCCTAAGCAACTCAGTGATACCCTGTCTCCAAATAAAATACAAAATAGGGCTGGGGATGTGGCTCAGTGGCTGAGTGTCCCTGAGTTCAATCCCTGGTTCCAAAAAAATACATATTACCATGGAAAAATGTGCCCCTCACCTGTCTGGGGGATTTCCAGACCCATGAGGCAACACAGGCTCCCTTGGAGCAATCTTCCCATGGGGTCAGGACCCAAGTGCAAACAACATCCTGGGTAGATGTACATCCTGAGGCTAAAGGAGATAGCTGAGCATTACTCACCTTCTCAAGGAGTGCATTCTGCCAGAGCCGGAACATCATCATATACGTTCTATCCCGGGCCCCAAATGAAGTGAAAAAGTGCTAGATTGGAAGAGAAAATGGCAAGAAATATCAATTAAGATTGACAACATAATGAATGGAGACATGGTCTTCCTTTTAAACTAAAAATACTGACTTCATCCTCAAACACTAAAAACTTTCAGCTACCCATGATCACTATACAAGCACTCTAATGACAGGTCAACTCACTGGGGACCTACGTACCTGGAACCTCTAAGTCAAGTCCTTCGGTATTTCAATTATACTTTCTTGACTTTTTTATCTCTGGTTTAAACTTTTATCTCCAGAAAAAAATGTCCTGCCTGGCACAGTGGCACTTGTGTGTTATCCCAATGACTTGGGAGGCTAAGGCAAAAGGATCACAAGTTCAAAGCCAGTCTCAGCAACTTAGCAAGACATTCAGCAGGACCTTATCTAAAAATAAAAAATAAAGATGGCTGGGGATGTAGCTCATTGATAAAACACCTCTGGGTTCAATCCCCATTACCCAAAAGTCCTTCACCCACCTACTGGAACTGGGTAAGAAGTGAGCTGGAAACTAGCCTAAATGGAAGGATATGATATTCAACTACTATTTGAATATTCATGTGAGCTAGGCACTATTCTATATGTTTAGGGTACAAAAGGCGAAAAACAGAAAAACAGAAAAAGATTCTGGTCCTAGAGTGCTAACCCATTACTGGGGATCTTTTACAATAAGCAGGAAGCAAGCAGTGGAAAACTAAAATTTACTGTGCACCTACCAAGTGCTTGACAAATGCTATTTCATACAAGCCACACAAAAAGCCTTGGACAAGGAATAAAACTGCTAACAATTAATACCAAGCTGATGAGGTTAGCAGTCTCCATAATCACAAAGATGCTTGGTGCCAGAAAGAGAATTTGAACCAAAGGCCAACTGACTCCACACATTCATGGCTCTTGCCACTGAGTTGAGTCATGGGAATTATAGACTGTTTTCCACAGAAACCTAGTCCACCCTTAGTCTTGGATCTCTGAGCCTTTAGGTTCTGATTAAAGGTCACAGATCACAGATATTCCTGTCCTAAATTTTATCTACCACCTTCTCCCCATACTGATAAGGACAATCCATTTCCTATTAGACTTCTCATCCTCTTGAGATATAATCAGATGTGTTGATAAGCAATGATGACTACTTATAGTCTGTGTGGTGACTTACAATTTAATATTTTCAACCATGTGAGGTTATTTCAATGCTCTGTTTAGATGCTGGGTCAATTTCACACATGAGGAGGCAGGAACAGAGAGGTTATCTAATGCCTACAGTCATGGTCCTCTGGCTCCACGTCCAGTGTTGTACGAGGTCCCTCTCCCCTTACTCAGCCTCCAGCCACCCTGTGCATGCCAGAAGTTGTTCCAGGAGTTTGCTTTTCCCTCCCCATCTCTTGCCCCAATCCTCTAAGCCTCCAGAGTAATGCAATTTAAGGGTAGAAATACAGGATTAGGGAAAGTGGGGAATAGATGGTGTGGGGTGGATGGGTAGAAAGACCAGAATTTGGCTCCACTTACCTTTTCTGAATCAGTGCAAACTTGGATAGCATTGGGGATGAGGCGAGCTGTTTTTTCTTTTGTCATGGAGCAGATATCTTTCAAACGGACTGTCAGCTGGCACCCCCACAGGGACAGAGAATAGATAACAAGAAAGAGGAGGTATAGGAGGTATCAGAGTCGCAAAATAAGTGATCGTGTGGCAGCAATGCACAGGAAATCAGATCATGGCTCACATTATTCTAAGCCTGGAAGGGACTACCTCTGATATCATCTGGTTTACCCCCTTCTGTCACAGTGGCAACATAGTGAGGTAGGGACTGAGTCTTGTCTACAGTCATGGATATCTTGATTCTTGTTCTAGGAAGATTTTTTTCTCATTTCTATGGTCTGCTAAATATGCAGCAATACCACAATTATTTTGCTACTTAAAGAAACAGAATATTGATGCTGAATAGGACAATAAAAAACATGCAGGCCAGGTCTTCTGAGTCCCAAGGTCAATGCCCTGTCTACTTTACTATGCCTCCCTCTGCAGTAGCTCACACTAAATGACTGCATTTGCCCAAAGTGAATGCTCTCTGTACCCTCTTCCACATCTAAGAGGTGGGAGGGAAATACATGGCAGAGGAGATCCCACTACTGGGACTCATAATTGGGTATCTTTCAAGCCTCAGCCATGTGTATTGTTAACTGTGCAAAGGTTTGGAGAGAACACAAAGAAAGGAAGGAAGTGAGGGCAAATTGCTCAGCCCTGGCCAAGAGACAGTCGAAGGGACCAAGTCCCAGTTCTCTTCTTCTCTTTCTTCTTTCCCAGTACTGGGGATCAAACCCAGGATAGCCTTGAACATGCTAGGCAAGTGCACTACCACTGGACTACAACCCCAGTCTGAGTCCTAGGTCTTTACCAGAGTTTCCCAGCGGAAGATGTTACTGTAGAAGCAGATCCAATTTTCCGAGAGGTAGAGTCGGCCCTGAAGAAGAATGTCTCTTTGGAGTGCACATGAGTAATCTGTGGTGGGAAGCAGGACAGGGAAGCTCAGGGGCAGAAAGCATTTTTAGCAAACTGCTGAGTAGTAGGCATGCCATCACTCCCACCAACGCTATGGGAACCTAATCGCCTACTCCTGACTCTGGTGTGTGAGACGCTGGAACTAGCAGCCAAGGAAGACCCTGGCATCTCATGATCAGGAACATGGCGGGTGGTAAAATATACTACCACCTAGAGGCAGAATGAACATGAGAGCAGAGGGGGCCACGAAAGCTAGGGGTAAAGAGGTCGATAAAATTCAACCAATTTCCTTTCCACCATGCCAACCCCTTCTACTGCTTGGCCATCTGCAGAGGTAAGTGTTCCAGGTACTCCCTCCAGGGTGGGCTCTTGCCATAAGCTCAGTGCTCATCTCAGAGCCCTAAGAGACAGGGTCAGTGCTCTGACATCGTCACCTCCTCTCCCAGTTCCCAGATATAAAAGCTCACTTGGGTAGGCTCTCAGTCTCTAGCCAGAAGCAATCTGAGTGCTATCCCTGGGACTCCCAAACTTCTTCCTGCCCCTTCCCAGGGCTTCCAGCTCACCAACAATGAGGCGCTCCGTGTCTGGAAGTTGCTTAAAGAGCTTTCGGAAGTCTTCATTTCTCTGCTTGTAAGTGGGGCTTAACACCTGCATAATAATGGCCATGGTTAGCAAAAGGTACCCAGGTTCCGTGGGTTAGGGAGGCAGACTTAGGAGGAGGACTTGTTTCTGTTAAAAAGGCAAATGTGAGGCTTTGTTACCCCAGAGGCTCTAGAAGACCAGCTTAGGAAACGGGGCTTGGCATAGAACCTGATCCTGCAAAACTGTGTGTCCAGCATCCATCAGTGAGAAAACATCAAAATATAAAGCCAGGGCCCACATATGTCCCAAGAAGACAAAGGAAGGAGGGACACCTGCAGGGTGCTTCCTAAAGCCCACCAAGCCAGTTATTGGTGCTCTGTTTTACGCCAGCAGGTAGAATCACTTTATCAGTGAAACAGGAGCCTGAGGAGACAAATCAATACTCAGCAGGACAGGATGGGGCCCAGCACACCTTTCAGAAGTTGCTGTTATAACCACACCTCTCAGAAGTTGCTGTTATAACTAACACAGTGAGTACTTGACTATGTGTGAAAGACATGACTTTAAAAAAAAAAAATCATAACAGTTAGGGAGGCTGAGGCAGGAGGATTGCAAGTTCAAAGCCAGCCTCAGCAACTTAGCGAGGCCCTAAGCAACTCAATGAGATCCTGTCTCTAAATAAAATACAAAATAGGGCTGGGGATGTGGCTCAGTGACCGAGTGCCCCTGAGTTCAATCCCTGGTTCCAAAAAAAAAAAAAAAGGCACATGGGGTAGAGGATTTAAAAGGACATCCAGCACATAAGGCACCCAATTCCCTCCACACCTTTACAAGATGATCCACCAACTGCTACAGTACCAATGAGGAAACTAGGAGAAGGCCCTTGCCCCCCTCCATACAACCACTGGCCCTGTGACGAGACTCTGTTATCCCATAAGCCCTAAGGCCAGATGAGGAGCAGAGACCTGGTAGGAAAAATGAGTACAGAGAATCTGGCCCTGCCCTGTGCCCTACCACCACCTGAGCCACCAGATGCCCCCTGCGCCCACCTCACTTTCACAGGAGTCTTGGTGCAGGCTCAGACTCATAGACTGCCAAAGCAGGTCCTCCTTGGAGATTCCATGAGCCAGCTGAATAGACAGGAACCCTTAGCAATCTTAAAACTAACAAATAAATCAATATAAACCGAAAAAAAAAGGGTGAGTACCCAAAGACAAAGGATGAAACATAAAACAAAGTGCAAAGAGGGACATCTGCACTCCACCCGGCAATGCACTGACCATTTTATGTAAAGAAAAGACCGCTGACCCTCAGCCAGGAACACGTGCCTGAGGACGGATTGTCCTGTCGGTGGTGACACATGGGTCTTGGCCTTTTACACTTTTTCACCCACGTCCCTGGGAATCTGCTGCATACAGTTGTGGTAGTGAGGGAACAACCTTACAGCTGCTCATTTTTGGTGCTTTCTATAGAGCTAAATGGCTCATGAGGGAACCGAAGCTGGGGTCTAACCATATCTGCACCCTGCACTGCCTACCTGAGCTGTGGTCAAATGGTCTTTGTACTAAAGAAAGAGGAGCATTTCAGGAAGTTAGTGGGAGAGAAAATGGCATGACTTTAGTTTGGGAGGTTTTTCTAAGACAGAGGGAGTGGGAGGGGAGAGAGACAGAAACAGGAGGAGAGGAATGTACAGGAGAGGAAAGTGCTTCCAACTACTTTGTCTAGAATTAATTAAATTTTCAGCCATTTCTTGGTTTATTTACAGAATGAGCTCCACTTGCAATAGTAAGCGCCCTGTTAACTCCCCCCCAAAAAGTGGCATGCTGTCACAGAATCCCAACTTTCTAAACCTCCTGCCATGTGTTCAGACCAGGTATCAGGACAATTGCAGGTTGGTATCAGGAAGCATGCCCATCCTATGACTTCTTTTTTTTTTTTTTTTTTACTTTTTTTGCGGTGCTGGGGGTTGAACCCAGGGCCTTGTGCTTGCAAGGCAGGCACTCTACCCACTGAGCCATATCCCCAGCCCCCATCCTATGACTTCTATGGCAAGAAAACATTTCAGATACAATTGTCCTCTGGTCTTTGTGTTAGTTCCAAGGTGGCACTGAGTCATCTAAATCATATGGCCCTCTGGCCTCTTAAGAGTCCACACACTGGAAATCCATGCTTGATTACCTGATCCACAGTAAGGTCCTCATCTAGCTAGTTTTCTAGAACTGCAGTTAAGCTGGCATGGAATGCGTTCTTACCATATATATCAAGCACAGGCTTGGCCTATCACATGAATCACATGGTGGTTTTTATGATCCTACCCCATACTGAACAAAAGTAAGGCACAAAGAGGCCAAGTGACATGCCCAAGGAGCATGGTCACTGAGTAGAAGTAAAATGCCAGCCCTGTCCTGGTGCCAAGGAGGAAACAAGAGCCATCCCACCAGAGCCCAGTCTCTCCAGATGAGATGTTCACCTGCTCTGCGGCCCACCAGCTTTCTAGGCCCCTGGTGGGTCTCTATATTTATAAAGTTCCAGGATCAGCCTGAGGAGTGGCCTATCAGTGGTGCCAAACCCCATCAGGATGAGATATCCTGATGAACCTGAAGCCTGGAATCAGGTTTTCTTCCATTTTGCCCTCTCCCCCTTGTTTCTCTTATGGCCAGTGAGAGCCCAGACATCTACAGAGATGGTGGTGAGGGAGTCTGACCACAGTCTCCTAAACACAGGTAGTTCAAGAGTGCTATTCCTCTCTTCGGCTTGGAACAAAGCTATAACAGTAGAGGGGGGCAAGCGAGCCTTCTTAAGATTTACTCCATATTTGCACATAGATGTCCTTACTCTACCATGCTATCAATCAATGTGGGTGGCCAACCTCTCCCCACTGCAGCCCAAAGTGCTGAGACACATTAGGCAGGCATGGTTGGCCTACAAAGACACGCTGTCTCGAAGCAAGGGGCCCCTGGCCCTCTATCTCCCACCCCATGCACTCCTAAAGTAATCTCCTACAAAAGTGAGTGAGGCATGGCTCACCTATTCAAATGGCTGAAGACTTTTGGTTCAAGAGTTGTCAAATCTGGGGCCTTTGGGAGCCAAAGCCAAGTGGGACATGCAAGGGTGCAAAAATGGTCAGAGAGAAATCGGGTCACACACTCACGGCTGGGATTTCCTCAGATCCATGCAAGCAAGAGTGTCCAGCACCAGCAGGTACATCAAGAAATCTCCTCAAAGACCACCACAATGACTGGCTTTCCTGTTCCAACAGGAGGCTCCAGAGGATCCCAGATTCCATCAAAGATTCCATTGCAACACTGCTCCACAGCTTCCCCACCCAGCTCCTTGCGCTCTGACTCCTGACTGTCCCCACAGATGAAAAACAACTGGCCTCACTTGGACTGAATTGCAGAGGAGTGACCTCTGGCTTCTGGACAGAGGGTCTGTGTGACCCCAGTCGATGTCCTTTCCTCTCCCAGAGCTGTGTTCCCACTGCAAAGCCTCACAAGTAAAAGGATGTGATCAGCATGGTTCTTGGGACAGACTGGCTGGCCAGTCTCCCACAGCTGGGTTGTGCTTTATCCTTGTTGGCAGGTCTTCAGGCTCAGGTAGCCCAGAGGGGGTGTGGTCAAGCACCTCCTCCAGGTCAGTGCAGACAGTCACCCCAAGAATCCATCTGAGGCCTGAAGATGCAGACACAGCAGGCAGATAGTGCTGGCTGAGGATTCTCAAGGGCAGATCCTGGGTGGACAGGCAACCTCCCAGGAATAGAATGCCTCACCGCCAGGTCCAGAGGTCCAGCTATTCACACACAGCCAAGTGACTCATAGTTGGTGGGAAGCTCCAGAGAGGCACTTGAAGGCCCAGCTCCCCAGTCCTGATCTGTCCCATAGAGTGGCACATTAATCAATGTGCAATCTACCCAGGGCAGGCTGGGGCCGCTATGACTCACATCCCTCACCCAGGCAGAGCAGCCACCAGTCAGCAGCAGCCTGCTCTCATCCCCACCCCTGCAACACACCCCTTTCCCCTTTAGACCCTGCTCCTTTCAGCTGCCAGCAAAAAACTTCTTTGTTGAAAGTCACTATGGCAGGAGGGAGGGAGGCAGGGTGGTAGGCGGGCAGGGCTGGAGCCCTGCACATGCTTCAAGTTACAGGATCTGGGTGATGGTCCTGGCCAATGTCCTACAGTAACCCCTGGCCTAGCCTGGCCTCCCCGGCAGATGTTTCCTGCAATGGAAAGTCGCTGGCCAGGGTTCCAAGTGGGGGAGAGGCAGGGGAGGTGCTAAGGGCACTGCTCTTATGATGAAATCTGAAATTTGAGACTTAGCCAGGGACTTCTTGGAGACACACTCTCCCTTCGCTAGCCCATCCATGCATCAACTGCCCTGTAACTACAGCTGGTGACTTGGGATTTAATAACTGATCTAGTTAGTCTCACACATGCCGGCAGGCAGATAGCCTGGGGAAGTTGAAGTCAACAGCTTTGGGGTTTGGCTGAGGCACCTCGTTCCTTTCCGAAGACCCCTGCCCCACCTTCAGGACCAGCAGGAGTGGGGATCAAGGCCAAGTGGATTCCCAGACAGCTGCTCAGGCCTTGAGGGCAAAGAAGCAATGCTAAGTGTAGGGAATGTGGCCCCTGATCAGAAGGAGGCAGACAGAAGAATGGGAGCTAGGCCAATGGGGTCAAGAAAGCGTCCAGCAGGGGCACTCAAGACAGGGCTGAGACAGCAGTGGGGCTGCGGAGATGTGGACTAAAACTGGGGCAGCTCCCTCGCCCTCCCTTACCAGGTAGGCCACCTTACCAGGAAGGTCTTGGGCCCGTGTCTGAGGAAGGACAGAATGCCTTCATCTTAGGAGCCTTAGAAGTTTGATACTACAGTACCACTCACTCAAACTTCAGCAATATTTAAAAACCACCCATTGAAGATATTAAAGAAAACAGACTCCTGAGTCCCAGACCCAAAGGTCTAATCAAGAGTAACCTGGGTGGGCTGGGGACATAGCTCAGTTGGTAGAGTGTTTGCCTTGCAAGCACAAGGCCCTGGGTTCCCCAGCACCGCCAAAAAAAAAAAAAAAAGGTAGGCTGGAGAAAATAAAATAAGAGTCTAAATCCTTCCCCAAACCATTTCCTAACAATCCCCTCTGCCTCCCTCTCAACGGATACCCACTGTAAGCTGCCACAGCCCCCATTCATGGTGCCAGGTAACCCACTCCACTGGACTTCCATCTTCCCCAGGAAGGAGCCATGTTTCAAACAGCTTCATGGCTTCCACAGACGTCAGCATGATGTGTTTCAGCAGCAGGTGCTCAGAATTTATTTACCAAATGAATGCCTTCCTTATGCTACTCTCTATCTGTTCCTGTCAACTCTGCATCTTGTGTGTGTGCATCCTTACACATGTGGGGATCCCTGATTCACATACCTGGATTCTCAGAGCTAGTCCCTGCTCACACTCTCTCCAGGAAGCTTCTCTCTGTCTTGCAGGTCAGCTCCACACTCAGCACTGTGAGAGGCCAACAAGCAATTCCATTTTCCTCTCTTTAGAGCCACACCGCACCCCAAGATAGAGTTGGTAGATAGTTCTAAAAGTCTCCGGATCCTTAAAATAATTCCCTGGAAACATTTGATTACAGGCCATTGATACAAGCCAAATGAGATGATGACTGGATGAGATAGGAAAAGTAAATACCCAGAGAGAGAACACCCTGGGAGATGAGTCTCAGTATGTGCCAGTCTTGGTTTCCTCTACCCACTCACCAAGGGCTGGGTAGGGCAGGCCAGGACAGCAGCCTGGGCACTGGGAATTACCTTGGGCTAAACATTAACTCCTTGGCAAACGACAGGTACTGGGACCAAATGGTATCTGTTTCCCGGGTTCAGCAGGAAGGAAGAGGTGGGAGCCAAGGAGAAAAGCAAACAGATTTTGGTAGAGCACTGACCTCACCTAGAAAGAAACTAGTTAAGATCCACAAAGGAAATCCTGGTGCTCCAACCTAATCCAGTAGGCAGAAGCCAGATGTGGGACACATGGACAGGAATGGTGACCAAGCATCAGGGCATGGGTACAAGACAGAAGGGTAGGGAAAGAGGTGGGCTGGGAAAGGGGTCTCACTTGCAGAGGTGAAACTACTCTGGAGAGAGTTAAGGGTGGGCTGTCAGGGAGGAGAAGGCAGAAAGACTCTTCAAGTCAACTGTAAATGCTGGGCAGTGACACATGCCTATAATCCCAGTGACTCAGGTGGCTGAGGCAGGAGGACCCTTTCAGCTCTCCCACTTTCTCCACTGCCTCTACCCCCTAATACCTGAATACCATTTTTACAAAGCTTTGTTCTTTTACTCTCAAAGTGTGCTATCCAGACCTGCTCGACATTCCATAGGATTGCCACTGACCCTTCCTCCCTGAAAGCCAGCATCCCTAACCGGGGAGCATCAGGTGACTAGGATGCGAGGTCTCTGCCTAGCAGGAAGCACCTGCCCTGGGTTGCCAAAGAGATGGCTGACACCTCATCAGTGAGATGAGGTAGAACTGGGTGTTATCTGCCCACCTGAGGCACAGCCAAGAGACCTCTGTGACCCTGTCTCACCTGAGACTCACGCCCACTAGGAGGGGGGACTGCACCCTTTCTACTCCTTTGGCCCTGACTTGGTTATCCTCAACTCTCCCCAAGGTTCTTTGCTGAAGGCAAAGCACTCTCTCTGCTTATTTTTCTCTCTCATTTCTACTGGGGCCATGACTCACCCCCTGAGCTAGGCGCTTTGTTGAATAAACTGGCTTCAGGGAAGTGGTAGAGGCAGGCTCTTCAAACCCTGCCCTTAACCTGATGCTGTCCCTCCATAGCCTTTCCATGTATCCCAGGGTCCAGCCAGGTCCCTTGTGTAACCACTATTTATTTATTTTTTGTACTGGGGATTGAACACAGGGGCACTTGACCACTGATCCACATCCCCAGCCCTATTTTGTATTTTATTTAGAGACAGGGTCTCACTGAGTTGCTTAGGGCCTCACTTTTTGCTGAGTTTGGCTTCAAACTGGCGATTCTCCTGCCTCAGCCTCCTGAGCTGCTGGGATTATAGGCATGCACCACCACACCTGGCTAACACATTCTATTTATTTTTATTTTTTGGGGTGCTGGGGATTGAACCCAGGGCTTTGTGCTTGACAGGCAAGCACTCTACCAACTGAGCTATAGCCCCAGCCCTAACATACTCTTTAGATCAAGGTGGTTTGTCCTAGTGATAACAGCTCCTCCCTGGCTAAACATAGGAAGCAAGATGCTCTGCCTTCTGCAGGCAAGTGGCAGGTGAAGGTGGAGGTGACAGTGTGGGTGGGGAAGTGGTGGGTGGGTTTCCTCTCACATCAGCCTCAGGCCACTTGAATGGGTCTTGGATGCCCAGGCAATGGGCAGCACCCTGTGGAGTCCTGATGGTCACTGTTCTCTCTCTCTCACTGACCAAGGGTATCTAACTGTGCCCAGGGCTGGGGGACAAAAACCGAAGGACTTCTAGTGCCATGATGGAGTCTGAGGTATCAGAACAGCAGGAACGCTAACGTTAGTATCAGGAGAGAGATCAGAAGGAGCACTGCTGGTCAGACTAAGAGGGGTGATGGGGTCCTTCCCGAAGGTCAGAGTCCAGTCAGCCCAGGGCAATGCAGGTGACAGACAGGAGGACTGAGAGATGAAGGAAAAACAAACCAGGTCAAAGCAACAGAGGCAGGGCAGGGACTCCTTAGGGATGCGAGCGTGCTCTTGTGGGGGAGAGCCAGGGAGCGGTCAGTATTCCACTGAAGTTTCCCCCACGGCGTGTCTGAACACAGTGCCCATGCACGGTGCATGGAGAGAGAGGGTGCACAACTACCCCAGGCACAGGTGTGGGTGGGTGTGGCAGGTGCCATGAGCCTCTCTGAGCATTGATTCTGGTGGCTCTGGGGAACTACTGGGTCAGAGGTTCCTGTTCCAGCCTGGAAACAACCACCCTTGGGCCTGTGTCTGGCACTACTGGAATAGACACAGGAGGGTTGACTTCTAGGGAGTAGAACAGGCAGCATTCTGCTTCTTCCACAGAGAGCCATCTGGGAAAAACTCCAAGCTGGGAAATTAGTCTCAGCCCCAGGAAGAGAGCAGGGTTCTTACTTGGGGGCAGGGTGTATTGTCCCAAGCAGGCCAATATCCAGTGCTGCTTTCTACTGCCCTCCCCAGGATGGCAGCTACTGATTACCCTCCAGAAGTGCTACCTCTGGTGATGAAAACATATGAAGGAAATACAGAAAGAAAATGAAATAAGAGACTATCAACTATGCAAACCCCAGTCAGGCCTCCTGGCCTCTGTAGTTCAGGCAACTGGAAGCCACTTCCCACCTCTCAGCTTCTGCTTCTTCCTCCCAATGTCTACCTGCTATTTCCCTTTCTCTCCTCCATGTTCACTCCTTTGTGCTGCCTGCACCAGTAGGATCCTGAGTCAGGACTCTATTGCAGACATTTAATAGGACCAGGAAGAGAGCAGCATGTGGGTTGCAGAGGGCAGACACAAGGAGCCACATAGCAAGCAGAGAAAGCATTGCCAGGGTTGGTTATCCTAAAGGAGGACTAGAAGAGTCAGTGAGATTCCAGTGCTGCAGAAAATTTCTGGTTGCAAGTAGAATCAGCCCAGTACTAGGGTTCCAGCCATGCTTGGCTCCTCTTCTGTCACAGGAACCCCTAACTTCCAGGACCCCAAAGGGCAGCTGGTTCAACCCATCTTCCAACCAAGAGACAGAATCTCCTAGCCAGTAACCAAACTGAGTGCTCAAATGCCAGGTCTATGTGTGGGGCTGCGGGAGAAGGGCTTGGAGATAAAAGGATGGCAGAGACAAAGTACAACCTATTAGAATCAGGGAGAAAAAGCAAGCCAGAGGATGGAAACCAGAGCTGGAGAAGGAAAAGAAAGCAGTGAGGGGGTCAGAGAGCAAAGGGTAGAGAAAAACACAAGGAAGGGAAAAGCAAGACAAAACAGAAGGGGCTGAGCTAAAAAGCAACAAAAAAAGAAATGGAAAGATAAGAAGAAGGAGGATATTAGCAACAAGAAAAAGGACTTGAATGCTCAAATTTGGTTGTTTTAATTGTCTACTAAGCCTGCAAGCATGTATTTTCTGTTCCTCCTTGGGGGCTCTAATTCATGCAGTGCTGCTCAAAAAGGAATCCTTGGGCAAAGGATGCCCTGACCACAGCTGGGACAGGGATGGCTCCCAGGAACCACAGCCCCCCCCCCCCCCCAACACAGGGTGCTTCTCCACCCTCCAGCATAGGAACTCTGAGCAGTTTGGGGAGGCCAGAGACCAGGTGACCCCCTCATGGGTTAAGGTGGAAGGAGTAAGCATGAGTGTTGGGGTTTTTCACTCACCCCAGCCATCTTAGCCTCTACTCTCTCCTATCAGCACAGCCCACTTGGGATGCTGGGTGGGGCTAAGGTCTGCAGATCAATCAACAACACCCATGAGAGGCAGGCCCCTGAGCAGGTGAAGGTGGGTTAGGGTTAGCCATAGGATGAAATGGCATGTACCTGACTTTGAGGAAATGCTGCCATGTATGAAAACCACAGCCCACACGTATGATTTGGACCCACAGTCCCACATTAAACCCAAGCCTCTCCCCAGGGCCCTCTCTCTCTACCCTCCATCTGTCATTCACAGCCCCTTTCCATGACAGCTTCTCTATATCCATGCCTCCTGCTGGAGCAGAACCAGGTATAAGGAGGGGGCAAAGATGGTATTCCCATGATCAGAGTCCAGTGTGAAGGCCAGCAGGCTCAGAGAAAGGAAGGTGAAGTCTGAAGTCAGGACATGGTGCAACACACCAGTTCCTCCACTGTGTGGTCCCAGAAGGGCCAGCTGAGAGGTTTTGATCAGATGTTCTTTAGAGGAAGAGTTCAAAGTCCCAAAACTCAATGTATTTGACCAAGAGGATGTGGCTTGCAGGGACTGCTTTCTCAGTACAGAAAAAAAGTGGATGAATGGATGATATGCTACCATGGGGGACCTAAGAAATGGTCCTAGTCACACTTTTACCATAGACCCAAGGTCAAGGGATGACTTCTAGAAGGGGCAGGCTTTGGGGTAGAAGCCAAACTCCATTACATAGGACAGTCTCTCTGTTCCTGAGGGAAAGTCCTATGGTTGCATCTCCCCCAAGATGTCTTAATTAAGGGATGGAGAGTTTGACCTTAAGTTCACAACCCTGCCCCATTCCTCTCATACCACTCTCCCCTTTTAGGACTCAGAGGGGCTTGTCCAGGAGTCTAGGTAAGGTAGGGGATAAGCCAGACCATCCCTCCTGGGCTCTCTGAATAAAATCTTCCCTCACCAGGGCTGCCCTGTTCTGCTACAGGGCAGGAAGCAGATTAGGGGGAAAACCCATGGGGAAGCCAAACTGCACTC